>OY744505.1:5930507-6250332 GCA_963556185.1 Pseudopediastrum boryanum | reverse complement strand
AAAATGGGAGTGGGAAGAGCGCAATATTGAGGCTGCTGTTTAGGTAAAGAGGTGGGGTTGGGGCAGGGGGAAGGCGGGGGGCCGTGAGGGGGGGGAGTTTGCCCGTTGGAAACAGTTGGGAGTGGTAACAGCACAATTTAGGCTGCTGTTCAGGTAAGTGGTGTGGTTTAGGAGGAGTTGGGGCCAGGACAGGGGAGAGGGGGGCTGGTATGGGTTGTGGTGGGGGCAAGTGGAAGGGGGAAGAGCACCTTACTGAGGCTGATGTTTAGGTAAGGAGGGGTGGGGGGGGCAGATGGGAGGCAGGGGAGAGGCGAGAGAGAGGGAGGGAGGGTGTGGTGGGAGCAAGTGGAAGCATGAAGAGCACAATATTGAGGCTGCTGTTTAGGTAAGGATTGGGTAGGGTCTAGGGGGTGTGTGTGGGGGGGGGGGGGGAGGCTCATAATGATTGAATTGGCTGTGGTGTGAGCAACTGGCAGTGGAAAGAGCACAACAGCGGTTTTGACGCTGCGGTTTAGGTAGCTGACAGGGTAGGGTTCAGGGAACGGGGTGATGTTGGAGAAGATGGGTGGGTGGTCAAGCCACAGGCGATTAGTTGTGCTGGGGTGGGGAACTGTGAGAGTATATTCTGCCCTGGATTGTCTTGTGATTGCCCACACACTAGATGCTCCCTCCAAGAGCAAAGCTCACACTGTTTACCTTGGCTGGTTTGGAGAGAGGACTGACATATATAGTTATGACTGCCCTGCTGTCTGCCTAGGGGTGATGTAAAGTTTGGCCCTATGGCACTCTTTGCTATGGCATATCATGAAATGTCATAATGATAAAAGGGGGGTATGTAATGTTACGCACGGGCTGGGAAGCTTAACCTGTGCTTGGGTCCGTGTGTGTGTGTGTGGGGGGGGGGGGGAGACTGGTGGCTTGAAAGAATAATTGAGGGCACATGGGGGCTGGGTGGTGCCTTTGTTGCTGCCCAACAAAGCAAAATAGAAAGGAATCAGACGACAAACATAGTTTCAAAGGGAAGGAATGGGACGTCATAAGCTCAGGGCCACGGTGCTGAGACTGTTGGCTAAAAGAGAGGGTTGTGAGTGCAAGTTGTGGTGGAAGGGGCAGATGATCATCAACCTCTTGGGTGTGAAAGTGGGTTTAAATAAAATTTAAAAAAAAATTAATTTAATTTGATAAAAAAAATTTAAAAACAATAAAAAACGCACGGGAGTTTTTTTTTCGTGCTGGGGCATGGACATGGGGAGGATGCCGGATGGCGAAGAGGGAGGGGGGGGGAAGAAGGTGCATTTAAGGGCTTGTAGGAGATATCGGTTATGGTGTGGGGGTGGTATGTGTTTACACTAGGGAAGACTGGATTCTGGTAAAACTTGCTCATGGGCATGTTGCACCGCTTAGACATGGGTTCCATTACAGGGTAGTGTTATGTGTCTCTTGAGAAGCGACCGCTTTGCTTTGGCCCTGTAAGCTAGCTTGGAAATCACAAATCTCCCTGACATCCTTGGCTTCTTGGTTTTGTATGACGTCCCTTAAGGGTCTGTGCTTATAAGAGGCCTAGACACAAATAGGACCCTCCTCGCCTCCCTACATAAAGCAAAGCGTTGGTGTGTTGCCCTGCATACTCTCTTGCAAATAATCGTACTTTCTCACAACTTGACACTCTCACATCCTTGCCGTGTTCATTATTTCTTCTAGGGTTTATGACGTCCGGCAAGGCTCTGTGCTTATGAGGCCAAGACTTTAAAGACACCCTCCTTGCCTCCCTACTCCCTTTCCGGCCCCTTCTTTGGCCCTGTATACTACCCGGCAGACTGTTATACTCAAGCCATACTTTGTCTGTTCCTTGCTGTTCAGGTTTTATGACGTGCCCCAGGGCTCTGTCCTTATAGGAGGCCAAGACGTGAAGGACACCCTCCTTGCCTCCCTACGTAAATCCATAGGCAAGGTGCCCCAAGACATGGTGCTGTTCAACGACAGCATCTACTATAACATTGCTTATGGTGATTTGACTGCAAGTAGGGAGGAGGTGGAGGCTGCTGCTAGGGCTGCTAGTATTCATGATGCTATTGTGGCAATGCCGGATGGATATCAAACCATGGTGGGGGAGAGGGGGTTGAAGCTGAGTGGAGGGGAGAAACAAAGGGTGGCAATTGCAAGGTGAGGGGGTGGGGAGGGGTTTGGGGTTTGCGATGGGTCTAGGGTAAGGAGGGTTTAAGGGGTGGGGGAGAAGAAGTTGAAGCTAAGTGGAGAGGAGAAGCAAAGGGTGGCAATTGCAAGGTGAGGGAGTGGGGAGGAGGGTTTTAGGGGGGGAGGGTTTGAGGGCTGGGGAGGGGTTCCAGGGGGTCGGGAAGGTATTAGGGGGGTTATCGGGCAGAGAGGGGGTTAAAACTGAGTGGACGGGAGAAACAGAGGGTGGCAATTGCAAGGTGAGGGAGGAGCGTTTTAGGGTTCTGGATGGGTTTTATGGGTGGGGAGGGTTTGGGGTTTAGTGGTGGGGCAGAGGGGGCTGAAGGTGGGCAGAGGGGAGAAGCAAAGGGCGGCAATTGCAAGGTGAGGGATTCAAGGGGGGTTTGGCGTAGGGTTTTAAGAAGGGTGGTTGGGGTTAAGGGGTCGGGGGTAAGGGTTTTAGTGGTCGGGGGGAGGGGTCTAAGGGTTGGGTGGCTTTAGGGGTGGAGGCTGCTGCTAGGGCTGCCAGTATTCATGATGCTATTGTGGCAATGCCGGATGGATATCAAACCATGGTGGGCGAGAGGGGGTTGAAGCTGAGTGGAGGGGAGAAGCAGAGGGTGGCAATTCCAAGGTGAGGGAGGCAAGGGGGGGTAGGGTTTGGGATGGGTTTTATGGATGGGGGGCTGAAGCAAAGGATAACAATTACAAGAGGGGGGATTTTCAAAGGGCTTTGGATTTCAAGGGGGGTATGGAGGTCTGTCGATTCAGCTTTGCATCGATGCGGGATGAATATCAGACCGTGGTGGGAGAAACTCAAGGTGGCAGTTGCAAGATGAGGAGGGATGGGTAGGGTTTTGGGAGGGGGGGTTAGAAGAGGTCAGGTGATGATGCTATGTTACATATGCGAGATGGGCACCAGGTTGTGGGGGGGATGAAGATGAGGTGGAGTGGTGGGGAGAAGCTGTGGGTAGCATTGGCAAGGTGAGGAAGGGGGGGGGGGGTTAGGGGTTTAGGTTTAGCAAGGGTGGTGTTGAAGGTTGTGGTGTGTTACTAGCTACGGCAATGAAGAAAGTATTCATGGAGTAAAGTGGCAAGGCGGGATAGAGGGTCTCCTTGCCAGGATAGAGGGTCTGAGAACGAGGGAGGAACTATACTTGAGAAAATATGGAGGTCTGCGGTTCTAGTGGTTGGGGCAGTCAATACCCCATCATCCCCCCTGTTCTCTCTCCTCCCTTTCCCCCTTCCGCCCCTTACCCCCTCTTCCCCCTCCTCCCTTTTCAATTTTTTCACGGCAAAGCAGTATGACGCATTACTAGTCCATAGGACTATCAACCGTGTTTGGCTTTGCGGCAGTTGGGTCCGCAACATCCACCTAGACCATGACAACAAAAAGGGCCTTATTGCTGTCAATTGTGGGCCCCTACTGAGGAGGAAAGAACACAAAAAGCATGCCGTGGTTTTATTGTCCGCATTTACAGCGATATACTACAGATTGGCCTTTCTATCAATGATGCACTTGATAGTCATGTGCCACCCCCCACCCCCATGCCTAGGTTTGTTTCTGACTGTGCCTTAGTTTGCTACTGGATTGTACATTGCTAGGAAATAAACCCTTGTTGTCTTTTGTAATGGTTACAAGCCTTCAGGTCATCCATATGTAATGTGCATGCACACGTTTCGGGGTTTAATTCCAGCTTTCTAGGATTGAATAATAAATGTTAGGCCTGCCCAGCTCTGAACCCGAGGGAGAAGAGAAACTTTGTCACCATAGGGGTGGTTACCTAACCCCTTCATGTGCGTTTTCATCTTTCTGGCGGGAAATAACTTATAAAAAATGGCATCGTTGATTACCCCCCCCTCCTCCCATCCAGCCCCTCCTCCTTCCGCCTCCTTGCAGCTGCCCCCTCCATCTCACCCCCTCCCCCCCCCCCACCTTGCCTCCACACTCCTCCCCTCACACCTCATCCGCGGGCTTCCATTTAGTTATTCCCATTGATCCAAAGCCCTTAAGCACTCACAATATGTGGCTTGTTTCTGCTGCTACAGGGCCTTCTTAAAAGCCCCCCGCATCCTCCTCTTTGATGAAGCCACCAGCGCCCTGGACACACGCACAGAACGCAACATCTTAGAAGCACTCTCTAAACTAGCCCAAGGTCGCACCAGCATCTTTGTCGCGCACCGATTGAGCACTGCAGCCCAATGTGACCAAATCGTGGTTTTGGACCAAGGAGTGATGGTAGAGGCCGGGAGTCATAGCGAGTTGCTCGCGAGGGGAGGGAAGTATGCTGAGCTTTGGGCGAGACAAGCAACGGTGGAGGATTTGTACGATGGGGGGGATACGGAGGACGATGGGGGGGTGGGGGTGGGGGAGGAGGGGACAGGGGAGGTGGGGAAGGAGGGAGCGGCAAATGTAGCGGAGAAGGCAAGTGCGAGGAGTTAATCATGAAAGTGGCTTCCGCTGTGGCCTGCCATGTGCAGAGGGAGGGTTGAGCTAAGTTAGGGTGCAGGGGCTAGGAGGAGAGGCCAACGTACTAAAGAGGTGCAGGAGGAGGGTTTTTTTGGCTTGTTATGGGGGAAGGGGGGAGGTGGGTCCTGCTTATGGATGGAGCGTTGTTGGTTATGCGGGGAGGTGGGGGGGGGGGGCTTACGGAGGGGCCCTGGGGTAGGTCTTGCTTATGGAGAGGTGTGTTAATGAATAGGTGTTTACGGTGGGGCAGGAGGGGGAGGGGACAGGGGAGGTGGGGAAGGAGGGAGCAGCAAATGCAGCAGAGAATGCAAGTGCGAGGTGGTTTACTGCTTGTATAGAGAATGCAAATAGCCTCTGCTGCAGCCCGGCCCCTGTGACGTGCACAGGGGAGGGTTAGTAGGCACTGGCAGTGCTAGAATGAAGGGGTTCAGAGGAGGGGTACGTTGAAAAAATAAAGTGGGTTGGGGTGGGGTGAGGCAGGAGGGGGTAACACATGCAGCCGAGAAGGCGAGTGCAAGGTAATTGGAGGAGTTCACTGCTTGTATAAAATAGCCTCCGCTGTGGCATGCGGTGTGCACAGTAAGGGTTGAGGCAGAGAGGCGGTTGGTTCGACCTAGCAGCCCTTTTGCGGTCGCCCCACCTTCAACTTTTGTTTGTTTGTTACTGTGGTTTCTAGGAGGAGGGCACCAAGGGGAAAGGTAGGGTTTAAAATGGGGCCTCAAGTGCAGGGTGCTGTTCAACATGGGTTATGGCTAATGGTGCTTTTGACCTAAGTGCTGGACCTCATGAGTCTCCATTGTTTGGAGTTATGCTCCCTCCAGTGACCGAGTGGCTGCGTAGGAGGGGGGAGGGGGGTCCTGCTAATGAAGGGGGGCATATTTGGTTACGGTGAATGCAAGGCGTGCTTATGGAGGCGGGTTGGGGTGGGGTCTTGCTTATATGAGATAGATCACTGCACAGCACTAGGGCTGTGCAGCACCAGACACATGACTCCAATCAATTTGCTTATGGAGGGAGGTGTTTATGAATGGAAGTTCTGGGATTGGAACCAGGTCATCCAATCTATCCTGCATGTTCCATCGCTTCGTTAGCAGTAGCAATAGGTGCAAGAGCATTGAAAGTTGCAGTGGTTGTTCTGTTGTGGTACACCTGGGCCAATTTGTAAGATAAATCACTGCACAGCTTTTGGGCCGTGCAGCACCTGCCACATGACTCCAACCAGTTTGTTAGTGTTGGGCAGTCCTGGGCCAAAATGTATGCAGGGTTTCTGGTGCATGAGGAGGGGGGAATGCTGTACGGTCAAACACGGGACCTCTTTTGCATGAGTGCGCGACCCCTTAGAGAGCAAGGTCGAGAGTGGGCATCTGTAGTGATCATCTCTTTTGCTGTGTTTTTCAGCACTAGCATGTATGATGCATGGCTCAAGCATGGGGGTGAGATCTAAAAGGAGACGAGCTCTCGGACAGGACTCAGGCTGTAAAACCATGGGCCTCACTCTTGCTGCATTCTATCTTACTGCATTCCGAAGGGCATGGGTGGGCTGGTGTTGCATCAATTATGATAGTGACGACAAGTGACTCGTTGCGGGTGTTTGTGCTCTGGCTTGAAGGGATACATGGTGGTCAGCTTGGGCCGAGTCCCTTCTTTGCTGTAGATTCACTTCACTTCACGTTGTGACGGACTAATCATAAGTCAGCCACTACGGTGGAAAGGATAACAAATGTATGGAGTCATTTGCATGTGTGTGTACTGTGTAGCTTACCTTCGATTCTCCTGAACGGAGTGAGGGTATTCGAAGGGTCATGGAGCTACGATACTGGACCTATTAACTGGAGCCGGTAGTGCTAGCTATGTTGCGGACGAAGCACGGGACGAAGTGACCTCAGTGATCCCTCAAAGTACTAATGATTTCTCATACTAAGTCGGCTTGTGCCACCAAATACGGTATTATTGTTCATCCGGCTCAGTCGTTTTGCTAGGCTGAGGGTTAGCGCACGAGCGGCCGTTCGCGGGAGCATCGACGGATGGCACTCGACCCAGGGGAAGCCAGCCCGTGTTTTATTCCTGCTAACGCCAGCGCTGATGAAAGAGAACCTAAAATTAGATCTTCGCTTCAAAGAATGTCTCAAAGCAGTCATATACCTTCCGTGCTGCACCGATAGTACTGCGAGGTTGCAGAGTCGTCAGGCATGGCCCTCCCCCGAAAAGCTCATACCAAACGGCTGGAGGCCACGGAGCAACTGCCATCCACTTCACAAATAACTGCACAGTAACAAGCAGATGCTGTTATGTCTCCCGCATAGGAGCCAAACATTAGCCAAACCTTCACCATCGATCGATCCACTGCGTGGGAGCCCCCGGGACCCACTAGTGTCACTGTACACGTCCTCCTTACAGATTCTTCGAAGCTGTACATGCAACCCCAAGCACAAGTAATAAAAACAGCCAGATTAACAGAAAACCAAATGGCCCATCAAAGTGGGACCCCGATGGGGCCCGGCAGCGCCACCCACAACTCAGGCTATAACGGCATACTCAAGTTCCTGTCCCGAGATTCACACACCCTGCCACCAGCCCTCCCGTGATCCAATCGCATCAGCTTCCACCTGACGAAATTAGCACCACCAGTGCAGCATTTGTACCTGCAGCTCAAACTGAGCTTCACAAAGAACACATATGATACCTCAAGCAGCGAGCGTCCCCTACAGCAGCAGCTGAATCCTGCATACACAAACCCAAGCATTCTAGCTAGACTGGTTCTCACCACTGAGATTCACCCACAGAAGCAGATGACAAGAACTAGCACCTCAGCTCGTGTTAGTGACAGTTCCACTCATAAGTATGCCTTCTGTTTACAGTGAGGATACGAGCAGCCCAGTAATATTAATCCAGTAGTCTCATGTCAGCAGTAAGTCAGCAGCACCCAAAGCAGTACAAGGAGCTAAGCTCAGCACTACCAAAGCAGTACAAGGAGCTAAGCTCAGCACTACCAAAGCAGTACAAGGAGCTAAGCTCAGCACTACCAAAGCTGTCAAGGAGCTAAGCTCCCGAGTGTTAAAGCATAAAACAGTTTCAACTTTGCAGCGGCAACAGTTTTCATCCAAAACCCATTGGCCCCTTACTGCAGCAAAGGCCAATCATGCACTTCAATTGCAATCCAAACTTCCTGTAGACCAAACCAATCGTCTCTGAACGCAACCATATGTTTGTAATGGCATGTGCAATGTAGTGAGCAAAACAAGACCAATAATCTGCAATACCCAAAACGTATACATAATTTACAATAGCCCGAAACAAACTCTTCTGCTGAAAGCCCACAGCCATGCTGTGTCAACTTAGCCATAGCAATCTAGAACAATCTAGTCACGGTAGAACAATCTAGTCAATCTCCCAAGCAAAGCTGACAAATATCTCACTGTGCTCAAACTGGACTGAAGATCAGTCCTCATTATCCAATCATCCCGCCAAGTACAATGCATGACCCTTCTGCTTACTTCCAGATCTGAAGCATCATCCCGATCAGAACCGGCAAACATCCTTCTGCAGATCTCTCTTAGGGCTATACCCCCTGCCAGCGATGTAATCATGGCGAATCTCAATGCTGTGTAACTACATCTTTGACCCACATATAACACACACATGCTGATTGACCCATACTACCAGAGGCTTGTTCTGCTGTTGGTAAATGATAATGATAGGGTGCAGGATATCCTGCCTGTGCACAGTGAGAGAGCCATGCGCTTGTCACTCAAGGCTCAGACCCAAACTTTTGAAACTTTGATTAACCTCTCGCATCCACTGCACAGGGAGAGGGATGTTCAGAGTTTGTGGCATCAATTGATACATCAAAAACAGACTCCACCGAGGCACCCAGCTGGCAAACTACTGAAAGGTAAAGCTTCACGCCTACACACAATTCTGACACCCAGTCTCAAACCCTTCCCAGTACATTTCCCAGCTTGATCCCGACCATACAAAACATGGTCCCTCCGTGTAGCCTCCGGCCCTCTTGCGCCCTGGGGCATTCCCTCCCAGCAACGCACCCACTATTCATAGTCTGAGACTGCGCGGAGTCATGCCACCCTTCTACTTACCTCATACGCCCTACTGCATATACATGTGTGCGTGTGTGTCCCCTTCTAGTTAGACCATGTTTAGGGTTTTAGGTCTAAAACCCTAACCCCTTCCGTGAGACCATGTCTCAGAGGTAGGTAGGGCCGCATGCAGATTAGTCAAGATAACCATTGTAGCTATTGCACTGTGCCAGGGGTCCATGATAAGCATCCTTCTGTTGCTGGAGCCACATGCTGATGGCTACAACAGTAACAATAATTACTCCCACCACAGTCGTCACATTACTGGAAAATTGGGGCTTGCTGAAGAAAGAGATCAAGCCGCCCGCCACGGACACGCTCCAGAAGATAAAGCCGATGGTTAACATCATCCATTGGCTGTTCTTGCCGTCGCTAAAGCAGCTGGGATCACCAGCATCATCATCATCATCATTATTCATCTGATTACATCCAGATGATGCGTAGTGCCCTTGGACCTGCGATTGGTTGAAAGCCAGCAGGGCAGGAACAGAGCAAGGGTATGAGTGGGATGAGAGGATGTAGGGCTCCATTCTGCATGGCTTCTTGTTGAAGCTTCTTAGGGTTGGAGCCTTGATAGTTTGTGGGGGCTGGCTGCCTCCTTCATGCACTACCGGTGGGCAAAGGAGGCAGCCAGCCCAACCCCTACAAATGATTGCTGACGTATCAGCACCCACTGAGGGCCCACTAGGCTAGAATGTGAGCGGATGAAAGGATTGGGACTTCATCAGTTGGGATGTGGGGCCTAGCACCACACAGGGCCTGCTTAGGGTTTAGGGGGGCTGGTCGGTCCCATGCAGGACCTGCTTAGGGCTTTAGGGGGACCTAGCGCCATGAAGGACCTGCTTAGGTTATAAGGGGGCCTAGCGCCATGAAGGACCTGCTTAGGGTTTTAGGGGGTGTGGCGCCCAGCAGTGTTGCCAGTGGTCCATGTATGATAACCCACCACTGCTTGAATGAAGCGCTTACAAAGTTGGGACCAAGTTTCTGCTGCTACCGACGCTGCTGCTGACACCGCTGCTGTGGGCCTTTTATATTCCTAAACAGGTCGGCCAAAGCTGCTTAAAAGGTCCTTTGTAAGCCAGCTACAAGGTTTCAGCTGGGAAGTGCGCACATATGAATCGCGCATGGCTCACTTTGCAAGTCTCAACGCCTTCATCGCTGCCCAGGTAGTCAGGAAGGCAGTAAACTAAATGCTTCTTTGGGGGAGGTGGTACATCGAGCTTTGCCTTTTCCGGCTGAGATACAGCTGATTCAGGCACTACCGCAAACTTCCCTCCTGTCTGCATGATTCTGGCCGTGGTCAGAGATCCTGGACTCGGGGCTATGTTAGGCAGACAGCCGCGATAGAAGCTATTACGCACAGCCGTGGCAATGCAGACCAGTGTTGCAGGGGACAGCTGAGACTGAAAAATGCTGTCACTCATCCAGCAGGAAGCTTCTCAAGGTTGTAACCAGGATGCAAGGTCGACTTCTCGACTGGCCAGGCGACGGGAGGAGAAGCACTCGGTGCTTGGTTACCTATGATCACCAGACCATTTTTAACGACTCTTGCGCTGCACCGCTGTGCACAACTTTTTTTGTAGAAATGTCAAGAGTCAGCTTTGGCCGAGTCTCTTCTTTGCTGTACCAATTCACTTCACTTCACGTTATAAATAAAGAATTGGTTTGTTTGTTTGTTTAAAGAGTGCCGTGGACGGGGTCAGTTGCATGCTTCTGTAGCTATCTTCGATTCCTTTAAACGAAGTGAGTGTATTCTAATGGCCAAGAGTCCCTGGTCAAGGAGATATGATACGAGCACTGAAGCTGGTAGTGCTAGCAATGTTGCGGACGAACGAAGTGACCTCAGTGATTTTTCAAAGTACTAGTGATCTCTCTCATACTACGACAGTTTGTGCCGCCAAACACGATGTTCGTTCTCTTCCGGCTTCAGTAATCACGCATCGGCTGAGGGTTGGCGCACTCACTGGCCTCGACCTATCCTCTGCCATCCAACATCCCGTCAGTTTAACTCCCGCTATTGCCAGCGCTGAGTGGCAGAGAACCTGAAGTCAGGTCTCCGTATCAATGAATGCCTCAAAGCAGTCATGTACCTTCTGCTACACCGATAGCGAGGTTGCACAATAAAGGGCGGCATGCGGCATGGCCCTTACGGGAAAGGCTCATACCAAACTCCGGAGGCCACGGAGCGGCTGCCACTACCCACTTCACAAATACTAAAAGCACAGTAACAAGCGGGTGCTGTTATGTCTCCCGCATAGAAGCCAAACCTTCACCATGGATCCAATGCATGCACGGGCGGTCCCAGGGGCCCACTAGTGAGTGTCTGTACACGTACTCCTTACAGATCCTTCAAAGATGTACATGTAACCCCAAGCACAAGTCTTCAGAACAGCCAGATTAACAGACAACCAAATGGCCCCATGACAGTGAGATGCCGGTGGGGGCCGGCAGCGCCACCCACTTTAAGGACCAACTCAATTTCCAACGACATATTCAAGTGCCTGACCAAGACCCACACTCCGTCTGCCACCAGCCCTCGCTTGAGTCCAATCGCATCACCTTCCACCTAACACCACCAGCAGCATTTGTACCTGCGATTTAAACTGAGCTTCACAAAAAAGGTAATACCTCGAGCAGCATCCCCTACAGGAATAACTAAATCCTGCATGATACACAAACCCAGACATTCTGGCTAAACTGGTTCTCACCATTGAGATTAAGCCAGAGAAGCATATGACAGAAAATTAGCACCTCAGCTCGCATTAGTAACAGTTCCAACAGTATCCCTTCTGTTCACAGTGAGTATATTACAAACAAACAAAAAAGAAGGCGTGGCTGCACCAAGGCAGCTAGGCCGAAACGACAAAAAACACAGGCTGCACCAACGACCAAATATAAGCAGCCCAGTAGTTATCCAGTACCCTCATCTCAGCACTGCCAAAGCTGTACAAGCAGCTAAGCTCTCCAGTAGTGATACCTCAAAAACTCAGCCTTGCAGCAGAAACAGGTGCCATCCTATATCCATTGGCCCGGCACGCCCACTTGAGGTGCACCCCTTCAAACTCCTTTCAGATCAAACTAATACCCTCTGAAAGTACCGGTATGTCAACACCGGCTTGTGCAGTACAGTGAGCAAAACAATACAGTAGTCTACAATACTCAAAACAAACTCTTCTCCTGAAAGCCAACGGTGCAGCAAACTAGAACAGTCAATCTCTCGAGCAAAGCTGACTAAGACCGCACAGTTCTCAAATGGGACTGAAGCTCAGTCCTCAACAACTATCTCAGGACAAGGCATGACCCCTCTGCTTACTTCCGGCCAGATTCAAACCATCATCCCATTCAGAACCGGCAAACATACATATGCAGATCTCCAGGGGTATATACCTGCTGCCAGCAATTCAAGCATGTCAAACCTCAATGCTGTGTAACTATACTCCATGACCCATATATAATACACACATGCTGATGGAACCATACTGCCAGAGGCTTCTTCTGCTGTTGGTGATTGCACTAGGGTTTAGGGTAGGGTGAATCTTACCCTAAACCCTATGATAATGATGGGCTGCAGGTTATCCTGACTGCAGTGAGAGAGCCATCCGCTTGTCACTCAAGGCTCAGACCCAAACTGTTCGAACTTTCTTTACCCTCTTGCATCCACTGCACAAGGTGATGGAAGTTCAGAGTTTGTGGCATCAATCGACAATACATCAAAAACAGACTCCACTGAGGCACCCAGCTGGCATAAACTACTGAAAGGTAAAGCTTCACGCTGACACACAATGCTAACACCCAAGGTCTCAAACCCTTCCCGAGACATTTCCCCGCTTGATCCCGAGCATACAAAACATGGTCCCTCCGTGTAGCCTCCGGCCCTCTTGCGCCCCAATCCCTCCCAGCAACGCGCCCACTATTCATAGTCTGAGACTGTGAGGAGTCATGCCACCCTTCTAATTACCTCATACGCCCTACTGCATATACATGTGTGCGTGTGTGTCCCCATGCTGCCAAGAAGCTGAATGCTGCTATAGCTGCAGACCTTAATGGGCAGACAGCGTGCTGCCAAGCTGCATGCTGCTGTAGCTGCAGACCTTAATGGGCAGACAGCATGCCAACAAACTGCTTGAAGCATACCCTCATCTACCGCTCTCCCTCGATAGACAAAGGGATGGATTGGATCTTCGAACGACTCTGCTATCAACTGTCGGCCGGCGGTTGTAACCGCGCCTGGTGACCCCAACCAGTTTAAACAGATGAACACCGTAGCTGCCTCAGAGCGATCAGAGCCACGTAGTAGCAAAGTCAAGGCCAATTTATGGTATTTCTACATGCATCGACACTGTGCAACGGCACTTGCTCGTTTGTTCGAAAGTAGTCTGCTTGAGCATGCTCTTGCTTGAACGCGTTCTGATCAGTTGGTCAGGCGATACACGCCCACGCCTCTTAACCTTCGTGCACAGGCTCAGTCCTTTATACCTGTAGAAAATGGGGGTTTCGACGAGCATATGGGCGTCCTTGCTGGCTGGTAACAAGGCTACGGCATCATTAATTGAGAGGGCCATGGTTACATGGTTACATCTACGCACACACCATTTGTGGCGTACAATTAAGGAAGTAGGCCTACTTAGTGAGGACCACCTACCCCAGAGTATGACTCAGCCAGTCCAACTCCTCATTCAAACAATCCACCTCCATCCCAACACCTCACATTTCGCACACTACACCATATCCGCCATAGAAGGGGTGGCCACGCCTGCCCTACCCTTCTCCAGTTGCTTCTGCCCTCCTAGCTCCCCCTCCCACATCCCGCTCATCCCCCCCTTCCCTCCCTCCCTGTCGTACCCCCCCACCCAACGATTGTGGCCTCCCCACTGGAGAGGCCCTGTTTCCAGGCTCCTTGGCCGGTCCTTTGTATATCTTTTCCTGTCTTGCTCTCCAGGTCTCATGCAGAGCCTGGATTGCATGCCTTTGTAATTTGTGAGCTGTGCTGTGTAGATGTGTGCCTCTTACACCAAGAAGTTCCAGCTGTCGTATGGTGCACTCTTTATATAATGCTCCTGCAACTCCCAGTATGATGGATCTCCTTTCGATAATTGCACTTGGATGTCTCTCTCTGATCAGTCTGTGCAGCTCGCTGTGCTGCGTGAACGGGTCCTTCATTGTCCGACTTGGGTCGGTGTCACGAGTGTACTTGATTTCTACGAGTGTGACTACTGCAGGAGTTGTCCGCCATTGACCTTCTGGTGTCTTTCTAATTTGCCTCCTTCTGTACAGAATAATGTCTGGCCTACTCTTGCAGCCTTGGAATTCTTCTTGGGAGATCAAATCCCTAGGTATATGTTTTCTCATTCTATTGAGTTCAGCCACCCCAGCTCGTGCCCATTTACTGGCACTGCCTCCGTCATTATAGACAATACTGTCAGCTCCCACGTCGCCTTGTGCAATGGCCTTTGTAATTATCCGCACTGCTTTGTTGTGCTTTTCCTGCACAAGACCTGAAACAGCTGGGCACCAGGCGACAGCATGGTGTCCCCCATCTGGGTGCTTTTTGCAGCAGGGACATATGTTGCTCCTGCATTTGCCATATCTCTGCAGGTTTTTGGCCGTTGGTAGTTGCCCTGTGAGGTACTTCACTCGTGTGTTCTTCATACCTTCCGTGATGCCGCTGAGGGTCACCCAGGTGTCCATGTACTTGTCTGCCATGCAAGGAAGCGCGGTCTGCATGCCCTTGTAATACAATGTCGAAGTGTCTGCTTTTCCAAGACGAAGTTCACGGTAGTCGCTGGAGGCATGCACTCGGGTGCTCAGTGCATCATCCAGGTTCTCTATCTGTTTCCATTTGACTCTCATTCCATCTTGACTGACTTCATCCTCTTCCCATGTCTTTTGTACCGGCCAAACCTGCAAGGGTCTGGAGTTGCTTTCGACTCTTGAAAGATCTACTTCCGCTTGCCCTGTCGCAGCTACTGTCGTGGCAATATCGTCTGCATGTTCGTTCCCTGGTATGCCGGCATGCCCGCGCACCTTAATGAGCATTACATCCTCCCCTGTTGCCAAAGCGGCGGCTTTGATCTCTTCCAAAAGGTTCCTGTGCCTATGGAACCTAATATTTGCCGGATAGTAGATGGCGGCCTTGATAGAGTAAATAGAGTTCACACTGTCGGTCATTATTCGGCTGTAGCCCAGTTTCAGGGCCCCCAGTATGGCTATTAGCTCTGCCCGGTAAGCCGTATTGTGTCTGGTTGGCGCTGCTGCTTGTATACTGATGAAACGCTCTGCTTGGGAGGCTGTGGCAGGCACGTATAACCCTGAGCCGAGGGTGACTGTTTCCCTACCCTCAAGTCCCTCTGCTTTTCGCTGGCTGCCGTCTGTGTAGACCATCTCTTGCCAATCATATCTCAACGCTTTTGCCTTGGTGAGCTCCAGTTGCTGCTCTGCGAGCTGGTTCATGTGCTCTTGGGAAGGAGCTAGAGACATGAACGGCAAGCTTTGGTCACAGGGGGCTCCTTTGATCTTATCGGGCGGCCTATAAAGCATGCTGTCAAGTTTTATCTCTGTGTCCTTGGCACTAGCAGACTGATCTGGCCAGTCGTGTTGGAGGTGGCCCCATGTGAGAGGTGTACTGGGATGGGCATGTTCGTTGACCGCCTGGATGAGGTTTTTCAAGGTGGTACTGGACGCTTCAGTGTCTGGGAAACACTGATCGTATCCTGCAGCATTGCCTACAACAAGTATATTGATGTCCCATTTTGGATGGCCTGTGTCCTCGGGGGGAATGCCTAGGGTTGCTGCTTGAGGCTGAATAAACTTAAAGCTTTTTCTCGGTATTGTTGCCAGCAGCCTGCATGTGTCTGGCATCTTCTGTACCCATTTCATGTAGGCGGTGTTGCTGCCTTCCGTCCAGGCTGGTAGGACAAACACGGTGAGCGTGGGCGTCTCTGTATTCTGTGCTGAGTGTACTGCCCATGATACTGCTTTGTACATCTCTTTTGATTCATACTCCGGGTTTGCAACTGAGTACCCTGTCCATTGGCAGCTGTATGCATCATGCAATGCCCCAAATAGCTGGTCCCTTTCAAAGCAACTCCAGTACTGGTGCATGCCACTGTGGTAATTCAGCGGACTCGCAAAGCGCTCTTTGCCTAGACCTGGGAATGAGTCTTTAAATGTGTCATAAATACCTGGGGGTGTGGCCCAATGGTTGGTAAGATCCACTCTCCTATTTGTGCCTGGGACTGGTTGTCCTGTCTTGTACCTTTTTACGAGGCTTGCTACTTCCTCTGCAAAGGTCTTGGGTTTGAGCTTTTCCACCAGATCAGACCTTGTTTGTATCACTTGTTCATAATTGTGATAGAGTAGTGCAAGTCTTTCCTGTGTCATCATCCCCACAGTGCGTCCAGCGGGATCGTGGATGCACGCCATTCTTACGTCATAGTCCTTCTTATTTCCTGTGGCTACCTGATACCTTCTGAGCACTTGCCTGTATTGGATTTCAAACCTCCCAGTGCCCACAATATCCACGTGAGGGTCTGTGGCTTCCGTAACAAAGGTGCACCGTTGACGGGCGTCCTCACCGATTGTGCTGTGCAACCGTGGACCCTGATTTCCCTGCTTCTCCCTGTTTGTGAGATGATGGTCCTTTGGCGGTTTAGACCTAGCACTCTGCCTTCCTCCATCAATTCCTGAAGAGTTTTTGGATGTGTATATCTTCATTGTTTCATTGACCTGTTCTTCGTATCCAAGCGCTTTCAATGTGTCTGCGTTTTCCCACTTTGGTTCCCATTCTATGTACCACTGCTGTACTTCTTGCTCGTATCTTTCCCGTGTTAAACTTTCAGGGTAATGGTCATACCTCTGGCATTCCCAACATCTTCCGTCTACCAGAGATGTCCTGCCTGTTGGGCAGCATTGGTGATAACCCCTGTGGCATGTATTGCATCTGTTTAGCGTGCCTTCATCACCGTGGCATCGTTCACAGACCAGGCTGGTTGACTTTTGCATATCGGCAGCTGTGGCTGGGCGCATCAGTGCGGGTTTGTATCCCAGGCTGTCTATGGCAATGCTTTTTTCCCAGCTCTCAAGTACTGTAGGGGCCCAATGAACTTCCCATTGAATTTGACTGGTCAGCAGGCGTCTTTGCTTTTTGCGCCACTTTGTATGGTGATTGGCCATGCGTGCTGCACCTGATACCTCCTTAACGCTATCCTTATAGGCGCACAATAGATTGTACACAGTTTGCGGAGGTACCTTTTTGCTGAGCAATTGACTCGCCCGTTGCTTCCTTGTGAGTGTGCAATCATCGGTCTCCGGTTCCCCAATTTCCAGATGCCTTTGACCACAGGCATTACTGTCCCTGTTTTGCTCTGAACTCCCACTGCCAGTTTCTGCATCTGCAGTTAATACAGGGTCCGTCTGGCGTAGCTGTGGATCAAACGCAATGGCATGCTCCCTTTTTCCTCCACAGCTGAGTTCGACTGTCTTTTGGTGTAGCTGGGCCCATGTGGCCTTTTCATAACAGGCTTCCAGAGTATTTGGTGGTGGCGGCCTGTGCGCTGCTTCACCGTCAAGCTTCCGCCTGATCCATCGTACGTGTTCTGAATCTACATTATAGCCTCTTGCTGCTGAGGGTGCCCTGTTCAAATAATCCTGTGATGCCAGGAACTTGGCCACTTCATTCAGGGAGGTTACGTATTTCGTTTTCAGTGCTCTGATCCCTAGGTTACGAGCTATGTCTTGGGCACTCAGCAGTCGTTTGCCTTTCTTGTTCAGCAACTCGCCCAGGCAGAAAATGCCCAGCTCTTGAAGCTTGAGCAGCGGCTTCCTGATTTGCATAAGGGTGGAGTCCCTATCCCAGTATTCTACATTTCCTAAAATAGTCTGAGCAACCTCTGTCACTGGGAGAGGGTATGCCTCCTCACCATTCTGGTACATGTATATGCCTGCTCCCACTCCTTGGATCAACTGTCGCAGTCTTAGAGAGTACGTAGGTACCCAGTCTGCTGCCCTGTCTGCTGACGGGTGGGTGTATGCCTGTAATTGTGCTTCAAGCAGGGCTCGTGTTAGCTGTCCTCGTTTACTTTGGTCGTTCACAGCCTGTGTGAAGTTTTTCACTGCTGCAACCGTGTATGGCACCATAAGGGACGTATTGCCTAATCCCCCACGTTTAAGATCCTCACGAATCATTGCTGTTGGCGTGCCAGGTGGGAGCTTGTACGCTTGCCGGACTACAGAGTCCATTACTTTGTCCAGAGCATCCAGTGCTTTTTCATTGTAGCACATCAGCGCAAAGGGATACCTAGCTTTAGCCTTCAGACAGCTCTGCAGCGTGCGCAGCTTCTGTGCTTGCGTGTTGTAGCACCTGCCTAAGTGGGCTGCCATGCTCTTGAGTGCTTTGCAAACCTCTTCCTGCTGCTTTTTCCACTGGAGGTCCATTGTGTACCATACACCCAACAGTTTATATGGCTCCTTTGGATCGTGTACTGTAATAACGTGTCCTTGCATCTCGATGATGCGGGTCAGCCGGCAGACAAGGTCCTTGTCGAAGGGCTTCTGGGGTTGCCGCTTGTACAAGGCTGCGGTGGCAATTGTCTTTGACTGGCTAATTATCAGCCGACCCCAAGTTGCGTACTGACTGACCTTTTGGGCCTGTATGGCCAAGTCGCTGTGTCCTCCTGTGTACAGGGTTAGATCGTCTGCATATGAGTTGTTACTGAAAGTGACTAGCTGGCCTTTGCGTTTCAAAGCTCCTGGATGGTATCCTTTCGCCCCTACACTCAGCCACCGAAGCAGTGGTTCCAGGTATAGTATAAACAGGAAAGGAGAGAGGCTATCCCCTTGCAGTGTGCCTCTCTGGACTTTGATTGGGGCTGTCGTGCCGTGTGGGGTAACAACGGTTGTAAACGCACTTTCATAAAGGCCTCTTACCACATGCACTGCATCCGCTGGGTAGCCAAGGTCATTGAGTATTTTGTACATTTTCTGGTGATCAATGGTGTCAAATGCTTCCTTTAAATCCACTAGCAGCAGGAATATGTCTTGGCCAGTCAGTCTGGCATCTTCCAACAACATTGTGTGTATCTCCAGCTGCTGAATTGTGTTCCTGTGTGCCCTGAACCCACCCTGTTCCTGGCTCAGGATGTGGTGCTTGTCGGCATATGATGCAAATACTCCCTGAACCACTTTGGTCCATAGCTTGTACATTGTGTTTTCCAGCCCTATCCTGCGATAGTAGTCTAGCTCCAAAATGTTGCCCTTGTTCTTGTACAGCAGCACGGTGTAACTTTCCTTCCATTTGTGTGGTGTGCAGCCTGTAGCCCACATGATCATTGTCAGCATGTGCATGCAGTCCTTCAATAGTACGGGGGCTGCTTTCAGTATTTCGTTGGGAATCCCATCTGGGCCTGGCTGTTTGCCGGTGCTTAAGTTGCACAGGCACCTGTCAAATTCTGCTCTGTCCATTATCATGTGATGCAGTCCTTCCTGGCAGGGCCCATCGTGCGCCTCTGTTTCCAAAGAGAATGGATCTGGGGCTGCTGCTTGTTCCCATGGATAGCAGGTTGCTTGGGCTGTGTCCTCTTTGTTATTGCTGGTGTCAGTGGCTGGTTGTGGCAGGGAGCCCGCATGGTGGTCGGTCAAACTTCTGTGACATTTTTCAATGATATCGTTTGGCTCCGTCAGAATCCTGTTTCCATCTTTCAACACCCGAAGGGCGTACCGTAGTGCTGGCTTGTACTGCCCTGTCATAATCTTGTTCCCGACTTTCTGATTGTCCTGTGCCAACCTCTGGTGCCTTTCCCGGTGTCGCTGTACAACGTAGGAGGCATCCTTCTGATCTATTTCTTTTATCTTTTCTTTAATGTGAGCCTCCAGGGCTTTTCCTGAATGTCCTTTTAGTCTGTCTTCAATCTCTCCGCCCAGCTGGGAGTGCTGCTCATTGTCAGAGGCGTGCTCTCGTAGCAGTTGGGCCAGTGTGCGATCATCCTTGCTTTCTTGCACCTGTGCTTCCTCATACCTTATTTGTCTGAGTCTGTGCTTCAGCCTGAGATACTTGGCCCGTGCCCTGGCTGTGGTTCTGTTCTGGTGGTGCACTTTGCTAGGTAGGCCCTGCTGCCTAGTCTTGCACACTTGCAGTGCAATCTGGTTTCCCTTCGAGAGGATATCCGTCAACCTGTCACCCAACATATCTACTTTGGTCTGCAAGGCAGCTGTAGGCTCCCATTTGGTGGTGGGGGTTATCTGCTTGGCATCTAGTTTCGCCCAGTAGGGCTGCACCTCATTCTCCATGATCTTTGTCAGGCTCGCCCATAGCTCATACACTTCACCTGACAGTCTCACATCCATGGCAGTTGCGAGGGCTTGTTTGTCTTCCTGGGTCAGAGGTGTGACTAGTACTGTTTTGGTCTGGGTTGCTTTGTCCTCAATGACTGGCAGAGGCAGCTGCCCCATTGTCACGTATGGCACTTCAGCACACAATGCTTTGTGGTCTGTATTGCAGTCGGAGGTTTCTATGGTGTACACCATGGCACCAGGCCGGTCAGCCCACAGGGATTGTGTCAGAATATCATCTATACGGCTGATCTCATTTTCACCACTCTGCTGAGTTTCCCTGAAGAATGTTTTTGGCCTGGTCGTCCAGCCATTGCTCACCACCTTGGCATCAAACGGGCTCAGCCCAGTCTCTTGCATGAATGTCTGATACTGTGCATCATGTGATCCTTTCTTGCATGTTTCACGGTCTGTAGGGTACAATGCGGCATTCATGTCTCCAGCCACTAAGTGAACATGGTTTGCGCTGCTTGCCATGCACTCCTTTATATAATTGTAGATACTTTGCCTTGTCATCTTTGCCCCGCACCCGGTCGGCATGTAGGCTCCGGTCACTGTGAGAGGAGCTGAGGCTGGTCTACATAGAGACATCTGGTATATGTAACCGTGAAGTTCAACAGGAACTGAAGGTATGGTCAGGTCAGTCCCTGCTAGCAAGTCCATGTGTACTGCCATTAAGACACCTGCCTGTCCCCTGATTGCATCCAGGGAGGTGTATCCCCACTTATAGCCTTGCAGTAGTATTGCGGCCCATCTCGGTAGCTTGCCTCCTGCTGGCAGGTGATGTTCTGTCCATACCAGAATGTCTGGTTTTGCCTCCATCATTTTCTTCATCAATTGAACTTTGGCTTTAATCCCTCTGCCGTTCACTGTTACTATCTTCATTTTTGCATTTGTCCCCTCACAGTCAGTGTATGTGTCTGCCAGTATAGCAGGGTGCTGTGTTATCTCTGCTGCACATCGGTGCTTTATCTTCTTGTACTGCTTGCTTATACCTTTTTTGCAGACCGAACGTACCTTCCAGTCTGCAGCAGCAGCATGTGTTCTGCTGTGGCGGGTTTCTTTGTGTCGCCTTCCTGTTCTCTGCGCCCTGAATGTGCCTGCTACTTCTTTTTCTACTCCATGCAAGTGCGCTGCAGGGCGCAGCTTTTTATCTGTATGTACCAATGTATCACCTTCACCCTTTGGTCCTGTGGACGCTGCCTTGGTAGTTGCTTGCCACTGTTCCAACATCTGGGCTTGTCCCGCACTTATGCCTGGCTGCCTTTGCTGCTCTTGTGCCTGCCTCTTTTTGCTTATGATCTGTATTGCCTGCCACTCCTGCTCAGTGACAGTGTGAGGCTTGTCTCTGTTATGAGCTGATGTGGTCTGTACTTTGACTGCAATGCTGTTAGGGACCATGGGCCATATTCCTGTTTGTGCCTTGTTGAGGCATGTCATTGGCGGCATGCTACCTCTTGTTTCAAGCACCCTCTCAGCTCCTGACTTGTGCTTTTTTGTGTCAGGAGATGGTTGCTGTGGCTCTGCTGCCATGAGAAATGAGCGGATGTCCTGTGTCTGTGCAGCTGCACTGGAATTGAGCTTAGACAGTCTAAGCCTCCTCCTTTCCTTAACCTGTGTCTTTTTGGGTGGGGGAGCAGGCCTTTTAACCTGGTGTGTGCCTGAATCCAATGTTAGGTGGGCCTCTTTGGTTGCTGGTCCCATATGTGTTGGCTTCTTGCTTTGAGTTTTTCCTTCAACACCTTCCTGTTCCTCGGCTTTGCGCTTCATGTTTGTGGCCAAAGGACTTTGCTTCTTCTGGTTCTGGGCTCCTGTCCGTTTTAGAGGAACCTCGTTTTGAAATGCAGGTTTGCCCTGTCGGGGTGCACGCCCTTTTGCTACATTAGGTCGGAGGGCAGTCTCACCGGGTGGGAGGTGGAACTGCTGGTTAGGGAAGTCCTGCTGGATCCATGCACTGGCTGGCCTGCTGCAGTTGACTTGTCCAGTAAAAGCAACCTGCTGCAGGTCCACGTATGTCAGGTTCTGAGTACTTTCCAGGGGCAGCCGCCTGGCCCGACTTAAATTCATCATGGTGGTGTGAGAAGTGTAAGCATCCCGTTTTACTGTCGTGCTCATGGTTCCTGTGAAATTGTACCAATCCGCATCTGTAAGTTCCTTTACATTGCCGCGGTTGCGGCTGCCTCCATATGGAATGGAGTCCAGCTCATACCATTTGTCATCCACAGGGCTTTTCTTCCAGCATATGAAATGTCCACCACCCCCAGGTTTATGCAAATAGAAGGCATTGCATCCTATAGGTGCATGATTTTCCAGCACCTCCCACTTGGTATATCTTGGAGCCTGTTGAGCTAGGTGATGTACGTTTCCCAGCACTGGCACCAACGTGACATCCTCTTGGGTGAAGTAGTACAACAGCTTGCATATGGATTCTATTCTGAACCATCCTCCCTCGCGACAGTCTTGCCCATCGTCTGTGGATCGTGGGAGCTCCTTTACAAGGGCATGCATTGCCTGCTCAGGTGTAAGCACCTGCCTTCCCGCCATAGCATTAAGTGCATGTATGCCACAGTACCCTGCTCTTTGAGGCTCGCAGTATAGTTGCTTGTCTGTGGGATTCACCCACGTCTCGGCCACCCTGCCAGCCCTGTCGTGTGCCGGTGCTTTGCTCGGACCTCCTCCCCGTTGGTCGTGCTTTTTGTAATAATGCTGCTCGATAACTTCAGGACGAAGTTCGTCTGCGCAGCTAGGGCTGGGTGCATTAGGACCAACAGTATTGCAGTAGGACCAACAGTTGTTTGCTAAGTACTGCATCATCTGGATAGTAAATTGCATGAAAAGTCT
Source organism: Pseudopediastrum boryanum (assembly GCA_963556185.1). Lineage (NCBI taxonomy): Eukaryota > Viridiplantae > Chlorophyta > Chlorophyceae > Sphaeropleales > Hydrodictyaceae > Pseudopediastrum > Pseudopediastrum boryanum. The sequence continues at coordinate 6,227,430 of OY744505.1, read as the reverse complement.
TTTATCCATTATCGAGTGCGGGGCCTCCGCATGGACCGCCCCTTCCGACCCCGAGGTGTCTGCCATGTTGATTGGTCTCTGACGTTTGCGTGCTTTGTTCCGCGAATACAAATCCCACTGCCTTTCCCTCATCCTGCGACCAGCCATTCGTTGAGTGAACCTTTTAAATTGCCTAGCCACTGCAATCTTTACATAGTGCTTGTCTCCGGCCTCGAGGCAGTCTTGTGATTCTTGCCAATCGGTGCTGCCTTGCTTTTTACGGCCCTTGCTTTGTCTCTTCCGTGATTTCCGTCGTGGCTTCTTTATTTTACAAGTCCGAGGGGATGTTGTGGCGCCAGAGTTCGAGATAGCTGCGGTATCTCCTGCTGGCTCTGTTGCGTTTATCAGTCCGTGAGGATGTACACCATTTGCTGCTACTGGGTATGTTCCTGATGCCTGTACAGAGCAGTCATGGACATCTGGCCTGGCCTGCTCATTTTCCGTCCCTTCTGTTCCAACAGCAGTATCATGTGGACAGCTACTTTGATGGGGATTGCCAAGGTAAAGCAGGAGCATACTTGCCCCTAGGCATGCTGATGCTTCTCGAGCTTCTTCGATTGAAGTATCTTGGCCAAATTTGCTGCTCAGCCTGTTTTGACTCGCTGCCGTTTGAGCAGGGCTGTTCTTGTGAGGATCCCATGAGCTGCTGGGAGGATGTGACTGTTGCTGAGAATAGCTGACTGCATGTGCGGAGCTTTGTTGTACCACTTGTGCGACATCGCCAACGCTTCTCTTGAGCTGGCTGCGACCACTACTGCTTGCCTTTCTGCGAGCTGCCTTGGATGTCCCACTGAGGGGCGGGAGATCAGCTGCTGTGCTGCCATGATTCTCCCGGCCGCTTTCTGCCTGCATCTTTAGCTTATTCTGGTTTGAAGGGTTGCCACAACACTGCTGTCCAGCCTTTGCTGTGGGCGTATTTTGAATGAAGTCCTGCTTCTTCTCGGAGGATGCTAACAACCTGCCCTGGGGGCTTTGTAGGCTTATCTCTAAGTCTGTGGACTGCTTCTCTGCTATCCTTCCTGGCAAGACATCGGCTGTGCGCGTTGCATCGGTGCAGTTCGAGCAGCCGTGAGGATTTTGTTGAGCGGACCCGTACACCTGGTCTGGATGTTTGGGCGCCCCGCTCTCCTCAGGCCAAACTGACCACAACAGCAGCATCAGTCGTGCACATACTGCCCTAGCGTACCTGTCAATGCACTCTGTTTGCTGCCATGGTAAAGCCAGCTCGCTCGACTCGGCGAGATGCGACGCGCAACGTTTACATGTGACAAAGTTCGTTAATCATGCATGCATCGTCTCAATTCTGTTTTCGTCAGGTTATCAAGCATTGTCGAGAGGGCCACTGTCGTCAATGGTCTTTCAGACGCCTTTACCAGGTTGCTCAACGAAGTCGTTCAGAACCCCAACATCAAGACAATCATCCTGGTTGATACATAGTATCTGGAGTACGCTTGTGGAGCGCTTAACGACCCCAGAAGGCTACTGTCCTACCTATTAGATGAGCTTGAGCCCCTGGCAGGACGGTATGATGATTTCCACCTCGTGGTCAGTATTCAGAAGCAAACTAATAGTTGCAAGAGATGGATTATCTGAAGATATACTGATCAGTGCGACCTTTCAACGACTGCAGTTTGTATGTGAACCATCCAAAACCTGGAAGAAGTCAATCAGCAATGGTTAACCTGTATATGTTGACCCAGATCGAGACAGTCGGATACAAAGGGCCTGGCAATTGGAATATCTGATTGCAGCTGGGTAAGTGCGCGGCAAAGAGTCTATAGTACCTTCTCCAGTCTCACATACACAAGTATCCCTGCATGTTTCAGCTCTCACTTGCAAAGTATATGCCAAAGTCTCCCCCTCTCTTGATGAGGCTCCAACTACTCAGGCTAAGTACGTAAGTTGTATTGTATGCTAACATCTTGTCCCTTATTCTCTCATGCAGGTTCACCGGGGGCATGTCAATGAGCGTCTACTTGCCATACAGCACCACAGAGGCAGATGACCAGATTCCTGGAGCAGTGCAACATGCCAGAGCCCTCTTCACTACTCCCTCAGCCAAGTCCAAACTCCAAGAGCTTCACTTTGCAACACTCAGTTGTGACACAGACTGGCTCGGTAAGTACACATGTTAGCCAACTAAATATCAGTTGGCTAATTATTGTAAAGTATCTTCAAGTACCAGTTCATTTTTGCAGCTGAGTGGCTGCAACCATCAGCAACATATGCTTCAAGCGTTTATCATACTTACGTCTGTTTATCTGCAATGCAGTGCACACCTACAACGATCTACCTATTGGAAGCTCCTTCATCCGTCACATGACTGCATCTGCAGGAAAGACCTACCTGATCACGGACGTCAACGACTTGTTCACTACCCACATCATCCCACACATCGGCCTCAGTCACGTCACCAATCCATTGGGGCTGAAGATGCGAGTGATGTTTCTGTACAGCCTAATACATTGCGACTACCGTGGCACTGGGTCCTATGCTGGTTCATGTGGGGACGCCCTGAGCTTCATGAAGAGACATGCCCATGAGATCGATGAGTGAGTTGTTTTGACAGATTTCAGCACAGACTACAGATACCCAATACCGCTGCTTGAAGTATTCCTCTGGTTGCAGGATCCTGAAGGACAACTTGATGGGCAACTGTACTGCGTTGGCACAGATGATGAAACTTCCAATCATTGTCAATGCCGCTGCAAAGGCAGAGATGGAGGGAGGTTTAGCGGCCAAGATTCAAATGGAGAATGCCTGGCTCTACATCATCGCCACGTACATTGGAAGTGTGTGTGTAGGCTACACAGACCAAGTAAGTTGATAAGAGCTTCTATTCTTGATTGGTGGCATCCAGCAATGCCCGAAATGTTTGTGGTCCTGTAACTGCAGCAGCTTAGGAGCTTAACAGTCTTGCAGCTTTGTACGTTGACTTGACAGTCTTGTAATAGTCACTGCTTGCCAAGATACTGCAACTTCATATCTTGCCAGCTATGATGCTGGATAGCTTGCAGCTTGCCATGTTGCAGCTTCCTAGCTTACCAGCTGCTACCAAGCTTCAGCTTCAGAGCTGCCAATGCTATAAAATGTAGCTAACTTTTATACTATGCATGCTCAGGCTGCTGGAGAGGCAACAACATACCTAAGGGACATCTATGGGGATATGGTGGCATCTGGTAACATTGGCAACTCAGGGCTGGTCGCCAACATATCAGAGTCCAACATGAATGTGTTGCTCCACTTATGGCTTGGTAAAGTTGGGTTCAACTACATCATCACTACAATGGCACAGCTGTCGTCAGCAGTCTGTGTATCGCTACTAAGGGGCATGAAGCTGGTCAACGTGGCTGAGAACAAAATTTACGACCGTACATCAAATGGTGAGTGATGCCAGTGGCTAAGTCATGCATGGTTACATGGTTACATCTACGCACACACCAGTTGAGGCGTATAATTAAGGAAGCATGCCTACTTAGTGAGGACAACCTACCACAGAGTATGATGCTAAGTCACGCAGTTTTGTGCCAGTGTTCTGGGAAAGAATAGATCACTGTATTGAGGCGTAAAGACGTTCACTGAGAAGGACATATGATTCTTAAAATGATGCTCTGGCAGATTGTAGCCTAAATGCCTTGTTTTGTATGTGCATGGACCTTCACGCCATCATCATCCAGACCTGGCAGCGGACAACTCAAGTGCTTGGACCTTCACGCCATCATCATCAATCACTACATTCGCAAATGCTCACCAAACCGTCATCGATCATGGGACCCCTATAACGGATCACGTGGTACGGCTACATGACGTCACGGCTATCATTGGTTGCAGAGCCAATATCACGAGATGGGTGATGAGTGATGACTTCCAGCGGTTGCAGCAAGCTGGTGTTGCAGCTGACCCCCCCATGTACATCAAAGTGCGGTTATGCGATGGCATCGCTGGGCAGGGCTACTTCGGGTCAAGGTATTTGGTAACTATAGCAGCTGAGGAGAAACTCGCAGACCAGTACCTTGAAGAAGGGGCATCCCAGTACATCACGGACAGCATGAAGGTGGCACGTGGTTCATCTTATGACATCTTACTGATGGCTTTGGAAGCTGCACCCCATGGTGTAGCAAATATGAATGAGCTGCTCCACAGCCCGATCCTTCAGGCAGGGGCAAAGTTCAGATGCAGCTCTGCAGGGTGTAGAGGAGATGCAATAAGAGGTGAGTCCCTTGCTCCTGTTTACTAAGAGCTGCCATACAATATATAAACGCTACAGCATTTTGCTAGTTGACACCAGTTGGATGCGTTCAGTGTGAGCCCTTGAGTGCTTTTGACACAGCTGCTTGACCTCATGTCTAGGCATATGTTGTCACTATTGCTGGTGTCACAACCACAGCATAAGCACAGTACAAAAACCAGCTATGCCAAAAGGTCACTCAAGACCATGCAGCACATGACCCCTGATGACTGGACTCGCACAACATCATGCCAGCCAACCATATGGATGACACACCACGTACAATACTCAAAACCTGTGTCACTGCTTTCCTGTCGTCACTGATGCAAGGAAATACCACCTGCCATCCCGCAACCCCATTTACCCTACAGACAGACGCTTAAAACAACATGCCGCACATGCCGTAAGTATGAACAAGGATGAAAAGCTTGGTGCCTCTCACAGTAAGGCACCAAGCTTTTTCGTTTCCTCATGTTTAGGCATGTATTGTCATACATGTCGCAGTTTACCCGTATTCTGTTCCGCCTCGCTGTTCTTTGTGACAGCTTGAGGTGCGGGGCCTATGGCACTTATTGCTATGGCATATCATGGAATGTAATAATAATAGTAAGGCAAACCAGTGCCTCCCAACCAGTCCCACTCCCTCGGCCAGAACAGTGAATCAAGCACAAAATTTTGACATCATTTCTGCACCACAATGCGACCAACCCAAACTGAAGCTGTCACTTATGACAGATATCAAGCAGGATTACTTGTACACATTGTTGATGCCAATACACCTCCATGTGTCCAAGATGCATGGACAACACTCGTCAGCTTGCCTTATATCCTACAATGTTAGGAACGAAAACATCCCTGCACAAGTCATGTAGGACTGAGTGCAGCACATGGCCCTACAACCCGCAGGCAGCCGCTGCTGGGGCAGGGCTCCTCTTTTGCTCACACGTTGTGCGCTGTCGACAAGAGCCCAGGCAGGGTGGATGAATAATAATACAGCAGCAGGCAGACGGCACCCTCAGAGAGTTCATGTTTTGAATTGCATAAAGAACAGCCACCCTATACTCCTCTCCACACAGGCCTTACAAGACTGAGACTGAAGCTACCGCACTGCAACTGATACTGACCTTAAAATTGTGTGATACCTAGCGTTAAACTATGTATGATACATACCACATAGCTGAGTCACAGCAAGGCACCGCAAAGAACCGAGTATAAGCCAGGAGGGTTGTAGTCCGATGCACCACCATACACAAGCACCCTCACCTCCACAACAGGGGCTTCAAGTCTCAGTGACAAACCCCTTGCCCTCAAAACCTCCTCCTTGCCCTGCAAGTCAAGTAACTACACACTAGTACATAGGAGTCACCAAGAAACGCGGCGGCCCTCTAGTTTGAACCCACAGTTGACAAATTGAACATATTGGGTTGACCAGAGACTTGTTGACCAATTAAACATATTGACTTGACCAGAGACTTGTTGACCAGTCAACCATACTGGCTAAACCCTGGGATGTAGGAACAGGGCGACCTAAGACACTAAGAAAGTGGTTGGGGCATGCAGCAGGCACTCCATGGCGCAAGGCCTGTGCACTAATTATCCAGTATAGGGATTGGGATTTAGGTTTTAGAATTTAGGTTTAACCCTAAACCCTACTCCTATTGTCATATAGGAGTAGGGCGCAAGCACTTGTCCAAAGGAGGTTAACAAGTTCAGCCCTCTATTCGACCGCTAGTGACGGTCAAGTAGAGGACAATACTTATAAGCCTCCTTGGGACACACAAATGCTTGCACCCCACTCCTATATGGTTGAGAGATTGAGCACTGAACAAACCTCAGGACCATGCAGCACCTGCGGCATGACTCCAACATTGAAATGGCTGTGGCATATGGAGGTCGGCAGAACGCCTGGATAACTATTAGCTCCAACACAATTTATAACAACCCCACAGCCAAAGTGCCCACACCCACTCACATCCTGAGCTAGACAGCAGGTAAAATTTAGCAAATAATTCTGTGTTGGTCAAAAGTTGAATGCGCAGCCCCTCAACTAAGCTGCAGCAAGATAAGCCCTTCATTGCGTTCAATCTGAGCAACGTCGACTTGGTTCTGTTCTGGCACTGGTTTCCAACAACCCTGACGCCCACGCCTTCTGTCAACAGCCTAAAAGCGCCCAGCCATCTGGCATCGCTGGCTACTGTGGTAATGTCATGATGAAAGTCACTAAACCCTAAACCCTGAAAACTAAACCCTAGGTTACAGTACCCTTGTGACGACACCACCGCACACAGCGCATGCCAGAGATCTCAACAAACCCACTTCTTTCCCACTTGCTACCCAGCTCACAATCACCCCTATTAATGGTACAGCCCCAACAAGGGGGAAGAGAAAACTAAAGGGGGGGGGGGGGGGTGAGTTCCCCTCCTGCTCAGAAGATTGAGAGAGGGGCCCATTGGTGTAGCAATTCAACCGGCTTACCACAACACGAACCCCACATTACCCCCCAGAGCCCTCTGACAGCGCCACGGCAACTCTGCATAAAAATTCCAAATGCATAAAAAGATCCCAGCAGCCAAAAAGGCTTTCAATGAGCATGAATAGGCACATTGCAAATCCTTTGATCTGCTCTGTAGGGTTGAGACCCAGCCCCTTATTATGATTGAGTAAAGGTCAGAACCATGAACCCAATCTACATGGTAGCATAAGAAGTACTGCTTCACAATGGCGATCGACATTTCAACATTCCAGATATGACTATATTGCTTGATTAGATCTAAGCATATGCAACCAGGAGCTGCAGTGTTAGAACCACCAAGCCCAGTCCATGGATAACCGTGCGGTTGCTTCTACGTTTCACCCCCTTCCCCGCCCCCCAACGCCATGTCTAAAGCAGGTTGGTGCAAGTACCCATACGACTAGTCTCGTAGTTCCGGCTTAACCCCCTACCCCTTCCCCTTCCCCTTCCCCCCCTGCCACGCCCCCCCAGCCCCTCACACCCACAACATGCCCTAACTTGTCCCGGAGCCCCCCCCCCCCCTGTCACACTTCACTCCCACAGCACGCCCCAGTCCTAAACTTCATCCTGACTTGCCCCGGAGCCCTAATACTAACCGCAGGGTACACCACCTCCGGTAAACCCTCAAAGGCAAGCTTCACCGGCCCACCCCCCGCCCGCACCCACAGCTGCCGCTCCTCCATATCCACATACAGCACAACCCTAAACCCCTCCGGCAGGGGGTACGTGGCTCCTGACCCCAACTTCCGCGTGTAGTTATACTCCGTCTCCCCGTGGCACAGCGCATCGTTGCTACCCCAGAACCAACCTTGGGGGGAGAACCCGCCCCACTTTGTGAGGTCTGCCGCTGCGGCGGCTGCTGTTGCTGGTGATGATGACCCGACGGCTGCTGCTGATGATGATCCGGCAGTGACGGCTGCTGCTGATGATGATGATGGTAGTGATAAGGAAGCTACTGCTGCGGCGGCTGTGGCTGTCAGAGCTCCGAATGATGATCCCCGGGGCCGTAACGACGGCGCTAGTGATGACTGATCTGCACTGCCACTGCCGCCGGTGATGCCGGTGACGCCAGCAGTGTCACTGCTGCTGCTGCTGCTACTGCCCATGACTCCTAGCCATGTGTAGCTTGCTTCCTTGTCCACTTCCACTATCCATGTGTGGCGGCCTGAGGTGAGACCCGTCATGAAGCGCGCTGTGATGTGCAGGTCTGATGGAGTGCTCACGGAATACCAACCATCCCTGCAGTGGATCGGACAGAGCACAAGGAGGAGAGCAAATCAGCCTGACAAACTATGGGAGGGGTATTTAGGAGGAATTCAGCAAAATAACTAAGGTAACAGGGAAAGAGTGATGGTGGTGGGGAAGGGGGTCCAGACATCATTTCAAAGCCCCAGGGATTTATCCCTTGGGGGTAGTTAATGGCCGACAAAGTAGTTAAAAGGCCAAAAACTAACAAGGTGCTCCAATTGGCAGATTATTTGCCCTTTGTTTCTACCATGACTGCCACAAAGCAAGGAATCTGCTTGTTTAAAGGGTAGGTGTACACAATTAGAAAGCAGTAGCATAGCCTGAAGGTCCCAACTATGGTCATACACAAGCAACCCTCCTTTTCAAAGGTGTACTTCCAGAGACAGCCACATGCTCACTTGCTTGGATATGATACCACTGCCAGTGTCACTAGCTATAACAAAAAAGGAATATTTCTTCACATAATAACTTTAAGGTGACAGAGGAAACCTAAGACAGCAATAGCAGCCATCTAACTAGGCTTAATGCTGCTAATAGGAAAGGAAATAGGTAATGGAAACTATAGAAGCGATTAAGTCTGTAACTAGACCTTTGTTATTACATTTCATGATATGCCATAGCCGTACTAAAAAAACAGCGAGGTGGAACAGGTAAACTACACCTTACCTGTAACCAAAGGCAGCTGGTGCTGGTGACACCCACATGGAGCTAGGGTGTAGGGCGCGCTCTGTATACGCTGCTTTCAGCTGCATGATGGAGAGCAGCTGCTGCTGGCCCAGCCCTAAACCCTCAGTGGCACAGAGGTCTAAAACCTGGCGCATGCTGATCTCCTCCCAGTTGATGAGGGGCAATAGCGGGTCCAGCAAGCCCGCTGCTGCTGCTGCTGTTGCTGCTGCTGCTGCTGCTGCTGCTGCTTCTGCTGCAGTTGCGATAGCGGCGGAGGCTTCTGCTTGAGGCTGTGCAGCTGCTGCGGTGGCCACTGTCGTAGTAGCATTACCTAGTGCCATATCATATGCTAAACCACTGGTACTTGTTTGATGAAGGTTTTTACAGGTGCTGTGGTTTGAAAGGGACGGAGAGGCTGACTGATCCCTGCTGCTCCTGCAGTCGGTGCCCTGCGCTGCAGTTGCTGCTGCTATAGGACCTGCTGCTGTTGCTGTGGGTGCTGTGATTGGATGGATGAAGGGGTAGGGATCATGTTGAGCTTGGAGCGCCCAATGGACGAGATCGTGCCAGAGCTGCGTTTCAGGAGGGTTTAGCGCGGCTTGCTGCAGCAGGAACTGCACGGCAGGCTGCGACAGGCCCTGGAGCGTTGGAGAACCGGCTGCTACGGCGGTGATGCCGCCGGCTGCTGCTGGACGGGGCGCGCTGGTGCTGCTGGTCATGGGGTCCTGGGAAGAGCTGAGGGGGAAGTGTGCGAGCCAGAGGGCTTTGACGAGGCTGGTTTGACCGTGTTGGATAGACCAAGAGATCGCGTGCGAGACATCTGAGGCGGATGATGCTACGGACGTGATGCGCTGCATGAGTACCTCCTCTAAGTCGCTCAAAAGGTACTGCTGCGAAAGGAACAGAGCCTCGCAGAGCTCCTGCCAGTTGTCTCGGTTGCTGGGAAGCTCGCCGGTGTGCATGTACAACAGCACTTTGCGGAGGGCAGATGCGGAACAAGGTACAGTGGCGCGGGATGTCGAGCCTTCCCGCATTCCGCCGAAGAAGAGGCATGCAAAGTACTCTGAGCGGGCCGCGAGGAAGATCTTATTGGCGGAGACAATGCTGTCTGTACAGCAGAACTGCACATCGTGGTATTCGCTGTAGGCAGGGTCAATGAGCTTCGACAGAGCTTGAAGAGCATGCTTGGCACCAACTTCGCTCATGGTCCCAAAGCTTGCCGAATCAGTAATATCCATGTTATCCCTATGGCCCCAACGGCAGAAGGCAAAGAAAGGCTTATATGGTCAGAAACATTGCGTCAAAGGAGCTATGCAGCATGCCCCAGGTATTTGCGCCGAATTGCCGTCGGAAAAGGAAAGGGCATCAGGAGCCGTCAATGTTATCCTGCCATGACAAGAGGCAATATGACCGCTGTGGATCACTTCATCCTTAGCACAGGCATAGATCTTTCCAGCAATGGCATGTATTTCCCTTCGTGGCGTCCGAGGGAAAAGTCTGAAAAGGTGAAGGCCGTAGTGTAACTCGAGTGACCAGGGTGACCCCATCTGCTGCCACATCAGCGTGCATCGTCACTGATATGCCCCCATGCCCCCATGAACACGCGCTTGCCGGTTTAGAACGACTGTAAAAATATTTACGAAGTCCCCGGTCTTCAAGAGGCTGAAGTCGCAAGGTGCAGGACTGATCTTCACATGTACGAATGGCACCCACTTCCCAGTGTGAAGAGCCTTCAACAAGACGAGCCATTACCGTGACTATAGTCCTTCCCGCACTTAAACTCACCTCTTCTGCGAGGGCGATGTGGGCATGGACCAGAAAAACCAAGGGCGATGAGGACCTGCAGAATACTAGCAGGGTCGCCTTTCAATAGCACTGATCGCCTTCAGTGAGCAGCAAGGCAACATCGGGACGTGAAACAGCACGCCAAAGTATACTTCATCATCGAACTTGTTTCAGTATCAGCTGCCACAGCTGAGCATGAGGATCTAGATAAGGGACCTAACTGCCCATTGCTATCGAAAGCATACTTTAGGCATGAGGATAGAGCGAGGTCCCTTCTGGTCCAAGCTCGATTCCTGAATGTGATTTACTCTCTGTTCTAGCCACTGATTCTAAAGCAAGCCTCAATACAATGCAGGCATTCTCTCCCTTCAAGCAGATCAGCGTTCATTACAGGGTTACTGTTAATCAAATCCCCAGCTCGCCTATGTTGATGATGCCCATGGAGCCTAGTTTGGCTCCGTTCCGGGCGCCCCCGCTGTGAGGCCAACTTGTAATCTGTAATCTGTAACTAATTCTCTACACCAATCACTCAGAGTTCTGAGTGCGCGCTCTTCCCTTTCTGCTGTTGCTCCTGTCCCTTTGCCTTCTTCTGCTTTTTGCCGTCCTTTTGCTTGGACTTCTTCTTCCCCGGCCCTTTCTTTCCTTTTCCAACTCCTCCTGCACCGCTTCTCTTCTTCTTCTTCTGCAGCTGCTGCTGTTCCCGTTTGATTCTCTCCACCTCAGCTTCGGTTCGTGTGTTAGCTCTCCATCTGGTTATAGCTAGGTACGCAGCATAGCCATTGACTTGCTCATAACTTGGCAAGTTCTTCAAGTCCAGCTGCACAGCACAACATCAATGATGCCAAGTCATTTGCTGGGAACCAATCCTGATATATCTACCTGTACATGAAACCCAAGGACAAGCATGCCAAAAGATTCTGCAACTATATGCTGGGCGTACAAGCACAGGGCTTCCACCCATCGAGATGCACTTAGAGCAAGCGACTTGAAGTGGGTGCTTTGCCGCAAAGCCCTCTAAGCGATGTGAGGAACATATACCATAGTCTATGGGCAATCAAGCACACAGTAGGGAAGTGTGCTACTCGATTATAGGGGCCCCTGCTTAACATGATAAGAGAAACCACTGCACAGCCCTCCGGGCTGCATAGCACCCGGGCATGACTCCGACCAATGACAGGGGTCAAGGGCCATCAAAAGTGCCTGCCGCTGTATCACTTTACATCATAATCTCAGCTTTATGCGGCACTTTAGCGAACTGATTCATGTTGCAGACAAATGATATTCAGGCGAACAGAAGGCAATGTATCTTCTGTTGAAGGTGAGGTACAGGTATACAAACCAGAGGACCATGTACAACAGAAAATGAGGATTGTGTCTTGCAGTGCTGGGATGCAGACATGCAGTGCTGAAGACAGATAAACTAAGCAAGGTGGAACCACCCTGCCTAACCTAAATGCTGTCATGACTACTGGCAGTGAGGTGAAATGGCTGGCAGGTGTGCCGCCAAACTTTCCCTTCTTCCCCTGCCTCTTCATAATGATGATTCAATCAATCATAACGCAAGACTGTCAGCTATGCCAATGGGCAAACAAACATAGGCCATAAACACAAGGCTCCTGATCCCCGTACCTCTTCATAATGATGTTTGAAAAAGTTGAATTTGTTGAAAATCTCGCCGTCCCCGTGTCTGCAATGTATGAGGAAGACCTCCTTCAACTTCTTGTCGCTGCTAGCTGGATGGTCCATGGCAGTTGTCTCGTCAAATTCCTTGAGCAGATGGTTGGCTGTGATCTCACTTGCATACAGGGCAGCAGCACCAGCAGACCATTCCGGCCAGCCCTCTCCTTTCTCCCACTCCTGCAAAGATAGATATGGTTGGAGTGAATGACAAGCAGAGATATGAGTGTTTAGTTTGAGTGCTGGCCAAATAGTCCAGGACAGGGTGAAGTCTCTCCTTTCTCCCACTCCTGCAGAGATAGAAATGGTCGGAGTGAAGGCCAAGCAGAAGTGTGATCGATTGTTCAGCTTGGGTGGTAGAAAAACCAGAGGGAAATGAAGCCCGGTATTTTCTCAAATTCTTGCAATGATGAAATTGCATGGAGTGAGTTGGAAACCCTTCATTTCTCACGATTGAGAACAGCAAGGAGGGGGAAGCAGAACCAATCGGAAGAAATCAAGGAACAAGAAGCAAGCATACAGATCCTTGATTGAATCAAGGTTGGATGTTTAGGTTTGGGCAAAAGCGCCAGGGAGAGGATGAAGCCCCTCTCAGTCCTGCTACTGAGTGGACACGTACCTGCTGATGCATCCCTAGACCCTAAACCCTGAACCCTAACCCTAAACCTGAACCCTAAACCCTACAAAGGCTGGCTTCTAACACTGTTGCTGTGGGGGTAAGCACATCTCTCCCCCACATCCATCAGGCATGCAGCAATATGAGCAAGCAGTTGCAGAGCAGTATCGCCAAACATGTGCAGGACAGGAACCAATGTTTGCGAGGACAGGGACAGCAAATGAGCACTAGGGCTGTTTTCATCCGCTGAACTACCTCTTAGACGACTGCATTTGGCACACATCCAATCTCGGGCCGTTTCCATGGCTCTTCCTTTGGCAGTTGACAAGTTGACACCTCATAGAGTCACTCTCCACTCCGTACGACATTGAAACAGAAGGCTACAGGCTGGATTGTGAGCTGGAGTGAACGCGAGGCTGGTGTCTAGCTATTAGTGTTGAAAGGCACAGGAGGTGAGCTGCACGGCTCAGTGTTACGATCGGGAGGATCCTTGGGGCATTACGCATTACTCAACACAGTAGAACAGAAGGAGCAGTGAGCTGGGCGTGCTCGATTGTCCTAACCACGGAAAGGCAGCACCCTGTGTTGCAATATTCTTGCCCTCTAATATCAAAGGCACTACTCACACTCAGTCACCCACCCGTTGAGATCATCCATTTCATCCAAAATCCCATTCACATCCCTAGGATACCCGTGGTTTTGACTTCCGGTCTTGGACCCGGACGTACTAATCAGGAAGTTTTTCGTCCCTCCGCCCCATGCTGCTTGAGGTTTAAACCCCTCCATCCCCAGGGACCCCACTCAGCACCACCCAGCACCTCCTAAACCCCATTCACATTCCTAGGATACCCCTCCGCCCCATGCTGCTTGAGGCTTAAACCCCTCCATCCCCAGGGACCCCACTACAGCATCTACAGATTATCTAATCAATCGGATTAGTGCTGGATATGATATATATACTCAGCACCACCCAGTACCTCCTAAACCAGCATGAGCGCTCAGCCTATCCTTTTCCAATTTAGCAGCCCTTGTGCGGTTGCCACATCTTATATGCTTGCTGTTTGTTTTCCTGCCCCACATGTCCTATTCCGCCCCCTGATCCCTCATACCCACCCCCCTTGACCTCCCAGACCCCAATTGTGCTATCCCACCTCCCCTCTCCTGCCGATGTCTCACCATTCCCAACCCTTCCCCCAACCCAACATGTGCTCCTATCCCCCGCCCGCTGCCTGTGCTATTCACGTTTGTTCCCTGCTCTTTACCACATCCCGTTCCTGCCCCAGCCCAGCCTGTCGGCATCCCCTTCCATACACCCCTAACCACCCTCCCCTCCACCACCGTATCCCCTCCCCAACCCCGCCTGTGCTATTCCCCTTCCTCCCCCATCTAACCCCCCATTCCCCCACCCCCCCAGCCTCAGCTGTCCTATTCCCCTTCCTCCCTTTCTTACCTTCCCCCCCCCCCCCATCCCCACCTGTGCTCTCTCCCTTCCTCCCCCGTCTACCACCATCCCCCCATTCCCCCCCTCCCTTCCCCGCCTGTGCTATTCCCCTTCCTCCCCCCTCTAATCCCCCCCCCCCATTTCCCCCCCAGCCTTCCTGTGCTATTCCCCTTCCTCCCTCTCCCCCCCCCCCCAGTTCCCCCTCCCCCCAGCCCCACCTATGCTCTTCCCTTCCTCCCCCCCAATCCCCCCCCCCAGCCTCACCTATGCTATTCCCCTTCCTCCCACCCATCTTAAAGCCCAGCCTTACCTGTGCTATTCCCCCTCCAGCCTTCTGTTCAAACTCCTGGGTCACCACATGATACAGGATGGGGATGGACAGGGAGGCAAGGGCAACAACCATACGACCATCACCATACCTACAGCATCAAAAGATAAAACAAATAATAAATAATAACACCTACAGCATAGATAAACAAATGATAATGAATAACATTACCTACAGCATCAAAGCACATCCTTGAGACTCCTGAACATATGTGTGGTTGTTACCCGGAGGGAGCAAAACACCGGAGCAGCAGCGTTTCAGAAGTGGTCTGATAAGACAGAAAGCTTTCTCATGGTTGTGGTATCTAGGAGCCGCACTTCCAAGTGCCTAGAGACTGCAGCAATGACTCCTGTGGCTGCCCTAGAGACTGATGCATCAGTATTGTATAGGCCATGCACCTGATGTGTTGAGTAATGCATAATGTCCCAAGGACCCTCCCAATCGTAGCACCATGCACCTGATGGAAGCAATCACTATCAAAAGAACATTGGCTATGGCTCCGTCTGTTTAGCTGGTACCTTGAGGTATCTTTGCAGACTCCCCCTCATCCTAAACCTGGGAGCCTCAAACCTGAAGGAGGACGGCATCCACTGTATGCGGAATATTTGGCACGTCTAGACTGCTTTATACCATGCTTATGACGGGGGTGCCGCACCTTAAATGTTTGTCTTGTTATGTTTGTTATGACCGCATTACAATTGCCCAAGAATTAGTCTAAACCATGTGCATGAGGTCCAGTCTCACCCCTTCCGCCTGTCACCGCTGACCGCTCTAGATGTGTCTCGCAGTCACAAGGTATCACATTTCAGCTCTCAGCTTTCAGCCCTTGGCAAAGCATGAAAACTTACGTACAGCAGCATACGCTATGACTTAAAAGCTTAAACCAGCTTTGGACCACCCCAATACCTTTCCATTATCTTGTAAATGTTGCCCAGCCTCTTGCTAGAGCAGCGAAGCATGACTTGAGCTCCTCCCAGGTGGATGCATTCTGTGCGGGGTGCATGCAGCTCTGTCATATTGGCTGGTCGCCTTAACAATGCTGCTGCTGATTAACAGTGCTGCTGCTGGTAGAAATTGCTCTAATAACGGTTGCATGCATGGGCCTGCCACGATAGGGTTCACCTTCCCTACTGCGCTACACGAACCACAATGGATCCAACGCTGCTAGGCTGCCTAGGCATGCCAGGAGCTCTCCAAACTGATTAACCGTGGCACCAACATAACAAATGGGGTATTCAGTACCTAGCACCATGGTGCGAACATGTGGCACGCCTTCCATCGAGCTCCTATTAGGCCATTGAGACCGGAACCTTTCCACCATCTCTTACCATGTTGGTCCTAGGTTGTGTCTCCCCTTGTGTGTTAGGCCCAATTCATCTGCTACTGACTGCAGCCGCCGTGCAGTGGCTGGTAGCACCACATACTCCTGAACACCTAAGGTAAACCTGCAACCACCAGCAGCAACGGCAGCAAACACAGAATTAGAGGCATCAAAATGGGGCGTGGTATACCGACTAGCTACATCAGAGCATTTAAAGGGAGGATCCTAGTTCCATTTTCAAATCATATACTCCTGAACACCTAAGGTAAACCTGCAACCACCACCACCAGCAGCAGCAAACACAATTTAGAGGCATCAAAATGGGGCGTGGTATACCAACAAGCTACATCAGAGTATTTAAACGGAGGATTCTAGTTCCATTTTCAAATGCCATACTCTTGAACACCTAAGGTAAACCTGCAACCACCAGCAGCAGCGGCACTAATAACACTTATAAAGCAGGCTCAGTACAGGTACACAAACAGCTAGATCAGAGCAGATTCTGTTGGCATGGAGCATCCTACATACATTGGTGGTTAAGTGCCATACTCTGAACACCTAAGGTAAACCTGCAACCACCACCAGCAGCAGCAGCAAGACAGCAGCAGCAGCTACAAGAATTATAGAGCCATTAAGAAGGGGCAGTCTGAGGATTGTTATCTTAACAAGCTACATCAGACCAATGGCAGGATCTCCCGTTTCCAGTGACATAGTCCTACGGCAAACCTGCAACCACCACCACCAGCAGCAGCAGCACACCATTATTACATTTCATGGTATACCATAGCAAAAGTGCAGCAGCACACCAACTGCAGGGACCTTAGGAAGTGGTTACGAAGTGGCCCTCTTAATAGATCAGCTGCTTGATTAGAGCTAAATTTGTAAGCCTGGCAGGATCCTCCTTACAGCTTCAGCTTTTGCTGACCCTTCCCATATCCAAGATCCAAGTATCCCTGAAGGCGCACTGAGAAACCACCATTCTTTCATTCATTATGCCCATTTGATTTGACCTTTGACCACCGACACCGACCAGCACAGCCTTGCAAATCAGTGGGTACCCAGCCCCCAAGATTTAGCCTGTGCTCGGCTCATCACCGTGTCAATATTGCTCGAGGTAGCAGCTATAGTTGGACGCCAAAGCCCCTTTTCTTTCAATCGTGAATTCTTACATCAAGTGCATGGGATTACGCGTTTCGGCTTGTTGGCCATCATCAGATCCACCCGTAGGCGTGTGCTCTGCCCATCGCCCCATGCCCAAGGACACGCCTGTGATCTGCTGCAGCTGTTTAGGACTCCAACAACTCTGGGGCTACTTGGTGAGGTTTGCCAGCATCATCAATGACCCGGCCCCCAATGAACCAGCACAACTGGAGACACCCCACACCCAGGACGCGTCCCCAATGACGGAGCACCCGACTTCATGTCATGTCATATAGCACTCGCCATCGTAGAGATGGACCAGACATTACGGCACTAAACTAGCATCGTCGTCTTTAATCCCAGACACAAAGAAGCATCCACTGGCCCTAAAACGGGCGCTGATTTGAGCGCCAAATGAACCAGCACAACAGGGGCGTGTCCTGGGCCGAGCTTGTCCCTTGCTTGCGGGTAGGTGGGCACAGTCAACAAGCAGCCAAGCAGGGTGGGGAGAGTTTCATTACGGCACATACAGCACATTGCAGCGGAGAGCATATTAGGCATACGCCTGCAGTTACTTAACCCGTGCTCATACCTTTTTGGCGAGACCTTGAAAGACTTTCTTCAAAGAGGCTGGGATAAGCATCCAAGTCATTCATAAACATGGCCACGACCCCAAGCTGTACAAATCTCCCTGTCATATCTCTATTGACCCTAAAAACTCTGGTAATGCACCTTGCCACCCACTGCTTAACCTGGCAGCCTAGGGTCGAACTGAAGAGCATGCTGACTACCTGGTATTTACTTTATTTCAACATTCATACCTTTTAGGGAAGAAGCTTAAGAAGGCTGGGGTGAGGAAGGTGTCCAAGTCGGTCTTCATTACATAGCCATAGTAGCTGAGAAGGATGCTTTGCACGCGGGGGTCAGCAAAGTAGTGCACGTTGTTTATGAAAGGGTAACCATGCCAGATGTCTTCTGGAGGGTTGGGATACTCAACGCTGAAGCACTGGGAGGTGTTGGACTTGTAAAGGTCTTGGAAAGGCTTACCGGGCGCACCGTCCTGCAACAGCAAACAAAGAAAGGCCCGTGGGAGGGGGTGGGGGGTGAGTTGCGAATGGAGGCAGAGAAGCAGAGAGTCAAGGGGGCCCAGGGAGGGGGACCGTGGGCCAAGGAGGATGGGGAATAGATGGGGAAAGAGTAAGGGGTTCGGGTACTCAACGCTGAAGCACTGGGAGATGGTGGATTGGAAAAGGTCTTGGAAAGGCTTGCCAGGGGCACCGTCCTGCAGCAACAGACAGATAGAGCTTGGTCAAAAAGAGCCCAGAGGGGCCAGAGGGGGGTGGGGAGAGTGAGAATGGCGTCAGAGAAGCAGCAAGTAAGGGGGGGCCAGGGAGGGGGGCCGTGGGCGAAGTAAAATGGGGAATATGGGAAAGGGGCTGAGGGGTGCAGAAGGGGGAGGGTATCAACACCTCCAGTACCGGGGAAGCTGCCGAGTACACTAGATGGGTATGCATCAGATTGGAGAGGTAAAAAAGAAGGGAATGCAGTGACGAAAGAGAAGAGCAAGGAGCGGATCTGAGCAGGGGATGCCAAATGGGGATGGAGAGCAGACAGGGGGACAGTGAGCCACGACTAGTGGAGTATAAGCCAGCAAGAGGTTGCTCAGAGAAAATTGGGAGCCAACAACAGCACCATTTGTATAAGTGAGTGAGTACAACACCTTAGGCATAGGCATCAAGAGTCAGGCCGCCTCACTAGATGTTTCAGATATTTCAACTCTCAGAAGAGCATAGAGCTGGGAAAGCTGATGCAAGCCAGTATATAGGAGTGGTTGCTGCTGTAGGGTGACGCCATTTGCGATCAGCATGTGCCCAGAGTTAAATTTAGAAAAGCACATATGCTCACAATCTGTCACTGCGCTGCTGCTGTGGATGGCTGGACTTAGGTAGCTTAAATGCTGCTGCTGCTGCTACTGTTGCTGCTGCTGTTCTGCTAGCACAAACCACTGGTGCTGCTATCGCTCCTGGTCCTGTTAACATAAATGCTCATGCTCCTGGTGCTGCTGATGCTCCTGGTGCTGCTGTGCTCACTGGCCCTGCAAGAATAAACACTGGTGCTGACGCTGCTGGCCCTGCTAGCCTAAACGTGGTATTCCTGGTGCTGCTGTTTCTGGAAGTACGGGGTGCATGCTCTTATATTAGGTACCGTCTTATATGACTGAATGTCCTGGCACTTTTGGGGTATGCTTGGAAACAAGGACATCAAGACACCTACACCGCCATTACTTGCATGCTTTTTTCTGTCTTCTCTGTAGAACTACTGCCCTGTAGCCATGCAGCGATGAAGTCCAAAAAAGGTGAATCAGCCAGCTAAGATGTTGGATCTGATTTTGAATCCCGTATTTGGGAGGAGAGTGTTTGGTGTGCCAGTTCACGGAACATCGCGAGTCCGTGCTGCTTTGCTATTCTCATCCTCAGGCTTACCTCAAGGCTGATGCGCTCGCAGATAGCGGAAAGGGGTCCGGACCAGGTGGGATGAACGAAGATTAGGAGGTCCACCTTCCTGTCTTGAGCCTCAGGGGTCTCTTTAAGATAGTTCCAGGACGCATGCATCATACAGAGAAACTCCTGAAGCGCCCAAGGTCGGTCTGAGACGTAGCCTACTACAGCTCGGGGCTTATTTGTCAGTTCTACGCCTATGTTGCCTGAAATAGGGAGGGGGATCGGGGTGGGAAGTGCTGGCTGCCCTGTAAGAGCACTTGGGAGCACACCCACTGCAACCGCCATGGTGGCTAGGGCCATAAGAAAGAATAGGATCCTGTATACAAGTAGAAAGCATGGCTTCTCCTGTAACAAAAGCTTCTGGACAGGCCGGGGTGACATCCTAGCAGCGGTAGGAGCAAAGGCAAAAATGCACCACAGCTATCGTACTCTAATGGCGGTCAGAACTGAAGTGCTTATCAGGCTTCCCAACGGGCAGCAGAGCAGATATCACGGCAAGCATCGCTCTGAAGTGGTCCCGGTGGAGCGGAGTGCCAAGTTACCCGGTGCCGGTGTGCCCACTCAAAATTTCAAACATGTCTTGCTTTCAGGTAGAGGTAGAGCCTTGTCGATGCCCGATTTTCAAAAGATTGCTGAAACCATGTCGAGTTGGACCCACGGAGGCTTAAATACCCTACGAAGTGCGAGTGAGATGCAAGTAGGTGAGTAGCAGGAGAGGCGTGCAGGGTAAAGGAGAGAACTATGCTGGAGTAGCCTGATCATACGCTTATAATACGGCTTACTCGGCTTTTACGTCTGCTGCTGTTGTGCTCTTGGGCAGATCCTGGGGAACCGCCTAGATCCCCTGCAGGAGTCTGAATGCTCCTCTGGAATCGCCTGACAAGGGCCATTAGCTGTCTGCCTTCATGAGGCCTGATACTATTATGTCTGCTTCTGCTCTGGTAGCTCTTATTGTTCACGTGAGGTTCTTCTTCACAGGGCTAGGAGGCAGCTACTGCGGACAATTTCTGTCATTTCTGTAGAATTCAATACATTATACAGGAGGACTGGATCCCATCCTGGCATTAGCCAGCAGGCCAACTATTGGTCATTGCACTAGCTAGCTGCTGCTGTGGTTGTTGTGGGGGCTGCTGCAGGGGCTATGCAGTATTGCGCCCACAACACTAGGAAGATCGCAAGGGATTAAAGGGACCTCATTCCATGCAGTTGCATCTATCTGGTGTGCAGTAGGCCTAAGCTCCAGTTTCAACATACTCATGCATGAATATGTAAGGGTGATGAAACCAGGAGCTATTTTGTAGAATGGCTTGCTTATGCTGTCTGGCAATCAGTATAAGTAACCAATCAAAGCAGGGGAGTGTGCGGGTCTGGAAAGGACGGGTCTGTCATGCAGTGCCGGAACAAAGAAAAGCCGGGTACAGCAAACCAAGCAGGTTGCAACCACCCCGAACCTTGATCTTGTCCGGTGAGCTGATTGATGAGCTTAAATGGCTGGCAGGTGTGCTGAAGAGCTGAACAGGCAGCTGCTGATAACCAGGTGCAGTATCAGCTAGATCTCGGAGATTGGGTACAGGTAATCAAAGCAGCTAGATCTTGCGCTATATTCTAATCATGATTTAGCATCTGACTAAACAGAGAGCGATTACTTGGAGGAATCGACCTCAGATCTGATCATGGCTTAGCGCCTGCTGCTTCTGCAAAAAGCTGACTCACGAATTGTAACCTGCAAAGCGTCTGCTGCCACCAATACCCGCAGATCTTGGTTCAAACCATTGCTCAGCTTTTGCAGTACCTTACAGAAATACTAGACACACCAACTGGACACGACTTGGTCCGTTGACAAACACCTCTATGATAAATGGGGAAGCTGCAAACACACCGGCCACGTGCACGCAGCCAAAGGCTAACCACAGGCAGACCAAATGCTATGTAACTCACCACACAAAGATAGAAAATTATCTCACACTAACGTGGATCTAACCTTTTGGTCCCACAGTCACAAAACAATGATGCACATGTGCCTAGATATCACTTGGGGTACAGTGGTTTGGTCACCACAACATCATTTACTGCTGTTGCGTACAATGCACCGAAGCCAATGAAAGACCTCTATTGTTGCAACCCATGCTTTACACAACCTCCTCAGGCTGATAGACAGCAACATTGGAGGCCCCCCAAGAAACCAGGAGGCATGCTGGAACCAGGTATCCTGGCCAAAGGCCCTATTGATCACCAACTTCCAAGCATAGATAATCACCTGCCAACACAAGAACACTCCATCAACCCCCGTTCAAAACGTCCAGGCAGGACAACCAAGAAATGATGGTTACTCTGGTTTTTACAAGGATGAGTGGGCAGCATCTCACCCTCCTCATGGGAAAGCAGCTCAGCGGTAAATCTGAGATGTAAATACTCGCAGTTCATATGATTCTCCATTTGTGTAAGAATGCACTTCCAAAGCAAGCAGGAGCTCTACTGAGCCGACGCTTTAGATGAAGGATTTGTATGTCTCACCAGGGCAAGAACAATGCTGCCCAACCAGAGATAACAAGGGATAACCCCAAGCAGACACGAGTCTTTTTTGGTTACTACATGTGCATGTAGTCCCCACAATCCTGTTGCATCACGAAGAGGTGGATTTACTTACACCAGGGTCCAGGTACCAATCCTGGCACCAGCGATCCGGTACTGTGACTTGAGGTCAGCAGACATAGCACCCTGCTTCATGCCACACCTGAAATCGGCACCCTCCTTGGTGATCACCACAGCCACACAGCCCTCAACCTTGTCGCACTCATGGAGGCAGTTCCTGATGCTGTCAGCAGTAGGAGCAGCAATGGCGGAACCCAAGTTGCTGCTAGTAGCGTCACCAGGGATCACAGAGTACACACCAGTGTCAACCTTGAAGCCAACCTCAGCACTACCATCGCCGGCGGGGATGGTGTATGTGGAGCAGGCAGTGTTGACGGAGTCAAACTGGTAGAAGGCACAGGTATCTGTGCATAGGGCCTTGCAGGCAGCCTCATCTGCAACAGTGACTGCAGCATCCAAGATGGTAGCACCACCAGTCACTGGCAGGAAGTCGAAGTCCTTCTGCAGGTTCTGCCAAGGAGCATAGCAGTCACCAGCACCATCGGACTTGGGGGCAGCCACGCCGCTGTCGGGGCAAGTGCTGCAAGCAGCAGTGGAGCCCTTGGGGCCATAGGTGTCGGCAGCGCAAGCACCGCAGGTAGGACCAGCAGCGGAGTAGGCGCCATAACCACCAGAGCACACTGCAGCAGGAGGGGCAGGATAATGAAGTCAGGAGATGTAGGAAGGGGGAAGTTATGGTATGGTACAGTAACCAAAAAGAATATTCCATGCATCCTTGGCTGCATTATATGTTGGCAATAGTTGGAACACGAAGCAAATCTCGACAGCACTGCCGCTGGCACATCAATGCCAGCTCCCTAAATGATGTGAACAAAGACTGATCATGCACTATCTAGCATCATGCACTGCCCACGTACACAGAACGTCTCAATGCTGCAAGTCATTCCACAGCTAGCACAATAGCCAAGAAGCAGCACAACTCACCGTCGCATTCAGCCAGAGCAGCGGCACCCTCCTTGCTGGTGGTGGTACCCTCAGGGCAGGCAGTAGCAGTGGAGTTCAGGTCGCCACCCAGGCAGTAGAAGCCCTCATCGCAAGGCACCACCTGAGTGGAGCGTGTGTCCCAGTACCATCCAGGAGCAATCACGCAAGCAGCATCGCTGGTAGCACCCTCAGCCAAGGTGGTGTAGCCATCAGCGCACAGCATGCAGGGGTCCTTGCTCCAGCCAGCGGCATAGCTTCCGGCCTCACAGATCTTGGAAGCCTGGGCCTTCCTGTCGTAACCGTAACCGGGCAGGGTCCAGCAGTCCTCAGGGGCAACGTTCACAACGGAGGTGTTGCCTTCCTTGGAATCCCAGGTGCTCATGCCAGCCTGGCAAGGACGGCAGGGCAGGTTGAACACACCGTAGGTATCCACGGCGTAACCGAAGGTACCGTTCAGGCACTTCTGCACGGAGGTCTCGGTGTCGCTGGTCTTCACGGTACCGTGGCCGGTGGCCACATAGCACTTCTGCTTGGAGTCAGCACCCACAGCAGACAGGAAACCGGTGCCGCAGGTGGTGCAGTCCTTCCTGTTGAAGCCGGACTTGTAGGTGTTTGCAAGGCACTGAGCAGTCTTGGGGGAAGCAGTAGGGTTGAAACCGAAACCGGGGGGAGCCAGGCAGGAGGCCTCGGACTTGCTGGCGGTGGACAGAGTCACCATGTTGGTATCACAAGGAGTGCAGGTGGCAGCAGTGTTGAAACCAACATTGAAGGAGTTCCTGGCGCAAGCCTCAGCGGACGCACCAGCGCTTACCACCCTGTACCCGGGCAGAGCCTGAACGCACTGTGTCACAGCAGTGGAGGCAGTAGCAGCAGTGGTCAAGCCAGCAGGGCACTTGGTGCAGGCAGTCTTCAGGGTGATGGCGCCGTTGAAGGTACCACGAGGGCAGGGCTTGGCGACCATCTTGTCGAACAGGTAACCAGGGGGAGCCTTGCAGGCCTTCACATTGGCGGAACCAGCAGCCTCAGTCACCAGACCACCAGGGCAGCGACGGCAGGGCAGAGTGTTGCTGCCGGGGTTGTAGAAGTTGAGATCGCACTGCGTGGCGGTCACGGTGACAACCTGGGCACCATTGGCATCAGTGCTACGGGCCTTGCTGTAGCCATAACCGGCGGTGGTCACTGCAATCAGAAAAGAGAACACAATTAGATCATTGCAGATGATAAAGGACATTTGGAACAACAATAATGTTCTTGATCATGTAGGACTGCAAGAAATGTCAGACAAGGTCAGTTTATGTGTATGAAGCCATGGCTAGGACCTAGGTATCTTACGCCATGGTAGCATCTGCAAGTTGGGACTAGCATGGTACAACAAGATACTTGCAAGCTCAAAACACTATCTGCCGTGGTACCAATTAGTCAGCATGCTAACCAATATGCCGCCTGCTTACCACACTGCTCCACACTCCTTGCGCCAGTGGTCAGGGAGGTCAGGCCAGTGCCACATGCAGAAGCAGCGGCAGCGCCACCAGTGCAGTAGGAGCCCTTCTCGCAGATGGTACAAGCCCCACCATCAGCGGCATACCCAGGGGCGCACTCTGCGAGCATATAATGTGGGATAAATCAGCATTGTCCAGTCAAGACACAATCTAACACATAGTTGCCCCTTCGCCATCCTCATTGCTGTGGAGCAACGTCAGCGACTGTAGGCAATGACTGCAACTCACAGGGATGAACAGCATGTAAAATGGTGACGCAAGACTAATGGACCTGCAAGATGCTCGGGACTGGCTCGACATCCTGATCATTTAAGCTTACCGCAGGCAGACCCGTCGGCATTGGGCCTGTAGCCAGTCGCACAAACACGGCACACCAGCACGGTGACAGCATCGTCGTTCTTAGCATTGTAACACTGGTCGCAGTTGCCGATACGGCCGCAGTTGGGGGCCTGCAGGAGGCTACGAGCGGTAGACTCGACGGGAGACATGCGCGCAGAGGCGCATGCCAGCCCGCACAGAAGTGCAAGCACGGCAAACGAACGCATGGTGGCAACTTGGTGGCACACTGCAACAGAATGCGTACGGAAAACCTTCTTCGACACGACCTTTTTAAGAGCAGATAAGCACACAGCCACTGTAGTTGCAGTCGGTACCACCTGTAGTACTTGCTCTTCCAGCTGGGCAAGCACTATATACTCCTCAGTGGAGACAGGGGCATTGTATAGCTCGCGTTCGCCATCAGGTCGTCATTCGCCCATGAGGGGTCGTCGTTCGTCCATTTCGTCCTCCAGGGCGAAGTTCGTAGAGAAGCTCATAATTCGCCCCTGGCCGCCCGTCTTCCTGCTTCGAAAGCAATGCTTTCACGGCGAGGTGGATGCCATGCGGGCCGCTGTGTGGCATTGTAGCGGATGTTTAGGACATCAATCAATGTCTGCCCCCTCCCATGTTTCATTCAGTACCCGACATCCTCTGCACGCTGGGGTAACGGGCACGATTGCCTCAGACAAGTTCGCCTGCTGCTGCTGATGATGAGCTGCTCGAGGCATGGCCGCTCGCAGACTACTTGGCGCAACTGCACACACTGCCATATCCTTGGTAGCAGAGTGTCTGTCTCTCGGAACCCAATGCCCAATTTTGTCATGGTAACCTACTTCACCTTGATTTCATGCTGGAGTTTCCGTGAGCTGAGTTACATCGCCTTTTCCGTATTCTTACTTCTCTACTCGGCTGAAGGAAAGCAGCTCTACACGCCCCGTGTGGCGTTAGTATGCTTGCAGGCAAAAGCAGAAGGACTGCTGCTTCAATCTTAACTTTTGACAGCTATATTGATGTCTCGGGAGTGCCCCAAAGCCAAAAAGCATGAATGCCTGAAGAATGTCATACCAGAATTGCCATAGGGCCCTTTTGTCAAGGACCGCAGGAGGGCACTAGGAGTACTTATGATAACGTGAGAGCAGTGGAGTCACTTTCAGACAGGACCAGTTCAATCTCTGGGTCACGTTCTTCAGGCTGGGGTTCACCACTAACAGATAGACCCAATGTGGAAGGCAGATGCAGGACAAGGGACTTCAGTGGAGAATAGCAATGGAGATTAGCAATCTTCAATCTGAACTTAGGCCAAAACCAATCCACTGCAATTACTGTTAATGTACTGCTGGCAGTATGAGTCATGTGTTTTGGTTCTGTCCCTGCGACCATGTCGATCAAAATCTAGTACCCCATAGCCCTCTCTTTGGTGGATATGTGTGCCCAGTGCTACTATTAACTCTGTGTGCCCATCTAAGCCTCTGTCTCTTTTCGTAAGGGGAGGGCCAGTGCATACACCTTGGCCTCTAATCCAGAGGCCAGCCCTGAAGTGCTTTCCGTTGTTCTGGGATCTTGAGCGTGCTCGGTGTCAAGTCGCATTAAGGGCCTTCACTTTTGGAATTGACAAGTCTGCTTGCTTTCCTTTACTTCTGTTTCAGCTGTAAACCCCAACTACCTAGGCTACCTTGCTCTATGAGCAGTACCAAGCATAATGTATGCATTCAAGCTGCGTCTGCATTATGTAAGGCTCACCCGTAGTGCAGCTGTCGTCTTGCGCTCTGTGTGATAATCCTTACGCTGCAAATGTGCCAATGCACCAGCTTGAAGTGAGCTCCAATCAACCTAAACTAGGTTGCAAATAAGGGGACTGCTGCTGCATTGAATGAGTGCATCTGCCTTCCCCGCTTGTTCCGGTTTGCGTGACCTTTTTCCCCTGTTGCTTAAGCAAAGTTGCCAAGTGCCCAACAGCTTCGCTGATGCATGCAGGGGATGTCACCCTTTTGGTTGATTAAACGATTGAATCCCTATTTATGTTATTCAAGACACCAAAGTGGCATAGGCAGAATCCTGGCTTTTCTTTATGCTCAGTTTGAAGCCTTTGAGGGCAACAACAAACCAGGGAAGGTACAGGCCATGTATTTGGAAGTTTAATCTGAGAAGTCTAGAGCACTGTGTGCTGAGAGGGGCATGTAGTGTCTGCCACCAGCTGCCATTGGGAGCACTGCCAGGCACGGCTGCAGAGCAGAAGTTACGCAGAACCAATAGCAGGAGTAACAGCAGTACGAGCGCAAGCAAAGGCAGAAGCAACGACAGGTGCTGCAAAAAATTAGAACTGAGGCAGAACTACCAACTGGAACCAAGGCAGGAGCATAGGCAGCAAAAATTGCAAAGACAGTGGAATCAGGGCAGGGCCGGTTCCCAAAGTCCTGTCCCCTAAAGTGCCAGGTCGCTGAGGCTGAGATCCAAAATCGTGTGCCCCAAATTGCCAGGCTGAATCTAAGTTTGAGGTCCAAAGAGTCCTGGTTCTAAAAGTGCCAGCCTGATGCTGAGGTTGGTTTGAGCTGCCAATGCTGCTGGCACAACTTCCATGCAGCAATAATGGCTGAAGTGGTTGTCTGGATTGTTGCCTTGTAACGTCTGCATGTCGTGGACTGAAGCTGGTCCCCATGGTGTTCTGCCTGACATGCTTAATTGCTCCATGTCGAAACAGCCTCACTGGTTATCTGGATTTCTAAATTGCCTGAGGCCGTGAGGGTCTCCCAGCTCCCTTCAATGTGGTGGTTATGCAGAGGGTTAGCAGGGGTGTACTTCTGTTTGATATTCTTCCTGCAAAGTCACGGCTAGGTGCCCCTGCATAACTGGCAACTTGCAGCCAAGCAGGCATGTGCCATCTCATCAGGCAGGCATGGTCATGTTCCATAGCTTGGCATCCTGGGTTGCTTTGGAGGACCTACTTCAATGCAGGTGCCACCCGCTCAGCTTGTTAGGTACCCAAGTGAAGTGGAGTATCCTGGGCTCCATCGCCCACATAAAAGCTGATTGAAGGAGAATGAGACGCGGTGAGCATGTGAGTGGGAACACCAGGTTGAAGCCCCCGGCCGTTGCATATTGCCATTATAGTGCGAGGTGAAGTTCCCGAGAAGTTCCCTCAGTTCCCAGTACGAGCCCGGATGAAACGGTGGGCGAACTCGCCGGCGAACCCCATTCTCTGGGAGAGCAGGGCGAGCTCGTCTTCTGTTCGTCCATTCGTCCACTCGCCCAACTCGCCGAGTCGCCGGGCGATTCGCAGCGGCGAACGTCAGGACTGACATGCACAGTGTCATACTCTAGTGACTCTACGGGGGCCAGAGCTGGGGCCCGTCTTGATCTCTCCCATTTAAATGGGTATTCTATATGTTGATACCCTAAAGCTGCTCCTACCGCCGGCCAGTGTTCCCTAATGAAATGCCATCTTGTGCCTGCGCTATGGTGTCGTTAAACGTGTATGCTCCTGCCCTTATGGTACGTACATGCTGTCTCAAGCTTCTCAGTATGTATATCTGGTTGAAATAACAAACTCTTCGTAGTCGCCGCTGCAGCTACATGCTTCTAACAGTTACATGTTACAGCCATGGCCATATGGGTAGCCATATGGGTAGCCCCAGCCACCCCAATACATAGCGGAGAGTGAATTTGGCGATTCTTCACACTCCAAAGATGGTGCTTGACAGCTGCCATGTTCAGCCGCTGCATCAGGCTCTGTTAGATGAGTTCAGGAGTTAAGCGTCACCGCCTTCCACCAAGCAGCCACCTCTTGGTTTGCTGTCTGCTTGCTCCTGCAGATGCATTATCATATTGCCACCACTGCTGTTGTTGCTGCCATCAGTCCCAGAACTGGGTGCATTGCCTTGCAGTTGAACATCCTGCAGATATGCTGCCAGTGCGGATGGTGCTGGTCATGCTCCTGTAAGTAGCTAGGGCAGTGCTATTGCCACTGTGAACATTAGCGTTGCTTCACACCCTCCTCCCGGGAGCCTTTTGCGGCTGCCCTAGTTATGCTGCAGCAGGTTCAAGTTCAGACTTCCTCACCGCTTCCGCATTCAGCATTGTTGGTGCTGCTTCGCCTGTCGCTGTTGCTGCTAGTGTCTAGTCTCTGCGTAGCTCTCTCTCTCTCTGTCTGTCCAGTCTCGCTAGCCCTTTTTGCCAACGCTGTCTTGCTTCACCGTTGCTCCCTGCAGCTGCTTACAAAGGAATGAACTACAGCAGTACTTTTAGCACCCTCCTTACTGCTGCGGCCAAACCATATTGTATGTTTCGATTTATAATTGCTTAGTATGGAGGGCAGACAGGCAGGATGCTGCTGCTTATGTTTCTCTTACCTATGGTAGATGCCTATGTATCCTTAAAGCACTACTGCTGGTCATGGCACTAGTAGCACTGTTGGCAATGGTCGGCCGCTTCCTGCTGATGCCCTTCCCCCTTGCTATGCCTCCTGCTGTCTTGCTGGATGGCTGCTACTTTCTGCAGCAGAGGAAGTGTGACGGCACTGCCACCTGAGGCGACATGCATGCTGGTACTGTGGACATCATAGGACTAGGCTGCAACACTGATGGCATTGCTCAAGTTATATGTGTCAGATACGTGATACATGATACAATACAGCACATCTTTCCAGCCGAGCAACTTTTTTTGACATGATTTCAGCACTTTGTTTACATAAAGCAAGACATGTCATTAATACAGAGACCGAATATGGTTACAGATTTAAGTTGCAGATGCTGTAAAACAAAAAACCGCAGGGATGCTGTGTGGCACTCGCAGGACTGCATTAATAGTCTGCTGCCTCAATGTCTCACTGGTGTAGAAGAGTCCTGTGGTGGTCACAGCAGTTTTGCACAGTGGTAGCAGCACTCATATGTATACACAGTCATATGGTGGTGACAGCAGATATACAGTGGTACAGTAGCTTGCTTGCACTATGCCCCAAAGAATCAAGCTTTAGCTTTGCCAGCTGCTCAGTTTGTGAGAGGTCTTTTCCACTGGGGCAAAATAGGAGTGGAATAGAATTAGTGACCACATTCCGGGATCTGTCACCCATAGTTCGTATAGCTTCAGGCTGTAAATGCCTAGCTTCAATTTGACTGCCAAAAAACACCAACAGCTTTTTATGTTCTTATTCCTGTGTGGCCTCCACGGTTGCAGCAGATGAGAACACAACTGGTGTTGAACCACCTCCTCCTCCTGCTGCTGATCTTCCAGTGGGAGAAGCCAAAGTCAATTCAAAGCCTCAAAGGCGGGTGCCACTAATGCAAAGGATATGGAGTCAACACACAAGCAGCCCTGTGAGCTCAGCTTTGCACTTGCCCCGCGAAGTTGTCGCCCGCCCTCCCTGCATTAACCTGCCCTACCATTCATCAGTAAGACACCAGCCCTGCGCCATCTTCACATCTGGTCTCACTTGATGGATCTGCCTTGACCAGTACAAAAAGAACAAAAAGCTGCTCTGTGCCTGCTGGCAGCTTCTGCACATACCTCAAGGCAAAGCTGCCAAACTGCCCTTCTGTCTCCCTGCTAAACTATCCCTGCTGTTTCGAGCAGCCAGCAAGACAAAAGCTGCCTACACCCATTGGTGAGAACAGAGACCTTGTAGACCATAGAGAAGCTGCACATGCAAGAGATGAACTTGAGCCCTTGAGATCTGACGGAATTGTGCAATCTCCTGCTCAATTTCGGCAACCGCCTGTGTGCGATGTTCACACCTCCTGTCCGACAGGAGTCCCAAGAGAAAGCAGAGATGACATAGTCTGTGTTTTGCCTCGCAAAGAACTTGCTCGTGCATTTAAAACTGCTTGCTGTGCTAGATTGATGGCAACCACCGAAGTGGTTCAGTTAAATGTCCAGGATTTGGTTGGGGTGCTTGGATTGGTGCTCCTCCTTTTTACCAGCAGGCTTTCCATGGCTCTCGGTGTAAGATCCCTAAGCTGCAGTTAAGCTGCAGTTTGAGGGCTGATGGCAACATGATCTGCATTTCATCTCCTACACCAACATTATCCAAAAGATGCCAGTACTACTTTGTACTAGTGCTGGGGTTTAGGACTCCACGGGATTGGAGGGAGATACTGTCATCTGCCACTGCTGCGTCAAATGCCACTCACTCGGAGATTGGGTCCGGTGATCTAAGCAGGGTACTCACTGCTCACTGCTCAACTTCGATTTGACTGGAGTGCCCATTTTGAATAGGTATGCCCAAATCCTGCACTACTCCTTTGTCTTAAGTGATTAAACAAAAAGTTCACGGTGACTGCCAAAAGTGCCAATGTATGTGCTGCTTCCTGCATGCTGCCGACCGGCAGACAGTAGCTTGCAGTTGCCTGCTGTTCGGCACTGGCATTCCCAAGTCTGTGCTGGTGGCTACATCAGAGGGCACAACCGGCAGAGTCTTAAGGTTTAAATGTGAACATTGTAGCCCCGCAACACTGAAGTATTGTGGAACTCCTTACACAGATTCAACTGACCACAAGCACAATGCCTGGAACAGAATTAGGCCCCCTTTCTGATCACTGAAACATAAGGTCAGCAAACTACATGCTGCAGACCAAACAGACCAATCAGTGCTATGCTGTTACTCTGCAGCCGAAACTGGTAGCATCAGCAGCCACAAGCAAGCTTATGCAGGATAGCCCCACTGACAACTACAAACAAGGCTACCTACATTTCAATATATACAAGGAAGAATCAGGTTGCTAAATTCTAGGAACCTCGACTGCAGCAAAAGTTCCACCTATCTTCACAGTATTATCTTCACACCCATGGACCTCATGTTTAGGCATGCATATATTGTCATACATGTCGAAGTTTACCCGTATTCTGTTCCACCTCGCTGCTCTTTGTGACAGCTTGAGGTGCGGGGCCTATGGCACTTATTGCTATGGCATATCATGAAATGTAATAATAATTATCTTCA
This sequence comes from Pseudopediastrum boryanum, assembly GCA_963556185.1. NCBI lineage: Eukaryota > Viridiplantae > Chlorophyta > Chlorophyceae > Sphaeropleales > Hydrodictyaceae > Pseudopediastrum > Pseudopediastrum boryanum. Next base: position 6,195,604 of record OY744505.1, on the reverse strand, counting down.
CACCCATCTTCACACTACCAATACCACTGCAAATCTGTTAAAAAGATTACTCTGCACACCCACATAGACAGATCGCCCAGCTGGAATCAACCATCTTCAAGACCGAACTTGAGGAATGACGTCTTACTAGCCACATCTAGCAGCTGTTTCGGGACTATGTCCCAAAGACAAACAAAAACCCTCGGAGCTATTGCTCACAATATCAAAGACACGACCAATTGTAGGTCGAATTAACACAGGCAATGTATTCACGCATCGGTATCACAGAAATTCCATGTCTATTCATTGAGCTGACTCTACATCCACGGTCTGACTCTTCACTGTAGTACAGACATAAAAGATTAATGAGGAGGCAAAGTGTGCACTTTTCTTTCTGGCCCGCAAAGCCTCCTCCTGGACCATTGGCTTCTAAGCAAGAAATAGCATTCTCATTCACAGTGGACAATAAAGCACTTCTTCACAGAAAGAGGCGCTACAAAAGCAGATAGCCCTCATAAAAGGAGGTTCCTTAAACCAGGGTCCAGGCACCAATCCTGGCACCAGCAATCTGGTACTGTGACTTGAGGTCAGCAGACATAGCCCCCTGCTTCATGCCACACCTGAAAGCGGCACCCTCCTTGGTGATCACCACAGCCACACAGCCCTCAACCTTGTCGCACTCATGAAGGCAGTTCCTGATGCTGTCAGAAGTAGGAGCAGAAATGGTGGAACCCAACTGGGCGCTGGTAGGGTTACCAGGGTCCACAGAGTACACACCAGTATCAACCTTGAAGCCAACCTCAGCAGTTCCATCACCGGCAGGGATTGTGTAGATGGCACACCCTTGGTTGATGCTATCATACTGGTAGAAGGCACAGGTGGCACCGCACGCGGCCTGGCAGGTATCTTCATCAGCAAATGTTCCTGTAACAGATGTCAAGATGGTAGCACCACCAGACACTGGAAGGAAATCGAAGTCCTTCTGCAGGTTCTGCCAAGGAGCATAGCAGTCAGCAGCACCATCGGACTTGGGGGCAGCCACACCACTGTCAGGGCAGGTGGTGCAAGCAGCAGTGGCACCCTTGGGGCCATAGGTGTCGGCAGCGCAAGCACCGCAGGTAGGACCAGTAGTGGAGTAGGCACCATAACCACCGACGCACACTGCAGCAGGAGGGGCAGGATAATGAAGTCAGGGGATGTAGAAGGGGCCTACCTCAAAGCTTAATGTTATGGTACAATAATCAGAAATGGTACGATGATGAAAAAAGAATATCCTATGCATGTTTCTGCTACATTCACTATCAGCAGTGCCAATGCAATATTAACGCTAAAGGGTTAAAAAACAGCACTGCAGCAGCTAGGAACAATACTAGCTGTCTCAGTCAGGGAGTAGGCCAAGGTAGGAATACCACAAAAGGACATCATTTCAGCATGATGTACTGCCCACATACACAAAATGTCTCAATGCTGCGGTCCCTTCACAGCTAGCACACTATAGCCAAGAAGCAGCACAACTCACCATCGCACTCAGCCCGAGCAGCTGCACCCTCCTTGCTGGTGGTGGTACCGGCAGGGCAGGCAGTAGCAGTGGAGTTCAGGCTGCCACCCAGGCAGTAGAAGCCTTCATCGCAAGGCACCACCTGAGTGGAGCGTGTGTCCCAGTACCATCCAGGAGCAACCACGCAAGCAGCCTCGCTGGTCTCACCCTCAGCCAAGGTGGTGTAGCCATCAGCGCACAGCATGCAGGGGTCCTTGCTCCAGCCAGCCGCATAGCTGCCTGCCTCACAGATCTTGGACGCCTGGGCCTTCCTGTCATAACCGTAACCGGGCAGGGTCCAGCAGTCCTCAGGGGCAACGTTCACAACGGAGGTGTTGCCCTCCTTGAAATCCCAGGTGCTCATGCCAGCTTGGCAAGGACGGCAGGGCAGGTTGAACACACCGTAGGTGTCCACGGCATAACCAAAGGTACCGTTCAGGCACTTCTGCACGGAGGTCTCGGTGTCGCTGGTCTTCATGGTACCGTGGCCGGTGGCCACATAGCACTTCTGCTTGGAGTCGGCACCCACAGCAGACAGGAAACCGGTGCCGCAGGTGGTGCAGGCCTTCCTGTTAAAGCCGGACTTGTAGGTGTTTGCGTCGCACTGAAGGGTCTTGGGCGTGCCAGAGGGGTTGAAACCGTAACCGGGGGGAGCCAGGCAGGAGGCCTCGGACTTGCTGGCTGTGGACAGAGTCACCATGTTGGTGTCACAAGCAGTGCAGCTGGCAGCAGTGTTGAAACCAGCGTTGTAGGTGTTCCTGGCGCAAGCCTCGGCGGACACACCGGCGGTTACCACCCTGTACCCGGGCAGAGCCTGCACACAATCAGCCACAGCCTTGGAGGCAGTAGCAGCAGTAGTCAAGCCCATAGGGCACTTGGTGCAAGCAGTGTTCTGGGTGATGGCGCCGTTGAAAGAACCACGAGGGCAGGGCTTGGCAACCATCTTGTCAAACAGGTAACCAGCGGGAGCCTTGCATAACTTCACATTGTTGGCACCAGGATCCGCAGTCACCAGACCACCAGGGCAGCGGCGGCAGGGCAGAGTGTTGCTGCCAGGGTTGTAGAAGTTGACCTCGCACTGGGTGGCGGTCACGGTGAAAACCTGGGCACCATTGGCATCGGTGCTACGGGCCTTGCTGTAGCCATAACCTGCGGTGGTCACTGCAGTGAGGCAAAGATTGAGCGTGTCAGCACTAATCAGAGCAATCATGATGGTAACTGCAGCAGCCAGGGTCTAATGGATTCAGCTTATAAGGCTTCTGCTTACTTCCAAGCACCTGAGCTGAACAAGCTGATGTATATGACTTTCATTACAATGTCCACTCTTCAAATGCTGTGGTGTAAGGCCTGTGTCACTTCCAAATAAGTTTGATCCACTGTAAGCATCATACAAGGGCTTGCCCTTATCCCATCGACAATGTTTACTCACTGTATGTGGGTGGAGTGGCACGGACAAACAGAAGCTCATAAATTGACAATATACAGGCCTGCGAAGTTGAGGCAGCAGATACAGTCCGTCTGGGCTATGTGACCAATAAGCTCACTCACCACACTGCTCTACGCTCCTTGCACCAGTGGTCAGGGAGGTCAGACCAGTACCGCAGGCAGTAGCAGTGGCAGAGCTGCCACTGCAGTAGAAGCCCTTGTCACAGATGTTACAGGTTGAGGCCCCATCAGCCTTGGCGTAGCCAGGGGCACACTCTGCACAGGGGTCACAGCATGACAGTATCAGTATGCTAATTCATGGGATATGGTGGAAGCGCCCCTGCCTAACCAGAGGCGAAGGAAAGCTTTCAATCAGCAAGAAGCAGAGCGTCCCTTGCATGCTGTATAAAGGACAGACTGTTCCTCCTGATCCTGAAAGCTGCTTGCTCGGGGCCCCAACAGGATCATTCGGACTTTACAGGCTCCGCACTTCTTACCGCAAGCAGTGCCAGCAAGGGTTGGCCTGTAGCCAGTGTCGCAGACACGGCAGAGCAGGACGGTCACGGCATCGTCGTTCTTGGCATTGTAGCAGGTAGTGCAGCTGGGAATGCGGGCGCAGTTAGGGGCCTGCAGGAGGCTGCGACCTCCGGCCTCAACAGGGGATGTGCGCGCAGAGGCGCATGCCAGCCCGCACAGTAGTGCAAGCGCCACAATAGACCTCATGTTTAATGCCCTACCAAAGTCTGAGCAGGTTTGTAAGTGGCGGCTTTTTCAACTCAGCGATCCGTTTGCAATAATCAAAGACGTTATAGGTGTTAGGTTGTCAATGTGATCAAGTATGGGCAGCCATTGGTGACCCTCCTCGTGGGGGTGACGTAGGGCTTGCCCCCCTGCGCTCGATTATAACCAAAGGCTGCGCATCCTGGCATCCTTGTGACGCCAGGCCTCGTATATCTGGGATGATTCTGCTGGAACTACCTGTTTTAGGGCCAGCGGATCTTTCTTCACTCTAAGGAGTGGGACGTTACCGTGCTAGTTTAGTGCTGTAATGCCTGGTCCATCTATGATGGCGAGTACAACATGACATGGGCAGCCAACGCTCTTAGTGGGGAATTAGGAAGATTGTTTGCTATATATACGGGTCTGAGCTCGCCCTCCCACACAAAAAATGGTTGCAAGGAGGCACTAGTGGTCAGTATTGGCCGAGTCCCTTCTTTGCTGTAAATTCACTTCACTTCACTAGTCCCGGGCGAACCGGAGTGCCTGAGATGCGAACATCCTTGAGAATTTCTTAAGTGACATCAATCGCCTGCCGAACTCGTTCAGAGATAGTACAGTTCGTCATGATCGCCTATAACAACTACTGAAGTTCTTGGGGTAGTTTCGTCGTTCGCCATTCGTTCTGGCGACTGGTGTATGTGGTTTCTCAACTTACCTAGGCGACTTACTAGTAGTGCGCCTGCCAGAAAATAAAAAATGTGAGGTTGGCGACCAAGCAAGAAAACTAGTGTGTCTCTCCTGCAACTGTAAGATATTCCCAACCTACAGGGTGATGCATGCATGATTAACGAACTTTGTCACATGTAAACGTTGCGCGTCGCATCTCGCCGAGTCGAGCGAGCTGGCTTTACCATGGCAGCAAACAGAGTGCATTAACAGGTACGCTAGGGCAGTATGTGCACGACTGATGCTGCTGTTGTGGTCAGTTTGGCCTGAGGAGAGCGGGGCGCCCAAACATCCAGACCAGGTGTACGGGTCCGCTCAACAAAATCCTCACGGCTGCTCGAACTGCACCGATGCAACGCGCACGGCCGATGTCTTGCCAGGAAGGATAGCAGAGAAGCAGTCCACAGACTTAGAGATAAGCCTACAAACCCCACAGGGCAGGTTGTTAGCATCCTCCGAGGAGAAGCAGGACTTCATTCAAAATACGCCCACAGCAAAGGCTGGACAGCAGTGTTGTGGCAAACCTTCAAACCAGAATAAGCTAATGATGCATGCAGAAAGCGGCCGGGAGAACCATGGCAGCACAACAGCTGATCTCCCGCCCCTCAGTGGGACATCCAAGGCAGCTCGCAGAAAGGCAAGCAGGAGTGGTCGCAGCCAGCTCAAGCGGAGCGTTGGTGATGTCTCAGAAGTGTTACAACAAAGCTCCGCACATGCAGTCAGCTATTCTCAGCAGCAGTCAAATGCTCCCAGCAGCTCATGGGATCCTCAAAAGAACAGCCCTACTCAAACGGCAGCGAGTCAAAACATGCTGAGCAGCAAATTCTGCCAAGATACTTCAACCGAAGAAGCTCGAGAAGCATCAGCATGCCTAGGGGCAAGTATGTTCCTGCTTTACCTTAGCAATGCCCATCAAAGTAGCTGTCAACATGATACTGCTTTTGGAACAGAAGGGACGAAAAATGAGCAGGCCATGCCGGATATCCATGACTGCTCTGTACAGGCGTCAGGGACATACCCAGTAGCAGCAAATGGTGTAGATCCTCACGGACTGATAAACGCAACAGAGCCAGCAGCAGATATCGCAGCTATCTCAAACTCTGGCGCCACAACATCCCCTCGGACTTGTAAAATAAAGAAGCCACGACGGAGATCACGGAAGAGACAGAGCAATGGCCGTAAACAGCAAGGCCGCAGCGATTGGGAAGATTCACAAGACTGCCTCGAGGCCGGAGACAAGCACTATATAAAGATAGCAGTGGCTAGGCAATTTAAAAGGTTCACTCAACGAATGGCTGGTCGCAGGCTGAGGGAAAGGCGGTGGGATTTGTATTCGCGGAACAAAGCACGCAAGCGTCAGAGACCAATCAACATGGCAGACACCTCGGGGCCGGAAGGGGCGGTCCATGCGGAGGCCCCGCACTCGATAATGAATAAAAGGCTTTTCATTCAATGTACTATCCAGATGATGCAGTACTTAGCAAACAACTGCAATACTGTTGGCCCTACTGCACCTGGCAGCCCTAGCAGCGCAGACGAACTTCGTCCTGAAGTTATCGAGCAGCATCACAAAAAGCACGAGCAACGGGGAGGAGGTCCGAGAAAAGCACCGGCACACGACAGGGCTGGCAGGGTGGCCGAGACATGGGTGAGCCCCACAGACAAGCAACTATATTGCGAGCCTCAAAGGGCAGGGTACTGTGGCATACATGCACTTAATGCTATGGCGGGAAGGCAGGTGCTTACACCTGAGCAGGCAATGCATGCCCTGATAAAGGAGCTCCCACGATCCACAGACGATGGGCAAGACTGTCGCGAGGGAGGATGGTTCAGAATAGAATCCATATGCAAGCTGTTGTACTACTTCACCCAAGAGGATGTCACGTTGGTGCCAGTGCTGGGAAACGTACATCACTTAGCTCAACAGGCACCAAGATATACCAAATGGGAGGTGCTGGAAAATCATGCACCTATAGGATGCAATGCCCTCTATCTGCATAAACCTGGGGGTGGTGGACATTTCATATGCTGGAAAAAAAGCCCTGTGGATGATAAATGGTATGAGCTGGACTCCATTCCATATGGAGGCAGCCGCAACCGCGGCAAGGTAAAGGAACTTACAGATGCGGATTGGTACAATTTCACAGGAACCATGAGCACGACAGTAAAACGGGATGCGTACATTTCTCACACCACCATGATGAATTTAAGCCGGGCCAGGCGGCTGCCCCTGGAAACTACTCAGAACCTGACATACGTGGACCTGCAGCAGGTTGCTTTTACTGGACAAGTCAACTGCAGCAGGCCAGCCAGTGCATGGATCCAGCAGGACTTCCCTAACCAGCAGTTTCACCTCCCACCCGGTGAGAGTGCCCTCCGACCTAATGTAGCAAAAGGGCGTGCACCCCGACAGGGCAAACCTGCGTTTCAAAACGAGGTTCATCTAAAACAGACAGGAGCCCCAAACCAGAAGAAGCAAAGTCCTGTAGCCACAAACATGAAGCGCAAAGCCGAGGGACAGGAAGGTGTTGAAGTAAAAGTTCAAAGCAAGAAGCCAACGCTTACGGAACCAGCAACCAAAAAGGCCCACCTAACATTGGAGTCACGCACACACCAGGTTGAAAGGCCGGCTCCTCCGCCCAAAAAGACACAAGTTAAGGGAAGCTGGAGGCTGAGAATATCTAAGCTCAGATCTTGTGCAGCGGCTGCACAGACACAGGACATCCGCTCATTTCTCAAGGCAGCAGAGCCACAGCAACCATCTCTTGACACAAAAGAGCACAAGCCAGGAGCTGAGAGGATGCATGAAACAAGAGGTAGCACGCCAATGACAAGCCTCAACCAGACACAAACAGGAACGGTGCCCATGGTCCCTAGCAGCATTGCAGTCAAAGTACAGACCACATCAGCTCATAACAGAGACAAGCCTCACACTGTCACTGAGCAGGAGTGGCAGGCAATACAGATCATAAGCAAGAAGAGGCAGGCACAAGAGCAGCAAAGGCGGCCGGGCATAAGTGCGGCACAAACCCAGATGTTGGAACAAGGGCAGGCAACTACCAAGGCAGCGTCCACAGGACCAAAGGGTGAAGGTGATACATTGGTACATAAAAAGCTGCGCCCTGCAGCGGACTTGCATGGAGTAGAAAAAGAAGTGGCAGGGACATTCAGGGCGCAGCAAACAGGAAGGCGACACAAAGGCACCCGCCGCAGCAGAACACATGCTGCTGCTGCAGACTGGAAGGTACGTTCGGTCTGCAAAAAGGGCATAAGCAAGCAGTACAAGAAGATAAAGCACCGATGTGCAGCAGAGATAACAAAGCACCCTGATATACTGGCAGACACATACACTGACTGTGAGGGGACAAATGCAAAAATGAAGATAGTAACAGTGAACGGCAGAGGGATAAAAGCCAAAGTTCAGTTGATGAAGAAGATGATGGAGGCAAAACCAGACATTCTGGTATGGACAGAACATCACCTGCCAGCAGGAGGCAAGCTACCGAGATGGGCTGCAATACTACTGCAAGGCTATAAGTGGGGATACACCTCCCTGGATGCAATCAGGGGACAGGCAGGCGTCTTAATGGCAGTACACATGGACTTGCTAGCAGGGACTGACCTGACCATACCTGCAGTTCCTGTTGAACTTCACGGTTACATATATCAGATGTCTCTATGTAGACCAGCATCAGCTCCTCTCACAGTGACCGGAGCCTACATGCCAACTGGGTGCGGGGCTAAGATGACAAGGCAAGGTATTTACAAGTATATTAAGGAGTGCATGGCAACCAGCGCAAACCGTGTTCACTTAGTGGCTGGAGACATGAATGCCGCATTGTACCCTACAGACCGGGAAACAGGGAAGAAAGGATCACATGATGCACAATATCGGGCATTCATGCAAGAGACTGGGCTGAGCCCGTTTGATGCCAAGGTAATGAGCAATGGCTGGACGACCAGGCCAAAAACATTCTTCAGGGAAACTAAGCAGAGCGGTGAAAATGAGATCAGCCGTATAGATGATATTCTGACACAATCTCTGTGGGCTGACCGGCCTGGTGCCATGGTGTACACCATAGAAACCTCTGACTGCAATACAGACCACAAAGCACTGTGTGCTGAAGTGCCATACGTGACACTGGGGCAGCTGCCTCTGCCAGTCATTGAGGAAAAAGCAACCCAGACCAAAACAGTACTAGTCACACCTCTGACCCAGGAAGACAAACAAGCCCTTGCAACTGCCATGGATGTGAGACTGTCAGGTGACGTTTTTGAGCTATGGGCGAGCCTAACAAAGATTATGGAGAATGAGGTGCAGCCCTACTGGGCTAAACTAGATGCCAAGCAGATAACCCCCACCGATCCCAAATGGGAGACTGCAGCTGCCTTGCAGAACAAAGTAGATATGTTGGGAGACAGGTTGACAGATATCCTCTCGAAGGGAAACCAGATTGCACTGCAAGTATGCAAGACTAGGCAACAGGGCCTACCTAGCAAAGTGCACCACCAGAACAGAACCACAGCCAGGGCACGGGCCAAGTATCTCAGGCTGAAGCACAGACTCAGACAAATAAGGTATGAGGAGTCACAGGTGCAAGCAAGCAAAGATGATCGCACACTGGCCCAACTGCTACGGGAGCACGCCTGTGACAATGAGCAGCACTCCCAGGGCGGAGAGATTGAAGACAGACTAAAAGGACAGTCAGGAAAAGCCCTGGAGGCTCACATCAAAGAAAAGATAAAAGAAATAGATCAAAAGGATGCCTCCTACGTTGTACAGCGACACAGGGAAAGGCACCAGAGGTTGGCACAGGACAATCAGAAAGTTGGGAACAAGATTATGACAGGACAGTACAAGCCAGCACTACGGTATGCCCTTCGGGTGTTGAAAGATGGAAACAGGATTCTGACGGAGCCAAACGATATCATTGAAAAATGTCACAGAAGTTTGACCGACCACCATGCGGGCTCCCTGCCACAACCAGCCACTGACACCAGCAATAACAAAGAGGACACAACCCAAGCAACCTGCTATCCATGGGAAAAAGCAGCAGCCCCAGATCCATTCTCTTTGGAAACAGAGGCGCACGATGGGCCCTGCCAGGAAGGACTGCATCACATGATAATGGACAGAGCAGAGTTTGACAGGTGCCTCTGCAACTTAAGCACCGGCAAACAGCCAGGCCCAGATGGGATTCCCAACGAAATACTGAAAGCAGCCCCCGTACTATTGAAGGACTGCATGCACATGCTGACAATGATCATGTGGGCTACAGGATGCACACCACACAAATGGAAGGAAAGTTATACCGTGCTGCTGTACAAGAACAAGGGCAGCATTTTGGAGCTAGACTACTATCGCAGGATAGGGCTGGAAAACACTATGTACAAGCTATGGACCAAAGTGGTTCAGGGAGTATTTGCATCATATGCCGACAAGCACCACATCCTGAGCCAGGAACAGGGTGGGTTCAGGGCACACAGGAACACGATTCAGCAGCTGGAGATACACACAATGTTGTTGGAAGATGCCAGACTGACTGGCCAAGACATATTCCTGCTGCTAGTGGATTTAAAGGAGGCATTTGACACCATTGATCACCAGAAAATGTACAAAATACTCGATGACCTTGGCTACCCAGCGGATGCAGTGCATGTAGTAAGAGGCCTTTATGAAAGTGCGTTTACAACCGTGGTTACCCCACACGGCACGACAGCCCCAATCAAAGTCCAGAGAGGCACTCTGCAAGGTGATAGCCTCTCTCCTTTCCTGTTTATACTATACCTGGAACCATTGCTTCGGTGGCTGAGTGTAGGGGCGAAAGGATACCATCCAGGAGCTTTGAAACGCAAAGGCCAGCTAGTCACTTTCAGTAACAACTCATATGCAGACGATCTAACGCTGTACACAGGAGGGCACAGCGACTTGGCCATACAGGCCCAAAAGGTCAGTCAGTATGCAACTTGGGGTCGGCTGATAATCAGCCAGTCAAAGACAATTGCCACCGCAGCCTTGTACAAGCGGCAACCCCAGAAGCCTTTCGACAAGGACCTTGTCTGCCGGCTGACCCGCATCATCGAGATGCAAGGTCACGTTATTACAGCACACGATCCAAAGGAGCCATATAAACTGTTGGGTGTATGGTACACAATGGACCTCCAGTGGAAAAAGCAGCAGGAAGAGGTTTGCAAAGCACTCAAGAGCATGGCAGCCCACTTAGGCAGGTGCTACAACACGCAAGCACAGAAGCTGCGCACGCTGCAGAGCTGTCTGAAGGCTAAAGCTAGGTATCCCTTTGCACTGATGTGCTACAATGAAAAAGCACTGGATGCTCTGGACAAAGTAATGGACTCTGTAGTCCGGCAAGCGTACAAGCTCCCACCTGGCACGCCAACAGCAATGATTCGTGAGGATCTAAAACGTGGGGGATTAGGCAATACGTCCCTGATGGTGCCATACACGGTTGCAGCAGTGAAAAACTTCACACAGGCTGTGAACGACCAAAGCAAGCGCGGACAGCTAACACGAGCCCTGCTTGAAGCACAACTACAGGCATACACCCACCCTTCAGCAAACAGGGCAGCAGACTGGGTACCTACGTACTCTCTAAGACTGCGACAGTTGATCCAAGGAGTGGGAGCAGGCATATACATGTACCAGAATGGTGAGGAGGCATACCCTCTCCCAGTGACAGAGGTTGCACAGACTATTTTAGGAAATGTAGAATACTGGGATAGGGACTCCACCCTTATGCAAATCAGGAAGCCGCTGCTCAAGCTTCAAGAGTTGGGCATTTTCTGCCTGGGCGAGTTGCTGAACAAGACAGGCAAGAGAGAGAGAGAGAGAGAGCTACGCAAGGAGGGGCGTGAGGTGCCCTCCCGCGTAAGATTAAGGGAGGGGCCCATTGGTGTAAGGATTACACTGGGCCAGCCTACCATAGGATAGTTACATCCGTGGGTGGGCTTCCGCCCACCCGCCTTTGTTAGCTTACTTTCTTGTAGTTCCTCCTGTGCCATTGAGGCTCTTTGGGCTTTTCCAGTTTTCTTTTTGTTGTGTATATGCTGTGTAAGGACTTAACTGCTGCAGTATGTACTTCTGAAATGCATTGCTTTAGAGCTTGCCCTTTGATACCGAGGGCTTGAAGATTCATGGTGGTACTGTTGTATATGGTGCCTGCAACTCCGACAAGCAAGGGATAGTACCATACTTTGGCAGTGGGGTCTATGTCTTTGATTTTGTCAATGAGTACTTGGTGTTGATAATCAGCTTTGCTTTGCTGGCCTGTTGGGTCTGAATCCCTGCAGATCTTGACCTCTATTATCCAGTACTCTGCTGGGTTGTTTCCAATCTTGGGTTTGTAGAGCATACCATCAGGGCGCTTATCGGTGGTGCCTTGTGCTTGTTGCACTGCCTCCTTTAGGCCCCTTGGAAGGAGCTCCCACGGGATGTTTCTAGACTGGTGGGCCATGATGCCGTCTTCTGCACAATTTTCAGTTGATCCAAGGTCCATTTGAATGACAAATGCTCCTTTGCGTCCCCTTAACACTCTTGTCATGATTAGTCGGCCGACCTTGTTATGCCTGTTGATGTACATTCTTTTCAAAGCTGGGCATCCTGAGGCTGTGTGGTGTCCGCCATCCTCGTCACCGCACAGGAGACATTTGCTACTAGGTGCATGTCCACACCTATAGGCCATCTTCCTTGTCCACATGGTCCCGTACCGGTAGCGCAAAGCGGTTTTTCGTTCTGCATACTTGATTTTTCCCGAGGTCATGTACTCGTTGCTAGCAGGCAGGTCCAGTCTTTCCTCAATCCTTTTAAAAGCCTCGAAATAACAGGTAGCTCTGTTTGCCATCCCAAAGCGACTCTTTTGGTGGCAGTAATGACGTACCGAGTCGTGAAGGTCTGTCAAAGGGTTCACCCGCTTGAAACGGTCAATCAACGTGCGCTGCCCATTGGTCAGTGACCAACGATTGTTCCATTGGGTCTTGTACGGCCAATATTGGGTCAACCTGTTGTTACTAGGACTTTCGTACTTCTCACATTCCTCATAGTCGGAGGTGTCCCCTGTCGCAGCCGCCTTAGCGATTGCGTCCGCTTTTTCATTACCGATTATGGAAGCATGGCCCTTGACCTTGTGAAGGGTTGTCCTCAGTCCCCTGTTGACGATCTCGGTTACTATCTCTTTAATAAGCTCACAGTGCTGGTGATTTAGGAGGTCTTGTGGGCGTCTCAGCATCTTTTTGATTTGGTACATTGAGCTGAGGCTGTCGGTGGCTATCATGTGGGCTCCATGCCTCAGCGCAGCAAGGATACCAACCAGTTCTGCTCTGTTTATGGTGTTCTGGGGATGGCTGTCGCCTGCAGGGACAATTGGAACCCCACGTTCATCGTCCTCATTGGCTGCTTGTGGGGGAAAGTACACTCCTGCCCCTATGCCTGGGGCATCACACTCTGCATCTATTGGTGATGCTTTGTGGCTTGTTTGCTTGTAGCTACCATCTGTGTAGACATAGTTTTTCCAATTGTACCGGAGGGGTGGGGCTGTTGGTAGGGCAGTGGCTAATTGCGTTTCCAGGTCATCCAGTGTAGTGCTGGCGTCAACCATGGCTGGAGGGTCTTGACTGGTGGCAGAATCGTCCCGGAGGGACTCAGAGCCGTTTGTTTGTTTGGGGTAACCCATTTTGCTGAGCTGTTTTGGCGTCAGCAATGTTGGCTGATGAGATGTGCTGGGCGGGGCATTGCTGCTTGGGGGGTTGTAGTACATGCTGATGTCTTGTATCTCTTTGTCGTCCGGCAGGGACTGATTAATGGCATCCTGCAGCGTTTGCAGAAACCTGGTCATGTAGCCGCTCTCCCAGTAACGGAGGTGGGCCTCAAAACCCTTTGCGTTGCCTGTGACAATGATATTTACGTCCCATCTAGGGTTTCCTGCATACATGTCGCCCCGTTCCCAAGTTGTGGGTTTCTGGAACCTGAAGTGTTTTCGGGGTATTTGTAGGAGATGCATGCAGTTTTCTGGGAAGTGTTGTAGCCATGCAAGGTAGGCAGTTCTGTTTGCATCGGACCAGGCAGGCAGGATATGTATGCCAAAGACAGGGGCTGTTGTGTCACGGGCCGCTGCTATGGCAGTAGCCATGTTCTTATTCAGGTCTTCGTCCTCATACTCTGGGTTGTGCACGCTTCCGCCGGTCCACCTATATCTGTAGCTATCCCATTTTGCCCCAAAGATTTGGTCCCTTTTGTGGGCGCTCCAGTACATCGTAAATGTTGGGTTGTAATTGAGTGGGCTTGCGAATCTCTCTTTTGTTATGTCTGTGAGCTGCCTGAGAGCCTCATACACCTCAGGGGGAGTGGCCCAGTGGTTCTTTATTTGGACCTTCCTAATGGCTTTGTGATCTTTGATCTGTGCTCCATCTCTGTACCTGCACATGAGGGCATACAGTTCTTGGGGAAAGGTACCTGCCTTCAACTTCCGCATAACCTTTGGTTTGTGGCGAGTGCTGTGGCAGTACTGTTGGTACAGTATTGCTGTCCTTTCAGGGGTGAGGGTGTAGCGACATTTGCCATCTGGTGTGTATATGCAGGCGAGCGTTTTTATCCACAGTTGTCCATCTATGCACATCTCTACTTCTCTAATATAGACTTCGTGTCTTCCTGTGGGGTGGATATCAGCATGGGGGTTCATTGGTGATGTGTCCATGTCGAAAATGTTGCTGTACTGCTGTCCAATGTTGATGTTGTATCTTTGAGGGTGATCGGGGTAGTAGTCGCCTTGTTGCTGCAGTGCCGATAACCCTTGCTGAGCTTGAGCCAGCTCGCCAAGTGCAGGAGTTGCCGGGGACCGGTCATTTGCTGCTGCTGCCTGTTGCAACCGGTAAGCAGCAATCATCTCAGCAACAACTGGATTATGTGCGATGAGGTCGCTCTCACTTTCTCGACTGGGCTTCCAATGGACGTTGTAGTGCCTTATATCAAGAGGGAGGCCTTTAGTGGCATACTGATCCCTGTTACATTCAATGCAGGTCCAGCCTGTCGTGACATCCTCGTCCAATATGTCCCCTGCAGGGCGATGGGTTAGCGGGCCCGGGAGACAATCAATATGATATCGTCTGCTACATATGCTGCAATGTGCTAGGGTTGTACGTGCAGGGATTCGTCGTGCTGGCAGGTGGGCGTTAGGACAGCAGCATTCAGTCGGGAGGTTTGGTGTGTTGCAGACTTCATGATGGGTCATTGGCTGTAGAGCGTGCTCTGGAGCATCATCAATGTGATAGCCCTTTTGCTTAGCCAGTTCCACCACCCATCCTTGCATAACTGTTGGGGCCCATCGCACAATGACCTGGTTCTGTGTTGCTCTTTCTTTCTCTTTTGCCCTCGTCCGGTGTGGCGTGCCGCCACTGCCAGACCTTCTATACCTTCTACTTGGTCCTGCCCTTCTGCAAAGTTGTTATATAATTGCTCTCGCATATCTTTGAAGGGCTGTCTTTTCTCATCTTTGATTCGCTGGTAAACGTGATAGCCTGTTTCTATTCGGTACACCAGTGGGGCTGTGATGTCTGTTGCAGTCTGGCGCACACTGCTGCTTTTAGTGTGGCCTCTTGGTGGTGCGCTGAGTGAGGACAGGTAAGCCTGTATCTCTGTCAGGGCTTGCTCTGTGCTTGGGGCATGTGTCTGTGCAGCCCACAATGCTGGGAGAGGTGCATTGCGTATGTCTATGTCATCGATGATGTTGTGGAACTTCAGCAGCCTTGCATACTCCGGATGGATTGTTGGACCATGTCCTGCTTGCACAGGTGGCCTGCTGCAGTAGGTTTCTTTTGTTATGCCTGGCGGGAGAGTGAGCATGTATGCAATACGTTTAAAAGCGGTCAGCGTCCTAGCGGTGATATCCTTGTCCAGTTTCAACATGAGCTGTCCTGTTGTAAGGACAGTTCTACCTGTGGAAGACATAATGTCCTGAAGTCGGTGCATACCTACTTGTCTGAGTTGGTGAAGGTCAGCTAGGAGGAGGTCTGGTGGTTGGGGGCTTGCAAGTGCCTGCATGTTCTGCAGGTCTTGCAAGAATGGGCTGGTATCGGGTAGTTCTGTTGGGCCAAGTCCCTGCTTTTTGAGCTCGACATCTATGCTTGCGCATGCAATCACCTGCCTCAGCCTCAGGCTGTGGTGTGTTAGGGCAGGGCGAGCCATTGCTGTCAGTTTGTCCAGGCAGCTGCCAACTGTCTGCAGGCGTGTACGGCTGAGCTCTCCCACTGGTCCGGGGTCATTGAGAGCCTCTGTCAACCGCTGTATTTGTACAGTATTGTACTCTGCTAGTAGGGAGGGGCACCCTAGACCGCCTTTACTGACGTCTTCATGTGCTACTGCCGTGACAGTACTGTTGGGAAGACCATATGCTTCTTTGGCTGCCCTACAGAGGGGGCTGTCTAACGCTTTGAGCTGAGCTTTGGTGTAAGGGGCCACACAGAATGCATACCGAATTTTTGTCCGTATGCATGTATTCAGGGTGCGCATCTTTTGGGAGGTTGTAGCGTATGAGTGCTTCATGTTGTGACACATGTCTCGAATGGTATCCCTGGTCAGTTGATATTGGGCTGACCAGTCAAGGTGCATGGTGAATTGCAGGCCCAGGTAACGGAACGGTTTTCGTGGGTCGTGGAGTGTTGCAGGGGATCGTTGGACCTTCACATCAGTTAGGCTACGCCGGAGCTTCTCCAGATTAAAAGGGTCTTTGGCGTCAGCCCCATATCTGGCACCTGTGAGGAGGGTCTTTGTGTTGGTTGTTTTTAGGTGTCCCCAGTCAGCATACAGGGTGACCTTGTCAGCTTGGCTGGTTAAGTCCCCAATGCATGAACATATCAGGTTCAGGTCATCCGCATATGTGACATCTGGGATCTGCTGTTTCAGTTTGAAAAGCGTATCACGGTTGTTGTATGCACCTGGGATGTATCCTCTGGCACCTACCCTTAGCCAGCGTAGCAGGGGCTCCAGATATAAAATGAACAGAAACGGTGAGAGGCTGTCACCTTGAATTGTCCCTCTGTCCATGGGCATTGGTTCGGTATTCCCGAATGGGGTTGTAAATGCTGTTGTTGCACCCGTGTACAGGTCTTTGACCACCTCTGTGGCATCTGTCGGGAAACCCAGGTCATACATGATTTGCAGCAGCTTGTCATGGTCAATTGTGTCAAAAGCCTCGGAAAAGTCAACCATAAGGAGATAGATGTCTTTCCGGGTCAGTTTGGCATCCTCAAGCAAGAGGGTGAACAGCTCCAGCTGGTCCATGCAGGTTCGTTTGTTTCTGAACCCACCCTGGGTGTAGCTCAGAATGTTGTGTCTTTCGGCATAGTCAGCAAGGACCCATGTGATCATTCTGGTCCATAGTTTGTATATTGTCATCTCTAGGCCAATGCGTCTGTAGAATTGCAGTTTGAGGGGTGTGCCTTTGTTTTTGAACAGGAGCACTGTGGTGCTCTCTTTCCATGCTTTAGGGGTGTAGCCTGTTGCCCACACAAGACAGGCAAACGACTGCTGAGTGCCCAAGACATAGTTCGTAACCTAGGGATCAGATCACTGAAGACGAAATACGTAACTTCCCTGAATGAAGTGGCCAAGTTCCTGGCATCACAGGATTATATGAACAGCAGGGCAGCCTCAGCAGCAAGAGGCTATAATGTAGATTCAGAACACGTACGATGGATCAGGCGGAAGCTTGATGGTGAAGCAGCGCACAGGCCGCCACCACCAAATACTCTGGAAGCCTGTTACGAAAAGGCCACCTGGGCCCAGCTACACCAAAAGACAGTCGAACTCAGCTGTGGAGGAAAAAGGGAGCATGCCATTGCGTTTGATCCACAGCTACGCCAGTCGGACCCTGTATTAACTGCAGATGAAGAAAGTGGCATTGGGAGTTCAGAGCAAAACAGGGACAGTAACGCCTGTGGTCAAATGCATCTGGAAATTGGAGAACCGGAGACCGATGATTGCACACTCACAAGGAAGCAAAGGGCGAGTCAATTGCTCAGCAAAAAGGTACCTCCGCAAACTGTGTACAATCTATTGTGTGCCTATAAGGATAGTGTTAAGGAGGTATCTGGTGCAGCACGCATGGCCAATCACCATACAAAGTGGCGCAAAAAGCAAAGACGCCTGCTGACCAGTCAAATTCAGTGGGAAGTACATTGGGCCCCTACAGTACTTGAGAGCTGGGAAAAAAGCATTGCCATAGACAGCCTGGGATACAAATCCGCACTGATGCGCCCAGCCACAGCTGCCGATATGCAAAAGTCTACCAGCCTGGTCTGTGAACGATGCCACGGTGATGAAGGCACGCTAAACAGATGCAATACATGCCACAGGGGTTATCACCAATGCTGCCCAACAGGCAGGACATCTCTGGTAGACGGAAGATGTTGGGAATGCCAGAGGTATGACCATTACCCTGAAAGTTTAACACGGGAAAGATACGAGCAAGAAGTACAGCAGTGGTACATAGAATGGGAACCAAAGTGGGAAAACGCAGACACATTGAAAGCGCTTGGATATGAAGAACAGGTCAATGAAACAATGGAGATATACACATCCAAAAACTCTTCAGGAATTGATGGAAGAAGGCAGAGTGCTAGGTCTAAACCGCCAAAGGACCATCATCTCACAAACAGGGAGAAGCAGGGCAATCTGGGTCCACGCTTGCACAGCACAATCGGCGAGGACGCCCGTCAACGGTGCACCTTTGTTACGGAAGACACAGACCCTCACGTGGATATTGTGGGCACTGGGAGGTTTGAAATCCAATACAGGAAAGTGCTCAGAAGGTATCAGGTAGCCACAGGAAATAAGAAGGACTATGACGTAAGAATGGCGTGCATCCACGATCCCGCTGGACGCACTGTGGGGATGATGACACAGGAAAGACTTGCACTACTCTATCACAATTATATACAAGTGATACAAACAAGGTCTGATCTGGTGGAAAAGCTCAAACCGAAAACCTTTGCAGAGGAAGTAGCAAGCCTTGTAAAAAGGTACAAGACAGGACAACCAGTCCCAGGCACAAATAGGAAAGTGGATCTTACCAACCATTGGGCCACACCCCCAGGTATTTATGACACATTTAAAGACTCATTCCCAGGTCTAGGCAAAGAGCGCTTTGCGAGTCCGCTGAATTACCACAGTGGCATGCAACAGTACTGGAGTTGCTTTGACAGGGACCAGCTATTTGGGGCATTGCATGATGCATACAGCTGCCAATGGACAGGGTACTCAGTTGCAAACCCGGAGTATGAATCAAAAGAGATGTACAAAGCAGTATCATGGGCAGTACACTCAGCACAGAATACAGAGACGCCCACGCTCACCGTGTTTGTCCTACCAGCCTGGACGGAAGGCAGCAACACCGCCTATATGAAATGGGTACAGAAGATGCCAGACACATGCAGGCTGCTGGCAACAATACCGAGAAAAAGCTTTAAGTTTATTCAACCTCAAGCAACAACCCTAGGCATTCCCCCCGAGGACACAGGCCATCCAAAATGGGACATCAATATACTTGTTGTAGGCAATGCTGCAGGATACGATCAATGTTTCCCAGACACTGAAGCGTCCAGTAGCACCTTGAAAAAACTCATAAAGGCGGTCAACGAACATGCCCATCCCATTACACCTCTCACATGGGGCCACCTCCAACACAACTGGCCAGATCAGTCTGCTGGAGCCAAGGACACAGAGATAAAACTTGACAGCATGCTTTATAGGCCGCCCGATAAGATCAAAGGTGCCCCCTGTGACCAAAGCTTGCCGTACCTGTCTCTAGCTCCATCCCAAGAGCACATGAACGAGCTCGCAGAGCAGCAACTGGAGCTCACAAAGGCAAAACCCTTAAGATATGATTGGCAAGAGATGGTCTACACAGACGGCAGCCAGCGAAAAGCAGAGGGACTTGAGGGTAGGGAAACAGTCACCCTCGGCTCAGGGTTATACGTGCCTGCCACAGCCTCCCAAGCAGAGCGGTTCATCAGTATACAAGCAGCAGCGCCAACCAGACACAATACGGCTTACCGGGCAGAGCTAATAGCCATACTGGGGGCCCTGAAACTGGGCTACAGCCGAATAATGACCGACAGTGTGAACTCTATTTACTCTAGCAAGGCCGCCATCTACTATCCGGCAAATATTAGGTTCCATAGGCACAGGAACCTTTTGGAAGAGATCAAAGCCGCCGCGTTGGCAACAGGGGAGGATGTATTGCTCGTTAAGGTGCGCGGGCATGCCGGCATACCAGGGAACGAACATGCAGACGATATTGCCACGACAGTAGCTGCGACAGGGCAAGCGGAAGTAGATCTTTCAACAGTCGAAAGCAACTCCAGACCCTTGCAGGTTTGGCCGGTACAAAAGACATGGGAAGAGGATGAAGTCAGTCAAGATGGAATGAGAGTCAAATGGAAACAGATAGAGAACCTGGATGATGCACTGAGCAACCGAGTGCATGCCTCCCGCGACTACCGTGAACTTCGTCTTGGAAAAGCAGACACTTCGACATTGTATTACAAGGGCATGCAGACCGCGCTTCCTTGCATGGCAGACAAATACATGGACACTTGGGTGACCCTCAGCGGCATCACAGAAGGTATGAAGAACACAAGAGTGAAGTACCTCACAGGGCAATTACCAACGGCCAAAAACCTGCAGAGATATGGCAAATGCAGGAGCAACATATGTCCCTGCTGCAAAAAGCACCCAGATGGGGGACACCATGCTGTTGCCTGGTGCCCAGCTGTTTCGGGGCTTGTGCAGGAAAAGCACAACAAAGCAGTGCGGATAATTACAAAGGCCATTGCACAAGGCGACGTGGGAGCAGACAGTATTGTCTATAATGACGGAGGCAGTGCCAGTAAATGGGCACGAGCTGGGGTGGCTGAACTCCATAGAATGAGAAAACACATACCTAGGGATTTGATCTCCCAAGAAGAATTCGAATTCTTGGAATATTCCAAGGCTGCAAGAGTAGGCCAGACATTATTCTTTACAGAAGGAGGCAAATTAGGAAGACACCAGAAGGTCAATGGCGGACAACTCCTGCAGTAGTCACACTGGTAGAAATCAAGTACACTCGTGACACCGACCCAAGTCGGACAATGCAGGACCCGTTCACGCAGCACAGCGAGCTGCACAGACTTATCAGAGAGAGACATCCAAGTGCAATTATCGAACGGAGATCCATCATACTGGGAGTTGCAGGAGCATTGTATAAAGAGTGCACCATACGACAGCTGGAACTTCTCGGTGCTCCGGTGTAAGAGGCACACACCTACACAGCACAGCTCAAAAATTACAAAGGCATGCAATTCAGGCTCTGCATGAGACCTGGAGAGCAAGACAGGAAAAGATATACAAAGGACCGGCCAAGGAGCCTGGAAACAGGGCCTCTCCAGTGGGGAGGCCACAATCTTTGGGTGGGGGGGTACGACAGGGAGGGAGGGAAGGGGGGGATGAGCGGGATGTGGGAGGGGGAGCTAGGAGGGCAGAAGCAACTGGAGAAGGGTAGGGCAGGCGTGGCCACCCCTTCTATGGCGGATATGGTGTAGTGTGCGAAATGTGAGGTGTTGGGATGGAGGTGGATTGTTTGAATGAGGAGTTGGACTGGTTGAGTCATACTCTGGGGTAGGTGGTCCTCACTAAGTAGGCCTACTTCCTTAATTGTACGCCACAAATGGTGTGTGCGTAGATGTAACCATGTAACCATGAGGTTGGCAGGCAGCGCGGCGGAGTCTGTTGGAGACCTTCTTGCCCGCAATTTATGTTCCCAAGGGACACCTGGCCTTCTGTAATTCGGAACGCAGCACTCACTCAATCACTGCAGTATTGTCAGTGGCATCGGTGACGTTTGCTTGCGGCTCTGCTGTGCCTCAGGTTATCGCATGCATGCTGAAGCAAGCGAGATCCTGCCACTTTCTTATGAAACCAGGCTTACACGTCCCGCAATAGCCTTTCTGTGGCATTGGTGGCGCAGCCAGTTGAGCAACACACGCCGCCGATGCCTGGATGGACAACACTATGCGGAAGAACCATTAATACTCACTCTAGGGGCCGAACCCGATAGGTATGATGAGTCTTGAGCACCTACGTCGTCTCTGAACGGGTTCTGCAGTAGGAACTAGCGGGGGCGTTAAGCACCGCCAATCTTTTTTATCGACCAAATGTACCATTTCCCTGCCCCCTGGAACTTACACGTAGGCATTCAGTAGCTTTGTTCTTATCCCTTCTAAGACTACTGTGACACCACATCTGACATGTCACAAACACTAGACTTCACCCTACTCATCCTCCGCCCGCCAGGGATCTACACCAGCCCGAAAGCATGCCCCGCAGGACACCTCCCTTGCGTATATTGCTTGTACAGACAGACAATCCGCCCTGCTACTGGCAAAAACTGTAGCCGTATTTCCCATGTACCACACACAGGACCCTGAAGCGACAGATTGAACACAAAGTCCCCCACCACACTATCTCCACTGAGCATGCCCCGTCACTCGCTCAGATAGAGTCCTTCACAACAGCAGGGCAAGCAACCAAAACAACGGTAAAGACATAAGGCAAGACCCTGGGGCACACTTCCCCTGTGCTGCAAAGCATGAACAACTTCCCCGCCCTTGAGCTACACAAGGGCGCACCTGCTTGTCCTCACGCATGCAGCACAATGGTACAAGCATCCAACATGAGTATAGGAGCTGCCAGGGTGTGTCCCAACCCTCAAGGTACCAAGAGCAAAAGAAGATTGTCTTCCAGAAACTCTGACATATGCTACAGGACGGGTACAAAGACTCAGCTAAATGGGTCCTAACTGGCCTAAAAAGCTGGGTGCTATCCCAACGCTGCGCCATTGCATGGCTACAACATACTGGCCCACTGACAGCGCGCTCGAGGAGAGCCACTTTTCCAAGAAAAACACTGATATAACATTCACATCCAATTTCACTCCTCAGGGAAGTTGCATGTCCATGCCCAAGGACCTCACTGATCCAAGCTCAAGATAGTTTCAAGACGATCAATGCTAGCGGTCATTGCTAAAGAACTCACCAACACCAAGCTCCAATGTGGACAGTCTTGCTGAAACAGAGCAGTCTAAAGCTAATGGTAACCTTTGGGCACAGGCCCTTGATACACACTCGCCTCAACCCGCATGCAACACATGGCAGCACAAGCGCTTAGTAAGTTAAACTGATGATGCTCCTGCCGAGCACTATTTTCCTAAGCTGTGCCTGCAGCAGCCATTTGTTAAGTTGCATGAACAATATGCCCAGAAGCATGCCTGGGAAATCTACCAGAATGACGAGAGGACAGCAGAGCACAGACGGTGCTCCAGCAAGAGCGATATGGGTACAAGCATGACTGAGTGGCCTGCAAAAATGATGACAGCAAACCACGGATGGTACTGCAAGAAATGCGTAGGGGGGGCCAGATTACTGCACATGAGTAACACTTAGCGCCTTGCAAAACCAGTATGCAATGCCTGCTATGCAAAATGGCAGTTGCATACACCCCGCAGCTATGATAACTAGTACAAAAGTACAACAGCAGTGGCAGTTGCATACACCCCGCAGCTAACTAGTACAAACAGGTCCACAGCAGTCTCATTCCAAAAGCTTATGCTGTTTGCACAGGAAGCTTGATCCACAATCATCCACCCATCACGCTCTATAATCATAACCAGGGAATTCAACAGGCACTTGGCCAGCCTGTCCTAGGGAATTGTGGCTCCCCTAGACCGTACAAACTGACTAGTGAGGAAGGAATTGTGCAGTGCTCGAGTCAAAACATTAAAGTACATGAAATGCTCCCATGACAACGTCACCTGGTCCGATGTGAATGCACTGGAAATTGAAACAACAGGCCCCTTGCAACAAGCACAGACAGCGTACACCACCACCGCTCCCATGCAGAGCCATGACACAAAGAAACCATATCCCACGTGGTTAGTCAATCTGCTGTTTGATCTTTACTATGTAAAGGAACTACAGCTCGATCGCATAACACATGCTCCACAGGGCTGCTCTGCAGAGCGTTTCATATCCCCGCTCTGACATTGTCAGCTCACAGCAATGACATTGGCTGGTACCTGCACGATATCAGAAGAGCCAACCGCGCATAATGCACACCTTTTCCCTTGTTGCTAACAAGCGCCGAGGGCTGCGTCACAGACTTCCAGCACCAGTTACGGCAATCACGCCCCACAGCAACTGGAAGAACAACACCAGTGGGATGGACTGGTGGTGCACTCCACTGGTGTGGAATGCATGGCAGACATCATGGAGTGCACTCTGGCACTCCTTTAGGCACATTAACTGCGCATCGCTTGCATGCAACAATCACCGAGGTTTGCATCTTATTGCCTGCATGGCCATGTTGAGAACAACAAACAAAATGCTGCCAAACACAGTCACCATTTGATTCCAAGCACCAGTGATACGAACACTATTGTGGATCTCACAAATTCTGTGCCAGGGCTCTGTTGCAGCAATTGTTCCGTTGACACATACATCCTCACATTGACGCCTTTGCGGCTGTTAAAGTCTGTGCCAGGGCTTTGCTCTAGTGTTCATTCCTCTGGCACGCCCTCACACATGTGCGCCCACCATCTGTGCTTTCACAAGCTGCACGTAAGCTCCCTGTTGATTGTGCATGAGCTGTTCATGGCTGCCCTGCTCCAGCACCCTCCCCTGGCCCAGCACTGCAATGACGTGTGCGCCCTGTACGGTGCTGAGGCGGTGTGCAATGACCAGGCTGGTGCGCCCAGCAGACAGGGAGGCAAGGGCAGCAGACACCAGCGCCTCACTGCGGGAGTCAAGGGCGGAGGTGGCCTCATCTAGAAGCAACACCTGAGGGTGAAGAAAGGAAATGGGGCGAGGGGTGAGCAAGGGTGATAAGGTCAGTTGGCAAGTGGGGTAGGAGTGCGGTGGGGTGGGGGAAATGTAAAAAGAAGGAGTTGTTCAGGCAGGATCATATACGATTTGCTACCTGTGCAGTCAGCCAGGCAAAAGATGAACCCTGCAGCCGGCTATGCATGAACACAGGTGAACAACGCTGGACATCTGCACATCAAACCTGAAACGTTCCTGTACAACATTAGTCTGGCTGCTGTACTCCTGCCTGCTGCCTGTATCCCTACGGCTGTCAGTAACCATAGAACATCAGAATGTCAGTACCCATAGTTCATGAGAATGCAGACCAGGATCTGGCAGCAGGTCAACTAAGGTCCTGCATGTGACCCCTCTCCCTGCCCAGGGCTATGTACACCCGGTTGAAAAGCCAACCTATGGCACAGAAGCATGCTGACTGCATGCAAGACCATATAGCACTTTATGGCCTGGTCACATGCCGCAAATAGATGTGAATGGACCTACCATTGACCTACAATAGCTAGGTATATGCTGCATACATCCACCCACCCTGCTTGGCGTCTTCTAGACAGTGCCCTATCACGTACCCTACAAGTAGTGCACCCTCAATAAGGTCCAGACAGGACGGATGGAAAACAAGAAACTACTAAAAAGCAGACGAGGACCTCTAACCACATTTTTACATACTCTTCTCACCTTGGGGTCCTTCAGAATTGCCCTGGCAATGGCAATGCGCTGCTTCTGTCCCCCACTCAGCGCCACCCCCCGCTCCCCTACTTGCGTGCTGTACCCCTCAGGCAGCTCCTGCACAAAGTCAGATGCATGAGCAGCTGCAGCTGCTGCTTCAACTTCCTCTGTGGTGGCCAAGGGCTTGCTGTACTTGATGTTGTCTAGGATCGTCCCTTCAAACAGCAGAGGCTCCTGGCTGACCAGCCCAAGCTGCAAGCAGCGGCAAAACCACAACGAGTTTAGTGATAGAGCATACAGCAAGACCTAACATACGCTCCGGAATTCAGTCCAAGCCATAACAAACAGTCACATGCTTCAGGAGAACTTTCAGCATTGCTGATGGACTGCTTTGCCAGCTGGACTCTGGTACCAAATAGAACATAACAATGCAGCACCGTGGCATGAACCCAGGCGGTTTGCCGACAGATTTTACAATAAGGTGCATGTGCCCACCCCCTGGAAGAGGCAGTTGCTCATACTGCAGCACGTCCGCAAAGCAGCTACCCCAACCTGCCCCCTTTCATCCCCTGCCCCTTCTCACCCACCTCCCCTCCCCTTCAAACCCCTGGCCCACATCCCCTCCCCTTTGGATCCCCCTGGCGTTCTCCCCCCCCCTGCCCCATTTCCCTTCCCCTCCCCCCCCCCCTGCCCCATTTCCCTTCCCCTCCCCCCCTCCCCCCGGTGTCCCCTCCACCCCCTCCCCCACTCCCTTCCCCCTGCCCTCCTCCTGGCTCCGCTCCACCCACCTGCCTTACCTCCTCTTTTCCCCACCCACCACCCGCCCACCACCCCCCTGCCCCCTCCCCCCGCCTTCCCCCCTCCAGCCCCCTCACCTGCTGCCTGAGCCATCTGAGGTTGAGTGTCCTGATGTCCACCCCATCCAGGCTGATAGCCCCCTGCTGCGGGTCATAGAAACGTTCCACCAGCGCCACCAAGGTGCTCTTACCACAACCACTGCCACCCACCAGCGCTACCTGACGACCCGCAGGAACTAAAAGGCTGAAACCACTGCGAAACAGCAAGCAACATAGTACAAGGCATAAGCTCGGGTGCTCGTTGGGGAGGTATGACACCAAAAGAGCCAGTATTCAGTGTTGTCCAGCAGTAGTCAAGAGACCAAGAGGGGCATTCAGAACCGGACAGTATGACATGGTTGTGTGTGGTTGCACTGGTAAGGGGCCTGGCAGTTTGTATTAAGACAAACCCCCACCCTCCATGCTAATGTGCAAGAACCTCCGCAACTTTGTACTGCAGTCCTTTCCCCTTCCCATCTGGACAACTGCCAGCCAATAAGCAGACAGTTACGTCTTTCCCCTTGGTTCCCATGTCATTGTGCTGTGCCACATAAGCCTGATCAGCAAATCACTGTTTTGCTAGATGCCACGCATGCCTTGGAAAGAACAACAACCATGACCATATACAACTACTGCTGTAAATCCGTTCATACAAGGCCTGCAATGCCTCTGCTTAAAAAAGATAAGTCCAGAGTTGAGTGCAGTGAAGTCAAGGAACAAGCTGTGTGCTTTCCACCCCCCGAGCTGCACATATTGAACCCCATTGGCTGGGGCATGGTATAACAAGTATGTTTTCTTTGGAGTCTACTTACTAAGCCCAGGCAAGCTGCTGGCACCCACCTGAGCACTTCAACACTGGGTCTTGTGGGATAGTGGAAGCACACATCCTTCACCTCCAGCTGCCCCTTCACTGGATCTACTGGGATCAGTCCCTCAGGAGAACAGGGGTCAATGGATGAGGGGCGGTCCATGATGGGGAAGATGTTGTTGATGGCAGACTTTGCCTTGCTTACATCTGGGAAGTTCATAGAGGACTGTGGCAGCAAGAAGCAACCGGTCAAATGACATGTCAATCACTTTGACACATTTTGAGAAATGTAGCTAGTGGATGATCAGTCACCTTGGGCCCTCTGGCCTGCTAGCCCCAGGGGTCCTTCAGCTCGGTTGGTCGTAGCTTCAGCTCGACATCACAGATATTAACTGGCAGAGTCCACCTGACACTAGCAAAGGTTACTAAATCACAAATCCATCCTTGCAGAGTTACTTTGATGGGTGACATTCAGTAGACTGCATAACACCAGTCGCCAGCAGAAAACAGGAGCCACTCATGGTGTCAACTGATCACCGTAGGGATGCAACGTGCCAAATGGTTATCACAACTCCCGGCCCTCAGAACAATTTAATGCATGCAATCCTTGCCCCATTACTGCAAGCCCCTTGCCATTGCCTACCTGAGCAAGCCCCATGGCCGCAAACAGGACAGCGAACAACGCCTTGAGCATCTGGTCAAAGGTGGCCCGTCCAGAGGCAATTTCCTGGCCTCCAAACCATATGATGAGTGAGTAGATGCCAAACATCATCAGCTGGCTGTACCCAAGGGAGACGCCAGTGACCTGCATCAGAGCACAGGAATAAGGGGTTTAAGGTATGAGTTTGTGCATACTGCCAAACATAACCCTTAGGAAGCCCAGGTAAACATCAATCCAGAAGAGTGCGAATGAATTACGGTCGGCACCAGAGCACAGCACATCAGTATAACATCAACCAGTCGCAGGACAGGAGGCCTCCTATCACAGGTAGCACATGTACGTAGGCACCTTTTCACCTTAACAGTTGCCTGCCTCGTCATGTTGTACCTCAAAACCTTTAACTTCCACTAAACACTAGCTCCCAAGTCATAGCCTTCAAGGGCATCATACTGTTGCACGACAATAAAATCCCTTGTTGACAGCAGCTGTTAAGGGCTCAATTCCTGCCGCCCAAACCTCCTGTTCATCTGCTGCATTCACCAAGCACCCACCTGTGCATTTTTCATAACTGTCTTCTCAGCCACACGCACCAAATCCCCGTACATCTGCTCCATGTAAGGCTGCAGGTTATAAGCTGCCACCATCCGTATGTTGCTAAGTGCCTCGCTGACCTGCTGGCTGCTGCGGGAGTACAGCTCATCAATAGTGCTGATGGCACGCGCATTGAATTTCATCTGCAGGAAGCCAGCCGAAGCGGCTAAGGGCAGCACCGCTGCAGCAGGCATGCATGTAACAGTGAGGAGTTTCTAGAAGCACCCCTAACAAGTGTTGCAGTGGGAGCTGTATCTGCGTGGAATCTGATCAGATCATCTCATGTGGCTGGAGGTGGGCATCGCAACGACATCAGTGGTGCAGCACACATCCATGGAACTGTGACCAGCTTCTTGCAAAAAGCTTAAGACATGCTCGATTACTAGAACACAATGGAGGCGCGATCTGCATGGAAAACGCCCAGCAATTGTCTCAACATGTCTGGGGGGTGCATGAAGTAGGACATGGATTAGTGGCATTTCTGCCAGAATTGGCAGCTTTACTGGCTGCCTTGCTGTGTGAGAAGATACTTGCATGTAGCAGCAGGTCTGTCACCTGCAACATACAAACGTGCTTACCTTCTTACTATGCAGATATTTACCTTCCGAGGCTTCGACTGTATGCCAATAGTCTGTTAGCTCCTGCACCTACTGTTGCCCCAAGTGACCCCTACTGGGTCTACTGGAACACAGCCCACCAACCATCCCCTGAACTTGCTGCTCCCGGAACATGTGACCAATAACAACTAGTTAATTCACCAGTCTTGCCTGCATCCTCTCAACACATCCACCCAAATTGCCTGCTCTCGCTCTACCTCAAGAGCCCTCAGGTGTCCCATTTATAACCACACTTCTGCACCCCAAGAGCTTAAACCCCACCCACCTGTCACCACCAGAGCCATCCTCCAGTCATAGACATAAGCAATGATGAAGCCACATGCCAGCATCACCATGTTCTGCACCAGCAGGCCAAGCACATCGCCCACAGCACCTCTCACATGTGTGGCATCTGTGGCCATGCGGGCTGCCAGCTTGCCAGATGCATTTTCTTCTCTGTCAAACCAACCAATCTCCTGCAACATTAGGCAAGACAAACATCGTCATTTGTTGCACCAGTCCAAATATTTATCAAGGGATAAGGATGCAACCATCCTGTGAGAATGTTTATAACCATGGTAAATTCCTCCCCTTCCCAATGTTTAGGACCATAAATTCCACTTTTAAAGCGCAGCCAGTACTGCAATACTCAAAGACAGTCATTCCGCACCCTTTGCGGAAACCCCTTCACGGCAGAGTGCTACTACTACTAAAAAATAGAAGACTTGTAGGAACTCCTTAAATACCTCTAGAACATCTGCCGGGACACTCCACTGGCTTGAATAGCAGCATATTGAAAATCCCAGTCACAGCCTTACCACAAAAGTGCCCCTAGTCGATACACTTCTTCCACGCTTAAGCTGAAAAAACGTCAATCCTGTTAGCAGAAGCCCAGTGACAACATCACCCCGCTTCCCCCCCCCCCCCTTGCCACCGTTCCACAACAACTGACACAGCATGTCCCTACCTGACGCAGCATAGCCCCAAACATCATCACCCGCACCCTCCTTGCCAGTGCATGGCCCATAATGCCAAACCCACTATGCAGCAGCAACGCCGCCAACATACCCCCCACAGCTACCACCAGGAACAGCAGCCCCCAGAACGTCCCTTTCTCCTTCACTAACTCAGGGGTCGGCAAATACAGAGAAGCGATAACAGAGGTGAAGAGGAACGCATAAGCTGGCTGCTGAACCCCAGCACCTATCGAACCGATGCTGCCGATAGCCATATATGGCCATTCTGGCTTGTTAAGCCTCGCAAGCCTCAGGAAAGATGCCCTGGCTGGGGTACTGCTGCTGCTGCTCGTAGTTGTGCTGCCCTTGCTAGCATCTGTTTTGTGGGAGCTGCTTGCTCTCATCTCCACGCTGCTGCTTGTAGCAGGCATATCAGCAGCATCCCCCGCAACCACCCCATAGTGTTGCTTGCCCCCACAAGCCCCAAAAGCATCCTTTGTCAGATCCTTATTAATAACACCAGGAGCTGTACCAATAACTGCTGCACCGCCCTCGGCTGAAACGCTACGTGAGATCCCCACCATCACAGTAGCCTCATGGGGAGCTGCAAGGCCTGCCACTGGCCCTGCTGCAACTGCTGCTGCTGCTGTTCCTACTGCTGTGGCTGGCTGCTCTATGGCTATGCCACCTGGAAGGGCATCTTCCAACAGCAACCCCTGCAATCCTTTCTTCACAGAAGCTGCTGCCTGGACTTCTCCACCACCCACACCACCAGCAACATCCTCGTCCAACCGAGCTGCGCCGCCATTACCGCCTAAGCCACTGTTGCTGCTGCTGCTGGGAGTGCTTGCCTCCAAAAGCAGCAGCTTCCCTTTCCCTTCTACCTCCTGCTTCCCTTGCTTTACAGAGCCTGTACTACCATTCCTCCCTTGCAGCTGCAGCTGCACTAAGGCTTTGTAAGCTCCCTGTTTGTTCTGCATGAGCTGTTGATGGCTGCCCTGCTCCAGCACCCTCCCCTGGCCCAGCACTGCAATGACGTCTGCGCCCTGTACGGTGCTGAGGCGGTGTGCAATGACCAAGCTGGTGCGCCCAGCAGACAGGGAGGCAAGCGCAGCAGACACCAGCGCCTCACTGCGGGAGTCAAGGGCGGAGGTGGCCTCGTCTAGAAGCAACACCTGAGGGTGAGAACAGAGAATGCGGCGAGGGGTGAAGAGAGACAAGAGCAACCAGGTCAATTAGTAGGTGGCAGCAACCGCCAGTCAGACCAACGCAGGGACAAGGGCTGTCAATAAATTGTTTTCACTGGGACAGGAGAGCAAGCGTGCTTTGCATCAGCACAGTAGCCATTGTTCCTCCTCCCGTCCAAGGGATGAAAGCGAGCCTGAGCCCCGTGCACGGGGGGATGCATCATGCTGTCATTGCTGGAGTTGCTGGCAATCACACAGGCCATACAACCTATTCACCAAGAATCCTACCTACAGCATACCCAATGTTCCTGCCACTTGATCTCCGTGCGTGTCCCTTGGAGAAGGACTCCCATGTGCTGCATGTAAGCTTTGGCATGCACCACGGGATAAAACCACACACTACCAACACAATCGCGCAGGACTGCTTTACCACAACCACCTGCAAGTGCTGGAACCCCGCCCCTGGCCTCACCTTCGGGTTCTTGAGTATGGCCCGTGCAATGGCAATGCGCTGCTTCTGGCCGCCACTCAGTGCCACACCACGCTCCCCGACCTGAGTCTGGTAGCCAGCAGGCAGCGCAGCAATGAAGGAAGAGGCATATGCAGCAGCTGCCGCAGCCTCTACTTCCTCCTGTGTTGCACCGGGTTTGCCCATGGCAATGTTGTCAAATATGGTGGTGCCAAAGAGAGTAGGCTCCTGGCTCACTAGCCCAACCTGCACACACCGACAAAGAAGCATCAAAGCTTGAGACTTCTATAGAAGTCCCAGGTTCACAGCACTATGTTGATGGCTGCGTGGTGATTGAAAGAGATTGTAGACATGACAATTTCTTGACCAATGGGATAATGACCGTAAACACCACCTCTAAGCAGAAGATTGCACACGGTTTGCAGAGGAGCCGTAACAAAGCCAAGCAGATGGTCCAAGCTGTAAAAACAAGAATGTGACGGCTGTAGAGCCCATAGGTTACCGTGTCATCTTTTGTGTTTTAATCAGGCTCTAAGGATTTGTATGAAGTCAAACTCCCCCCCCTGCCCCCCCTCCCCCCTCCTGTCTTCCTGACCTGCTGCCTGAGCCATCTGAGGTTGAGTGTCCTGATGTCCACCCCATCCAGGCAGATAGTCCCCTGCTGCGGGTCATAGAAGCGTTCCACCAGCGCCACCAAGGTGCTCTTACCACAACCACTGCCACCCACCAGCGCTACCTGACGACCCGCAGCAACCAACAGGCTGAAACCACTCAACACCTCCACATCTGGTCTGGAAGGGTAGCAGAAAGTCACTTCCTGCACATTCAGCTTGCCCCTGACCTTTTCAAGCTTCGTATTGCTGCTATCCAAAGGACTGTTGGTGGCACGGTTCCATACAAGGGCCATGCGGGCTGCTGCAACACGGGCCTTGTAGAAGTTCTGGATTAGGGGACCGGCCTGTGCATAGAACAAAAATAGGTGGGTTGCCGATATCATCCATCCAAGAAGCCTCCATCCCAGCCATGGTGCCATGTGACAGCACCACAGGTTTGATGAGAAGCCTTTCAGATTGCAGTTCCCAGCCTCATGTCACTCAAGCACATCAGAAGCATTCATGCAGCAGCAGTCACCTCACAGACACACACATAAGAAAGAACCTGACAGAATAGTGCACCAAGCCACCAGCCCATGATTTGAGACGATAGCCGGCCACAACATCTTGTAGTCTTCTTTCCCTTCCAGCGCATGCATAACCCCACCTGCAACCCGCCCTCAGCTTACCATGCCTAGCGAAAACCCGCCCATGATCGTAGCCATGATCACGTTGAGGACAACACCACCTGTATAAGCTCCTGCAGCCACCCTGTGAGCTCCATACACTAGAGCCACAGCATAGCTGACATACACCACCCCCAGTATTCCACCCAAGGTAAGCCCCAGGAGGAGTGAGTGACGCACACCCACTTTGTACGGTGTCTCTAAGGCAGTTTCGTAAGAGTTGAGGGCAATGGGCTCTCCGGAGAAGGCGGCCACTGTACGGATCTGACTGATAGATTGCTGTGCTATGCTGTTTGCCTGCAGACAGCAGCGGCAAAACCAGGTTGAAGCACAATAAAGTGTGACCAACCAGAAGCAAGCTGTAATACTCAATGCATTCCACGCCCCAGTGGCCCTGATATTCATGGGTGCCATATGTGAGCATATGCTCACATGCTTTCAGTCAAAGCTCATGCCAAGCAAGAGGTTGAAGTGCATCGAAGTGTAAACGAACAGAAGCAAGCTAGACCACTCAACGCCTTCCATGCCCCCATGCCCTGATGGAGTGATGACACCCATGGCATGCCAAAGGTGGTTCTTCTCAATTCTTCAATCGCGCCACATAAAGAAGGAGTCTGCCCTGCTTTTATTCCCCGTATGCGCCCTTGTAAAAAACAGCTTCTTCATCCACACACAGTATCATATGACGTAGCTGCTGAAGCACTCTGTCTTGTTGCAAGCTGACAGCTCAAGTCTAGCATGAGACAACCCCAAGCATTCGCAAGCAGCAGGTTCTAACAGCCACCCAGCAATGCAGGAATGCAAGACCACCAAACCCTCAGCCCCACCTTTGCATAAGCCTCATTGCTTTGCGACATCATCTTGCTCGTGCGCTTGCCCAACACTGCAGCTATTGCTGCCAAGAAGGGCAGCAGCCCCAGCATCACAAGGGCCATGTCCCAGCCACGGTAGAAGGCAACGCCAAAGCCAAAGATGAACATGGACACCATACGTATGAAGTGACCTGTCTTCTCGCTTATTCCTGTCTGAACATCTAGTGCATCTTCATTCAAACCTTGCAAAAGCTCGCCTGCAGGAGGGATGCCATGTCAGCAACTTGTCAGATAATCAGTTAGAAAGAGCCCACCATGCCCTCTGCATGGCTGTGCAGACACATGTGTGGGACATCTAAGAGATAGATGCAGTAATGACCATCCAAATCTCCTGCTCAACACACTTGATGGGCAGTAAACGACGCTTAATGTGAAACAAAGACTGATCCTGCGATTCCTATTCCTGCCTGCAGCATCAGCACCCCCACTCTACTACAACAAAAGTAGCTACGCAAGCTCATGTTTGCTCATCTCGCAAGGCTGCGCCACAAGATCTCAAGGTCCCCATATAAGCTGTCAACCAGCTGTGGCCAGCAGCATTGCACCTGCCTATGAGTTAATCCCTTCACTACCTGTTGTGGCCTGTGTATCAAAGAAGCCAATCTCCTGCTGCAAGAGGGCAGCCATGTACTTCCTCCTGAGTTTATTTGTCAGCCTGTTGCCTGATGCCATCCAGAAGCAAGATTCCACATAGCAGGCCAAGCCCCCAATGACAGCTAGCACTATGAAGGTTATTGACAGCTGGGCCACTTGGCTGCTGAAATCAGGCCCTGGGCGACCAAAGGTATCTGTGAAGTTGGAGAACACTACCGTAAAAGCTGGTAAAGCTGCACCTGCAAGGTTGAACAGTATCTTCCTTAGCAAAAAGACATCTCACCATCTTGAGAGACAATGTGTACTGTTCATGCGTTAAAAAAGAAACCTCCCGGTTGCTTCAATAATCGTCTGAACAGCGGCGAAGGGGAATGGCCTGTCTACAGAGAACAGAGTGAAAAGGACCCTGCCTGCTTATAGAGTACCAAGGTTCTGCAAGACACCTTGGCAGGAGTGCCAAGGACACAGTGCAAGCAATGTGAGCTAAAACTCTCGTGGAGCTGCTCTGCTGTATTGACCATGGCCAGCTGCAAGATGCCACAGGGAATTACTATTTGTCCTAAGATTTCTGGTTAATCTTAAGGTCTGCATGAGGTTGCTGGCTGATGCTTCTGGTTCCTGCACACTCGGTAATCATCTTGATGGCATGCTAATCTCCAGTGCTGCAACTTCATCTTCTGCCACGGATCCCAAATTACACAGCCATGCAGGAGCAAGGTTCGTAAGCCACGTACCAGCAATCACAGCTCCGATGGTCCCAAACAACATGAGAACGAAATCCAAGCGATCAGCGTGCCTGCAGTAGGCAAGGTGGGGGAGAGCGGGTTGGCGCGCCAGCAGACCTTAGAAGGTTGACGCAAGGGGGGAGTGTGCGCTGTAACTCAAACGACCTACCCAAGAATACGGAAGTACGGCATAGGGGGTACAGAGGGCTTGTCCTTGTCCATGGTGGACTTCGGACGCTCAAGCACCTGCTCTGCCTCCAGGTCCCTTCGTTTCCCAAATCTGGTCATCTCAAACAAGCATTACTAGCTCAACAAGCACTGCCAGGCTATGCAGAATCCTCGTAGCTGTTATTGCGCTTGCTTGTCCTTCGGCAATTAATCAGGTTCAACAAAGAACTGATTAATTATGTCGACCTTGTCATCCATTATGGACCAGGATCTCCTGAATGATCTCTCGGTAATCTAAAAGTGCTCAAAACCTGCGTTTACATGCAACCTGGCACATTACTGCTGGTTACGAATGGTTTACGGGACGCGCGTTGTTGTGTCTATGAGCTTGTGAAATATGTATAGTTTCGTTAAAGCTTATCCAGCATATATTCTTAAGATCCAATATTATGGTTGGATTGATATGAACGCGTTTGGCAGGCCCTACACGAAGGATATTCGCATGGCGTTCCGGAACTCATTGACAGCTGCAGCTGAGTCACCCGGTGCGTCACCCAGCCACTTGCAAACCCTTAAACCTGACATTGCAAACAAAAACGGGGAAAAGAGTAGCAGAGCTGGAGTGCGTTGTATAAGCACATTGGTCAGCTTTGTTAGTTGAGCCTGTGGTCTCACTCACATTCTCGACGTTGCTATGGCCACTCCTCCTATGACTCAACACCGGCAACTGTGTCCGTCAGGCATCTTCGGCTTTCTGTGGAAATCATCGAAGCCACAATATCAGCGGGTAAATTAAACGGAAATTCGGGCTCAAGAGGGCGACATGATTGGCTTTGGCTGCTAAAGCCCATGCAACAGTTATAGTGGTCAGTTGAGCTTGTACCCAGCTCGCTATAATTGCTCTGAATCATGTCAGGGTGGCACGCGATGGACGCTATGTTGGACAGCTACCAGCACACGTCCTTGGGACCATTGGTCAATGGGGTCCGGGAGGTTTGGGAGATCATCGGCCCCGGAGGTCGTCTCCACCCGGATTGGTTCCTTGAACATAAAGGTCACTTGGTGATTGAGGGCGTTCTGATGGTTGTAATATTTGTGATGCTGCTGCAACATCGGTTCAGACCAGCAGAACAAGAAGAAGAGGAAGGGTTGACCGAGAAGGTGGGTGCAACTTCCTCATCAATACGGCAATTCATCACGCCATCACGGGTCCGTCTCACTCCTGTTTTGTTGCCTCGTGGTCATGAGCATTCATATGACTTTTTGCATCCCAGTAGAACTCAGGACTGCTGCATGCACCTGATACATGCAGCCACTTCCAATCCTTCAAGCAAGAACAGGAGCGGACCCAGACAGAGCAGCAGATTACGGCCCCAATCCTTCACAGTAGCTTGCTGACAAAGATTCAAGGTGTCCATAGTATCTTCTTGTATGGTAGTATTATTCACTGCAAGTACTTGTGGCAGTGATACTGAAGTACAGGGGTGTTCGTGCAAGAGGTCAAACCACAGGCACTTTCATGCAATGCCGCATCCCAGCAGCTTGAAACTCAACATTGCACTCTTGAACCAACATGCTCATCTGCAGAGAGTTTAACCTAGCCATGTTCACCAGCAGGTGACATATAAGCATGGGCAAAAGGGGTGCAGAGAATGCCTATGAGCTAGTTGATGACAAAGTGTCCTTTTCCTGCTGCTGTTGACTTGCAGGAAGTGGAGCAGCTGTGCGACGACTGGGTCCCAGAGCCCTTGGTACCCTCCATAGCACTAGAGGATGAGGTACCAGAGCCAGTGCTTATAGAAAGGTGAATCAGCTCCAGAGCACCACCGCATTTGGATCGTTTAACGATAGCAGCTGGCTTCAACGAAGTCCATGTGTGAATGTTCCACTGAGTTCAGCAATGCAACCAGGTGCCCTTCCTGTCTCCTGCGACTGATACTGCGTACAGCGTGCATTCACGGTGTACCATGCAGCATAGGCGTAGTTTTTTTTGACATGGTACCTGCATTGGAGCATGTCTTTGAGCAGTGTTGCACTTGTGCAGACATGCCAAATAGGCTCTAGCTTAGTCTCCCTGTACTTTGCATATGTAAAGCTGTTGCCATCTGCATGTCACATGGCTGTGTGCTTCCCCATCCGGCAGGCGGGTAAACTCCTACACTGCTGTGGTTGGTGGTCGTGAGGTGCTCAACCTGGCTTCTTCAGACTTTTTGGGCCTTGGGGATGACGAGGATGTGAGGGTAAGTGCCGTGCTGCTCTTGCCAGCACTACCATGGATCTCATGGCTTCTGCACAGGATTTAAGTGATGATCATGTGTCTGCTTTACCCAAGCTTTGCTGCCTGCACTGGCAGAACTCTGCAATGACTGCCATTTACATACGGTATGTCTTTTGTCTGCAGACTGCAGCTAATGGGACAGTAGAGGAGTATGGCGTAGGGTCTTGCGGACCTCGCGGCTTCTATGGGACATTTGACGTACACTTGACTTTGGAAGAGGCCTTAGCCAAGTACGTGAGCGCGTGGGGAGTTGGAGGGGGGGGGGGCTGTGTTAGGAGAAGTACTTGTGTCAATCATGGAAAGGAGTACCAATGGGTTATCGTAGGTCAGTTAGATGCAGTGATGGAGGGCTGTGCTCCTTCTTGTGTACATCTCAGTGCAAAAGGTGTGAATCACGTGCAGTCAGCTGGCCGCATTTATGCCCCTGTCTGCATGGTGTTGAGCACGCAGGCTTAAGTATCACTCGCCGCCCTCAACAGGTTGGCTGTAGCGGTCCCAATGCGTAGTATCATACACTCTTGATTCCTAGCATCTATTCACAATAAGGTTACCTCTGTGCCATGCAGCATGGGCTAAGTTTGCATCTTGCTGAAGTCTCGTCTAGCTGAGAGTCCTGTTGTGCATGCAGGTTCATGGGCCAAGAAGAAGCTATCATATACTCTTATGACATTTCAACTATAGCGTCTGTCATCCCAGCCTTTGCCAGCCGTCCAGACATCTTAATAGTAGATGAAGGAGTGTCATTTGCAGTACAGCAGGGTGTACTGCTCAGCCGTGCCCGTACCTTCTGGTTCAGGCACAATGATGTGAAGCACTTGGAACAGCTGCTGCAGCAGATTGAGCAGCAGGAGAGCAGAGCCAAGTAAGCAGGGATTTATATCGATGGCCGCACATGTGTGGTCCCTTTTCTATTGCTAGTTGCTGCGTTTGGCTGCTTGTGGTTCGGTGTGTAGCAACAATGCGGTAGAGCTCCTTTGAACAGCAGACATCATCTGAGCAAGTTTGGGACCACTTGTCAGAACAGTTGGGCTACTGGTCTCTATGGAGGAGAAGTCTATAATATAGCGGCATCAGTTAGTATCCTGGTGTAATTATGCAACTTTAGAAAGACAATCTTGCTTCACAAGCATATTTGCCCCGCTTGGCACGTGCAAGTACCTACGAGATCTCACTCGTAAGGCAGGCTTCGAAATGTGGTTTTGGATGCCTGCAGGAAACCCTTGTGTCGGAAGATGATTGTAGTAGAAGGTGTCTACACAAACAGTGGCGACATGGCACCACTCATGGAGATCTTTGAGCTGAAAGAGAGATACATGTGAGTTCAGGGACTAAAGGGCTGGTCGGTGTGTTGCATCTGTAGTTAACCCAGTTAATGGTCCTGGTGTAGCAAGCTTGTCCAGCACCTTGAAGGCAGTCGAATGCAGAGCGGGGCTTTCAGTATGTGATAAGAGATCACAAGTGCTTATCTGCTTGTTGCAATAAGGTATGAATATGTGTGCATCTGCCGCTTCAAACTCTTATTTGCAGGATTTGTGACCATGTATGGAATGCAATGATGTGGCTTTTGTGCTGGTCCAGGAAGCTCTAAGAAACACTGCGACAACAACCTGGACAGAGTCTTCATGTATTTGCAATGCTGTTGCTGTTGTGGCGTTTGCTCTTAGGTACCGCCTCTGTGTGGAAGAGAGCCATGCCATTGGCATCATGGGGAAGCATGGGAGAGGGGCGTGTGAAGCTGCTGGGCTGGAGCCTGAGCAGGTGGAGGTCATCTGCGCCAGTATGGGCACGGCGCTTGCCTCTGTTGGAGGGTTTTGTGTGGGGCATCATGAGGTACGTACAGAGCTCAGCTGGATCGGTGTGGTGGAGCTGGCAGAGGGCCATGTGTATGCTACGGTGCTGCGAAGCAGTGAATAGGATGCAGATCAGTAGTAGGTAAAGAGTGTGATTAGGCACTCATGCGCGGCAGGGTCGATGGGGAAGAATGCTTGAGCGGAATTGGGTAATGTATGGTACACTTCGCGCTAATCAACATTGGTTCTACATGTAAAATCAGGGGGGGAGGGGGCGCGTCAATTTCGGACCCCACGTTTCTAAAAACCTTCAATGCTCTGTAACTAAGGACTTTAGAGGTTCCTCCTTCGATCCCTGTCCTCCAGCAAAGTTTTTAGGGGGTCAAAATTGGGGTTTTTGAGGTGGGTGGGTGGGTGCCGAAGCCCCTTCTGAAAAGTTCTACCAAGAAAAAATTAGGGCTGATTTTACACTCAAATCTGGTTGTTTACGAGCAAAGGTTGTTTCAGAATGCAGTAACAGCCTGTTGGGACCAGATTTAGCCAATTTGTACGTGTCTGGTACCCCTTGGGCATCCCATAGCATTGATCCATCCGCCTCGACTAGGTCCTGAGATGTCTGGCCGACTGCCATAGCACAGCAGAATGCTCTAGAGGACAGTGTGCACGAAGGCTTTCAGAGAGATGCTTCTGATGGGTTCAGGGTTTACACTACCTAATCCTCCCCAATCCTAAACCCTAAACCCTGAACCAGGGCCACCTGATCTAATTATGAGTCTCAATCAGTGGTTTCCTATTCAGATGTTGGCTTTCCAAGCAATTTTGGCAAACCATGGGTTTGACTTACCAAAACAAGTGTCCAGGGGCCAAGAAACAAGCGATTTGAGGGGGTTGGGGGTGGGTGGGTGGCCCAAGGGGTGCCCTTCAAAAAGTTCTGACGTGTTGTTCTTAAAAAATCTTTCTCCCCCCCCCCCCCATCCCCCCCCCCCCCCCCCCCCCCGCGTAAAATGCACATGTATTTTGTCTCAGCATGTCACTGGCCAGAGCAGAGACTGGTTTGGAGGGAACCTTCCCCTAGCAGTGAGAACCCCGTAGCAAGGCTTGCATGCAATCAGCTGCGACATTTTCTTGGGACATGTCTACGACCTGTCGTTCATCCGTAAAGCTGAGGGCTTCATACGCACGTAAGCATCCTAGCAGTACACAGTTGTTGCCTAAGGTCACATGCACCTGCAACTTGTGGTCACGATAAAAAGTACTGCCTGTTCCAATGCAATTCTTGTGCTGAGTATACCCCCTTGTGTTCCTGACCTTTTGCTTCTGGGACAGGTTTGTGACCACCAACGCCTGTGCGGCCAGGGCTACTGCTTCAGTGCCAGCTTACCTCCCTACCTCGCTACAGCTGCCCAGGTGGCACTGCACCAACTGAGCGCAAAGCCCACTCGAGAGCTAGCTTCAGATCTTCTGGGAGCAGCAGCAGAATTGCGAGCAGCACTGGCGAGAGTGCCTGGGTTTATCCTGCCGGGTGCTGACAGCAGTACGCAGTCACCCATCATCCACTTGCAACTCACCAAAGCAGCTGAGGCAGCAGCAGTGGCCAGGGACCCAGCAGCAGTAGCAGCTGCGGCAAGGGCCGGGGCAGTTGCAGATGCAGGGCCAGGTAGCAGGAAGGCTGCACTTACGGCTAAAGCAGCTACAGCAGCAGCAAGGAAAGCATCATTTGGGGTCCTACATCAGGTAGCAGACAGGCTCCTACAGCGTCATGGGCTCTTGGTCAATGTGCCGCGGTACAGTCAGTTGGATAGGGTGCAGCCACCTCCGAGCTTGAAGCTGGTGGTGAATGTAGGCCTGTTGCAGAAAGGGCGAGTGAAGCAGGTCGCAGCTGCGGTGACAGAGGCAGCAGCTCATGCCGGCCTGGGGAACAAAGTCAATGGGAAGCTTTAACTGTCTGTGGACTCTTCTGGAAACAGCAGCACCAGAATGCAGCCAGTGATGAATCTTTTGACGTGACTGACTTGCTTTTGGTGCTGTGGAAAAGCAGCAACTGCTGCAGGAGCAGCAGAAGCAAACATTCAGGAAGCCTTCATTAGGGCTGAGGAGGATGCAAGTCGACCAAAGTGCTTAAGGCACTAAAGTGCTTGGCTAGCTGCTGGCTGGGTCAGCTGGTCAGCTTACGGCAAGTCGAAGGAGCTGGCCTGACATACAATGGCTAGCAAGGGACTAAGGGAGGGCTGGTGGCAGCCAGTGTGAGACTCTTGGACAGGAACTCTCAGAATGCCGTTGTAGCCTAAGTTGGCTCCTTGTGGGTGGCGCTGGCAGGGGCCGGCGCCCCAGCTTACGTGCAACATGGGGCCATATGTAATTTGGTTTGTCATGGTTGCACGTAATCTGGTGATTTGGTATGTCGTGGTTGCACTGCATGCAGCAAAGCCTGTGATGTTAATGCTTTTAGGATGTCTAGGATACCTGATGAATCTGAATTCCCTGCTGCATATGCAGTTTTGTCCTTGACGTGGAAATTTACCTTGTATTTGCAGACAGACCTATATTTTTGACTGGCAGTGCTGGTTTTCCACAGATAGCTAGAGCATGACTGTCATTGACACAATATGGCATGCACTCATCATTAAGCAGGGTTAGTTCATGAGTGTCATGCCACGGTGCAGTAGCCTAGCTTCTAGATAGCTGGCTGGGTCCTGTAGTCGTAATAACTGCTACCGCACCTTGTTGGCTGGCCCTAGGCTTTATGGGGCCACCAGGAAAATACCAAAGGCGGGTGCCATGATTCCCTCCTCAAAGTGATAGTGGACTGACTCCTCGATGGTGCATTCCAGCTGCCTGTCCTGCTGCTCCTCGTCACGAGGCAATGCACACGCGAATTTATGGGCCACAACGGAACTGGTGCTATTACTGCCGATGCACAGAGACGAGATGAGATGGGATGGGATCAGAGAAACGATATACACAATTGATATAAGATGCCAGTGAGCCTTAGTCATTGTTTGCCATGCCATTGCAACCGATGGAGGAGTGGGTGGTGTTCTTGATCATGGGCTCTGTCTTGCCTGGATACATGTTTCGGTATCAACAACAACAACAAACATTTAAGGTGTGGCAACCGCAAAGGGCTGCTAGGTCGAACCGACCAAACACACCATCGGATGGATCCAAACACAATGGCTTCCAGACCACCAACTCAAGCAGGACTGATACTGTCTTGCCTGGATACATGTTTCGGTATCAGTCCGCACCTTAAATTTTTGTTTGTTTTGTGTTTGGATCCATCCGATGGTGTGTTTGGTCGGTTCGACCTAGCAGCCCTTTGCGGTTGCCACACCTTAAATGTTTGTTGTTGTTGTTTTGGACGACTGCGGATGCATGCAGGTTGCTGCTGCAAGCTAGCAAATTGACATTTAGCACTCTATTGCTGCAGTGAAAGGACAGAGGTGGGGCAGGACGGGCTTCTGATGAAGATTTTGTACATTGAGAGCTGTTCCAAGCATGCAATGCAGAATCCAGGGGCGAGGGCACAACATCTTTGCTGCTGCAAGCACATGCATGAACACTCCTGCTCATTCTCGCTATGATAGCAGTGATAGCACGATGGAGGGGTCACTGAATATTTGGGATGGTCAATAGTAATTCTGCATACCAAAGTAGGATGACTTCATCTTTTGGCATCATGCCCTGTACCTAGTGCAGGAAGGATCGCAGATGGTGTCGAGTAGCGTTTTTGCAAGAAGGAACGCTTGGTACCTAGAGCAACGACTGTAGGTCTAGGTCATGTTTCCAGATGTGTTTCATATAACTCAGCCAGCTGTCGCGGAAAAGAGGTCGAGCAAGGCGTCTGTCCGTGAGCATGTAAAATACCAGCAAGCAGCACCTGGCTACATCCTTGCAATGCTGTGTCGCATTCAATAAGAACGGTTAACGATATTGTGGTACATCGCATGCGCAGCTGGCACTTGGCTGTGATGCCACCGTCACGGAGACAAGCTTTCGGAGTACTGGACCATGGGCACGCACCTGACCAAGTCCGGGGCACCGTACAGAATAGCCTATGCACAACACGACGGACTTCGCAGGTTGGCACAATGGCACGCTTCTCTCAAATGAGCATTCAACTTCAGAATTCATCGCGGACGTACCTCCCGTCGTCATGCTCTCTGGGCCAGTCCTTGCTGACAAGGACCTGGACCGCCTTTGACGTAGCTCGTTGTTCCATAGCCTTCTCACACGCGTAAGGTCCACCATTATTGCAGTCGATGCTACAATGAGGCTGCACCTGCTTCATCTGAATGGCTTTCTACTTCTGAAGGGCCAACCACAACGGAACATCTTCCTTGCAGGCGCGCAGGGTCCGTCTTTGAAGCGCATTTTCCGACAGGCCGTACAACGCATTAGGCGGAACTGGACTAGTGCCTTTTGAGAGGCCCCTGAGCAAGACACGACGTCTCCTGAGCGCTCAAAGCAGCGGCCGAGTCTGAGCGCTCGAAGAACCATCGTGGAAGACGAAGAAGCGTTGATCG
Organism: Pseudopediastrum boryanum; assembly: GCA_963556185.1. NCBI lineage: Eukaryota > Viridiplantae > Chlorophyta > Chlorophyceae > Sphaeropleales > Hydrodictyaceae > Pseudopediastrum > Pseudopediastrum boryanum. Next base: position 6,152,292 of record OY744505.1, on the reverse strand, counting down.
AACTTCGCGCATAACTTGATATTACCGCTAATGTCTAGCCCTAACAAACAAACAAACAAAAATTTAAAGGGCCAGCCAATAATGGAGTACATGATCAAATTCGAGCAGGGTGTGTGGGTGTGTATAAGCTTGCGTGTCGCTGGATCTAAGTGTGGGTCAGTAGGGCAGCTAAACTGATGGACCGTTAGGCTAGATGTTGCCTACGGTGTCAGTGATCTCTATATAATAAGCGAGCCGCGCACAAAACCCCTGCAGGACCTAGGTCATAGGAGGTCCACAGCCTGGGCAGTCACGAAGTAGGGTGTAGTACGCCCTACACCCCGAGTGACTACGGTAGGAGACACTACCTCCTACTTTCGACACCAGTGTTCGGTACTGTCCATGAGCGTTGTGCAGAGTGTCTGAAGGCAGAACCGGTTGCGTGCTAGCACTAGAGCCGCAGAGGTAACAGAAGTCTTGTGCGCTAAGAATGTCCTGAGGCTGCCCCCTTGCAACGATGTACTTCCCGTGGCCCCACGGCGATAGTTGTTAGAATTGAGCATTTCACACAGGCTCTCTTAAGTGCGTTCGTTCCTCCTAATTGTCATTAACTTGTTTCCAACGCTCCTTTCTGCTTCTGAACCGTGCCCCTTTGTGGCCTTGGGCTCTACCTCAGCCATGGCCGACGAGGACGGTATGCTTTTGTGCGATGAGAATGAAGCTCTTCTCCTAGCAGCGGGTATGTTAGCCGAAGCAGACTATGGACCAATGTTAGAAGACATCACCTTTTCCAGTGCCCCGGAGACTGCAGTGCAAAGGCGCAGCAGGCAACAAGGAGTCAGCTCTGAGCGTCCTATACGTTCTAGCAGCCATGGAAGTAGACCTAGGATCCAGCGCGCAGCAGGTATGGTTAGGCAAGAGCAACAGCAGCAGCAGGACAGGGACGAATAACAGGCCGGCCATCTCCAGCCCAGTTATTACAGTCAGCCCCAGCAGTTTATGCAGGCACATGGCAGGGGTCAGCATGTTGTACAGCGTATCAGCCCTCAGGAGCAAGGCAGCAGTAGCCCTGCAGGGGCACATGAGCTTGCAGATCTGGGAATAGGCCCGGATGTCTTTGAGACAGGAACAGATGGGACAGCTACTGGTGTGAGCCCATCTGCAGCAGCATCTGGACAGCCAAGTAGGCATGCTCGTGCTCAGGAGGATTTGCAGGCTTCGTGGGAGGCCAAGCGGCCAGCGCTGTTTCCCCTCTTAGTGGAAAGGAGTGCAGTGGCAGACGAGCAGTGCATGCGCTGCATGGCTAAGCCTGCAGTGGTGAAATGCAGTGGCTGTGCCTTGGTAAGTGATAATATTCAACAGGTGTTGTGCTTTGGCCCAGTCTGAAGTGCTCATTCCCTGGCAGGGAGCAGGCACTTTCCTATGCCACCATTGTGATAAGCTCGAGCATCCCCATGCACACTTCCACAGAAGGCAGTCTGTCAAAGATGGGTTCTATCGACCACTCCATCCCACTACCTTCATCCAACAAGATGGCACTAAGGAGCTCCGTAGTGAGTTGCAGCAGGTCATGTTCCATGCAGCCCCTGGACTCTCCCCAACTGCTAACCCTGTAATACACGTGCAGAGCTCTACTTCCCTGTACCCCCAGTACGTGGAACCAAGTGCAGGGTTTGCGGAGCTGTGGACAGGTGGAGGGTGCAGCCTGACATGACCCGGCCCATCAACGTGATCATGCACGGTCAGTCCCATGAGGATGGACTTTTTGTTTCTTTACAGTGCATGCAGCGCTGCAGCTTAACAAGTAGTTTGGTTCTCTTGCAGGGCAGCTGGAGTTCTTCAAGGTGGCTTATCAATGCAGCAGCTGTGAAAACCACCATATGTGGCAGAATGTAGAAGAGTTCATCAGCATCGGCTTCTGGCCAACCACCGTGACCCGGGTGAGATACGGGTTCCAAATCCAAAACCTGTTGCGCTTCTATAAAAATAAGTGCTTAACATACAACGTGATCGCAGGTGAACACAATCATAGATGAGAGGGTCCTTGAGGCGTGCAGGAAGCTGCAGCATGCAGCACCTAAAGTCAGCAGGGGGGCCTTCTTGTCGGTAATGTCATTAGGAGACCAACCATATGGTGGCAAGGTATGAAAGTCTCATGGCAATCCACCTGGTTGGCATCTGCCTATTTGAAGTGAATATGTTACCGGTGTCCATGCAGGGTGCGGAAATAGACCAAAATACCTTCAACTACGCATATGATGAGTATAGGCTGGCAGACATGGCTAAGCAGATTCAATGCAAGTATGTCAACAGCCTGGAGTGCCTGGCTTGCGGAGATGCCCCACATGCTGTCCACATGGATGGGAACCATAAGCTGTTCGTGTGGGACAGGCAACAAGGACATACTAGGCGGGCCACAACTGCAGAGATACTCTACTCACAGGACGCTGCAGTGATGCGACACCTAGACTACCTTGACCTAGCACTTGGTCCCAACCAACAGGTCAAATTGTGTTTACTGCATGTTGCCTGACCTTTTGGCTATTAGCTAAAGAAGCTGGCTCTTGCAGGTGGATGCCAGATGCAGCGGGCTTTGGCGAGCAGCAGACATCAACAAGACTCCATCAGGCAGCAAGTTTTGCAATGGCCGTGTTTATGGTACGTCCACTCACTCACCTATCATCTAACGTTTTTGAGGACTTATATTGTGGCACATGTGGCAGTTGTATCTCTAATGCTATGTATCTATGTGTTAAACCTTGTTGCAGGACAGATGCCCGCACCTTGACCTTGTAATGCATAACTGTTTTCCCTTTGTAGCCGTCTGCCGCCACACGATACCGCTAGCAGCCGTCAACATGATCCAGACAGGAGAGAAGTATGGCTATGCCAGCTTTCTGTGCTCCAGAAAGTTGTACCCAGCAGGTGTGAAGTTTGTCTACCAGGACATTGCATGCAAGTACGTGAAGTGGCTGGCCAATGTAAGCAGGGCAGCAAGGCAGCAGGCAGCTGCTACAGAGGAACAAAGGGTGGAGCGAGACTTGCTGCTTCATCCACCTGGTGCCCAGCACGTCCTTGCTGAAGCTCACGGCAGATTGCACAGCGTGTGGTGCTGGGTACGTGGCTCTCAATATGTCTGCCTGTCTGCTTGTGCACATGAAAGCAGAGGCCCAACCGAGGGTCCTACTGGTATCTATGCTGACCCCAACCTCCTTGCAGGTTCTCCACAGTGGCTTGTGGACGAAGGAGTGTGGCTATATCGTAGGCGAGCAAGCCGAGCAATACTTCAGTCACGAGTCAGCTAGGGCTCAGATGGTCAAGACCATGTCTCTGAGCCGCAGCATAGACCTCCTGTCACAAAGTGGCTGGGATTGGGGAGAACAGAAGCGCCAGCATCAGGCCAAAGCCCTTGCATCCAGGTCTGGTTGCGTCTCTGTTTTCGTATGCTCATGTGATTGTGCCTGCAAGCAGACTTAGACTCTGGCATGATGTCTTCTGCAGGTATGGTGATATCCAGCGGAAGCTGCATGAGACGATGGACAAGCTGATGCAGAAGTGCTCTGAGGTGATGGGCTGCGCAGTAGCAGATGCAGAGCCTCAGTTTGCTCAGATGATAAGTGAAATGAAGGCACTCGCAGCAGGTATGGCATGCTTATGTCTCATTGCTAGTCACGTTTGCAACCCACAGGTTGTGCTGACGTGGTCCCTTCCTGTGCGATGCAGTGGAAGAAGCACGCAGTGCTGCAGCTGGGGCTGATGACCTCAGTGACTACTTTATGATCAAGGTGCGACTTGCCCATGCTGAACGCTTGCAAGCCTTTGTAGGCAGCAGCCAAGAGGAGCAGGAAGCTAACCTTCGTGATGCACGCTTGTGCGGGGATGCCTCAAAGGACTTGGTGGAGATGCACAACTCAGCCAAGGTTCTGGTGGCAAAGATCCCTCAGTTCCAATCAAGGTGAGAGCTGTGGAGGGGTGTATGCGGTGGGCTGTGAAGGCATCAGGCCTGGAGTGTGCTGCTCTTGGCAGTGAAGCATGCAGCAACAAGCAGGGGTCAAAGAAACAAATTGATCCACTCGAACTGACTGTGTTAGTAGGTCGACACCCTGCAGTTTCTGTGGTTGAGGGCTCTGGTCGGCTCTTTCCATTGTTGTCTTTTTTTGCTGCTTGTAGGCTAGCCAACCTCCAAGCAAAGTTGCAGAGGGAGGGGCTGATTGGGTCTGGCGAAGATGCTCAGCAGGTAACCCGGGAGGAGATGCTGGACCGCCGCTTGCAGCACCTGGAGAGCGTGATTGAGGGCCATGTCGCTCATATCATTGGAGTGCGCGAGAGTGTTCAACGGGTGGCAGGTGAGAGGCGCTCGCTCAGGCGAGGGGTTGGTGGGGGCTGTAATAGGTAAGGGTGGGTCACGATGCAAGCATGCTACTCAGAAAGTTTGACTCTTGTATCTTGCGGCTTCAACTCTAGGTTTGTGTTTAACTTGGTTAATGCTTGTGTCGCATCTACTGCAATTAGAGTAAGGACTAATGGGCAGCATCAACTTGGCTAACTTGGATTCGTCTGGCATGAGAGGTTGGAGTGAAGTGATTACTAATGGCGGCATTCACTTGGCTAACTTGAATGTACCTGGCATGCAGAGGGTGCGAAACGGAAGACTCAGATATCATCCAAGGCAAGGACTGAAGAGCAGAAGCTCAAGGGAGTCATTGAGGAGTACAATGATCTTGTACAGAGCAGCCACAGGCTGCTAGGAGCACCACGGCCACAGCAGCAGTTACCTGTGCAGCCGCCACCAGGACTACCTCAACAGCAGCAGCAGGACAACCCCCTGGCTTTACGGCAGCCTGCAGACCTGCAGGCTATCCTTGAAGTGACTCGGAAACCAGCAGATTTCAGCATCACATCGTTGCCCTTCCCCTGGTTGGACAGAGCTGCAAATGGTCAAGGTATGTTAGCTGGACTTCCGCCTTGCTGGTCAGCATGTGCTTTTGCGTTCAGGTATAGGTACATGCTTGTGTAGCTTGCTTTTTGTGCGGTCACTGTTCTGTGCAAAAGTGCAACATGGGATGCCTTTGTAATGGCACGTCACCCTTCATATGTCAGTATTTCCAGCTTTGTCCATGCAATATGCTTAGTACATATGGCGCTTGCCTGCCCCTGTTGCTTGCCTCTTCACTCCAGGGACTCTGTACCCCACCATACAGCGCATTGGAGTTAGGCGTGCAATGGGCCTATGCGAGCTCGTGTGCAAGCGCGACCGGTTGTTCGAGGAGTTGGACCATACTGCAGACTGAGATGCGCACATACCAGCACCTGGTTGACCAGAAACTGCAGCAGATCCACCAGCAGCAGCAGAGCTTAAGTGGCCTTACCAGTGTCAGCAGCGCCGCTGGGGCCTTGCCATTGGCTCCTGCTACGGGCCCCTTGCCCTTCAGTGGCTACTGCTTGAAGCCGGGCACCATCTTCAGTGATCAGTTAGTAGTGGGACTGCGTGGTCTCCTTGGGGAAGCAGAGGCGTATTACCTGGGCCTGAAGACCAAGGGGGAGAGCTTAGATTCCATCCTAGTTCATCCACCTCAATTGCTTCCTTTTCAAACGGCCACAGGGGCTGCAGCAGGGAGGGGGAGAGGGGCAGCAGGTTCAGTGGTATCGCATGGGCAACAGCAGCAGCAGCAGGGGCGGTCACAGCAGCAGCAGCAGCAAGGGCGTGGCCGGCTTAGTGTTCAACAGAATGCACAAGGTGTTCGTAGGCGTGGAGGGAATACAGGAAGACAAGGCAGAGGTCGGGGCCAAGGACAACGTAGCGGCAGAGGTCGGGGCCACAGACAACGTAGCGGCAGCAGTCAATATCCAGGGATAGGTGATGCAGCAGTCATGAGGCAGATGTTTGGCGCCGTACTGGATGATGCCGATGCTAGTTAAAAGGCTATGTTGACTTCTGGGTAGAAGTTGAGCATGGATGGTGTTGTGTATGGTATGAATGGCTTTGTGCCGGCATTGTTGCATGTCGGCTCTCAAACTGTGGGACGGTCAGCAGTTTACTTGGCGTAGTATGGGTAGTGGTTCAGCTATTTGTCCCCCACACAACGTTTCTGGCATACCTGTGGTCATGCCTATGCTTTTGGTGTGGGTTTCAGGGAGGGGTGTTCCGGGCACTCCCTCTCCTCTTAGGCTCTCGGCTAGGCTTTTAGGGCTGCCCAGCTGTTTTGCTAATTGGGCTAGGTGGTCCAAACAGCTTGGGATTTTGCAGGCAGCTTATTTAGGTTGTGTTTTGTGCTGTGGCAAGACAATTTGGTCAGATTTGCACTGACTGGCCTAATGGCAGGGCTTTCCTCGGCCCAAAACTGTGCGACCGCTTGTGGTTTAGCTGGCCTGTTATGGGCAGTGCCTGAGCTATTGGTCACCCAAACAACTGTTTCCGGCATGCCTGTGGTCATGCCTATGCTTTGGTGTGGATTTTGGGGAGGGGTGTTCCAGACTCCTTCTCTCTTCTTAGGCTCTCGGCTAGGCTTTTAGGGCTGCCCAGCTGTTTTGCCAATTGGGCTAGGTGGTCCAAACAGCTTGGGATTTTGCAGGCAGCTACCTTAGGTTGTGTTGTGTGCTGTGGCAAGACAGATTGGTCAGATTTGCACGGACTGGGGGTATGGCAGGGCTTTCCTCGGCCCAAAACTGTGCGACCGCTTGTGGTTTAGCTGGCCTGTTATGGGCAGTGCCTGAGCTATTGGTCACCCAAACAGCTGTTTCCGGCATGCCTGTGGTCATGCCTATGCTTTGGTGTGGATTTTGGGGAGGGGTGTTCCAGACTCCTTCTCTCTTCTTAGGCTCTCGGCTAGGCTTTTAGGGCTGCCCAGCTGTTTTGCCAATTGGGCTAGGTGGTCCAAACAGCTTGGGATTTTGCAGGCAGCTACCTTAGGTTGTGTTGTGTGCTGTGGCAAGACAGATTGGTCAGATTTGCACGGACTGGCGGTATGGCAGGGCTTTCCTCGGCCCAAAACTGTGCGACCGCTTGTGGTTTAGCTGGCCTGTTATGGGCAGTGCCTGAGCTATTGGTCACCCAAACAGCTGTTTCCGGCATGCCTGTGGTCATGCCTATGCTTTGTGGATTTTGGGGAGGGGTGTTCCAGACTCCTTCTCTCTTCTTAGGCTCTCGGCTAGGCTTTTAGGGCTGCCCAGCTGTTTTGCCAATTGGGCTAGGTGGTCCAAACAGCTTGGGATTTTGCAGGCAGCTACCTTAGGTTGTGTTGTGTGCTGTGGCAAGACAGATTGGTCAGATTTGCACGGACTGGCGGTATGGCATGGCTTTTTGCCAGTGAGAACTGAGCGGCCATAACGGCGACTTGGAACTCTTGTATTTAGGCTGTATGTTGATATCTGTATTAGGCTGAATATGTCGACGAGATGGCACTAGAGTACAATACAATACAATACATTCTAGAGTAGGTCTGATGCCCATGGAGCCTGGTTCTGCATGGCGCTGGGTGGGGCAGTGGCTGCGGCTTTATACTCAGTCTGGTTGAGTGCCTCTCCTCTTTGTGAGTGAGTGAGTGAAGATCTTTGGATTAGCCTAGTGCAGTGTCTGTGATATATCCTTGTAACATAACCTGAGGATCGATGTGAGTATAGCAACTGCAGCAGAGTACTTACAAATGCTTGTATGCTTATCAAAAGCAGAGTACTGGAATTGTAGAATGAAGGGAACAGATCCAGTTGCTCTTTACTTGGAGTATAGGCGGACGGATGGAGCAGCAGAAAGTGACACTCGGTAGTAATGAGTCCCTCTGCTGCTCTGCTACCAGCACCTGTCACGGCTGAAGTGAGATAGCCGGCAGTCTTACTCAAACATTGACCTGTCCGGGAGCTCGACGTCTGATAGGTCCACCACATCAGCCTGCGGGTGGCAGGACTACTCATACACACACGGCCACATACTTCAGAGTACGCTTCAGATTAGCAAGATGAGGCGTGACCTCAACAAACATGCAACAGCAGCACTTCACCTAGACTTACATTTCCAGCTCCATCTCTTCATTCATCCTTCATGTTGAATTTATCAAACATACTTCACCACGGCCGGTGGCAGATAAGTGCCCAGCAAGTCACCATGCCTTGAGACATGAGCTGGTCTCTCTCTCTCTCTCTGATGGTGTATTCAAATAGTTCCCAGTCAGTCGGCACATGTCTACGTACTGTACCACATAGTGAAGACCACATTTACTCAGTACCCATGAGCAAGATGATTGATAGCAGTACTTACACATCCTTACAATACAATACAATACAATACATTCTAGGGGACTGAAACCCCCCCCGAGCACTAGCCCTGCGACCTCTAAGGAAGGTCATGGGGGATGTAATTGTACCATATCCTAACCACTTTTACGCCATTCAGCGTGCGGTGCACCAAGCCGCGTGGCAGCGATATGTACCTTATATCATATCATAGGAGAACCATGTACTCAACCTCCGAAAACCCTGTGGCGGGTGCTGCACGGTCCGAGGGCTGTGCAGTGATCCATCTGTTATCATAAGAAAGCCCTACATAGTACCACATGTGCCTCAACGGCAACCCACTCACACCTTCAATGCATCCTTCAGCTTATGCACCTCTGACCACTTCAACCCTATTCCCTTCCAAGCCTCTTCATGGCGCACTAGCTCCTTTAAGGACCACATGTCAATCTTCTCCTCTTCAAAAAGGGCCGCCAGGTGCGTCACCCCTGCCTTCTCCAGCACGTCTGCTACAGCCACCCCCTTGTCCGCTGCTACAGCATCAGGTATCTTCTGTGAACTCCCACCCTGCACCTGCTGCTGTGCTTGTTGCAAGGCCCTAGCCTGTGTCACAACCACGTGCGCATAATTTATAATGTATGCAAAAGTGTCCCATGTCACATGGGCCTGATCAAGTCTGCCATCTGAAAGGCCATGTGCGCTCATTGCAAGCACATGCTGTCAAGCCCAAAAATTGGCCAGTGCAACAAGCCTGTACAGCAGCACATAGGCAACAGGGAGGTCTAGATTGTGGGACATAAGCAGCGGAGAACAGCACATGTCCGTATCTGGTAACATGAAGCGAGTACAGCAGGAGCAAACGATTTGACATCAGACATCTGCCACTACTGCTGAAGCACTCGCACAGAGCCTCACCGATGACATTAACAGAGGCAACATGAAGACGAGAGAGCTTTGGAAGGTAGAGCTGCTACTGCAGCTGATAAGGTATTGACATACTCAGCACATTACTGGCACATGCAGCATACCCTTGTTGCACGAACAAACACACCGGCTGGGGTCAACACCATTTCCCTACTCAACGAAACTCAGAACCACCAAAGAAATGAAAAAACAACCAACAAGGTCTATGAGCTCATCATTTCCGCATGAAATTTAAATAAAGTCTGCTGCTTCTTCAGAATCTGTCTCAAACTGATTTATTATGCATACCAGTTTTCACAAGCATCTCTGTTAGGATGCTGAAGTTGCTTATCTCCAAGAAAGGAGATACCTATTGCTGCAGCAACCAGAATGAATTGGGCTCAGACCCTCTACCTCTTAGCAGTGTCGATGACGCGATAACATCAAGACCACCTTTTAAACGAATATCTGTGCTACACACATGGTGCATTCAGCAGCTGGACATTAGGGTTTAGGTTTCAGGGCTATCAAGATATCTGTTATAGACAGGTATAGCCTGGACTTTGTTGAATAGTACGTGCACGTGCCAAGCATAAGCTGCAAGCCCACTCACTGCGAGACAATTCTTGAGGCACCCTCTCACATACTTCCGCCCCTCGGCCACTGCTGTGGACATGCATGGTATTGAGTTGACCAGATTGAACGCTGGGGTATCCTGCCCACCTGTTCCATACCTCATGACCAGGATCTTGAGCCCTGCAGCTCAGCACAAAAGCAGCAGGTGACATCAGTACTGACTCGAGCGCAATGAAGGGCAGACACATTGCATGCATGCCAAGGGAAAAAGTGGAGTTGAGAAGACAGCAGTATATAGTCATCTAGGGCACAGCAATTGCAGCTGTCTATGTGCAGACGACATGGTGTTATCAGCAACGATAAGGAGAAGCTTGCTACCATGCTACAGGTCATGGACAGGGTATCTGCTAGTATGGGCTTACACGCTATTGTTGCATGCATTTCATCATGCCATAACAAAAAGTGCCACAGGCCCCGCAAAAAATGCCATATGCTTCCCATGGTTCCGTCTCTGTAGGGCTCCAGTGAGAGGAAAAACTTGCTGTGCACGACATTGCATTTGGCTTGAACTCTATGGTGCATTGTTGTAAGTCGGCCTAAACGGCTCACTGGTACAATGGGTATCCATATGGTTGGCCCCATGCGGTGGTGTGACTTCTGTCCATCAGCAGGGATCGTGTGGTGGTTGGTACTGAGTGACCCTTTGGCATAGCTGGTTTTGCTTTTTGAAGATTGATTGCTTAGGGATGAAGTGCCATACAGTGGATATAGGGCTGCAACTCAGCATTCCTGCCAACTCTTTGAGTAATGCACATACCTGAATGCTCTTTCTCTAACAGCTCTTTCTCTTCAGCTGGCATATCACCCACGGGGTACACCAGGTTAGTACGCTCCGGCACGTCAGGGATGAGGTTGGTGGCAGCAGCGGGATAGCGCACTGGGAGAATGTGCATGACGGCAACGCTTCCTCCGTACTCATCCGTGACCTTGTTAGCCTGTGTGAGAAATAATGAGAGCATTGTTGTGGCCTTTGCTTGCTGCCCGGCACAGTAACTGCTAGACACATGTCGAACACACTACCTCACTACATGAACAATGGTATTGTGTGGTCAACCCATAGGTTGTGCAAAGTTCCAGCAATTTTAAGAGATGCCCACTGTCAGCATCAGCACTTGATCGTACAACCCAGCTTTCCAAAGATAAGATTCATTGCAAGCTTATAAGAGTTCAGAAAGGATTGCTCAGTCATTAAATGGAGACCTAAGCCCACAGGTTGCCGTTAACCGGGCAAGCAGTTGGCAGCATGATGAATCCAGCATAACAACGTAACGCCCTGACAGAGAGTCCTGCCCTCACCCACCGCATGGACCATCCGCATGAAGCCAGACTTGACACCCTGTGTAGAATTGATGATATCTTTGGGCAGTGACAGAGGGGCTGAGGTGGTCATCTTCATCTTCTTGGCAAAGGGCTCGCCACAGTTGCCCCACACCAGCTTATTGTTGCCCTGGCCCCCAGTCTTGCACGCGCTGCATGTCTTGTTGTGTGTGAGGTTTTGCAGGGAGTTTGTCTTGCCCTTGGCACGCTGGGCTCCTGCAAGGACCAGAACATGACATGGTACAACTGTGTCGTACCAGCTGCAGGCGGCGGTGTCAATGGCCATACTGCCATGCCAGCTTTGCAATACTGCTTCAAGTCAGACACCGACTGATGCAAAGCTTTGAAGCAAGCATGACTGGGTATATAAAACACTGAGTAACTTTCGGCAGTGTTCATGCAATGGCATTTGCATCTCCAGGGGCCAGTTGTGCTTTTTACATGAGATAGATGACTGCACAGCTTTCGGGCCGTGCAGCACCCGCCACATGACTCCAACCAGTTTTTTAGTGTGTGAAAGAGACCGATACTGAGAGCTAAGACGAAGAGAGCGGAGACTGATCAGACACCAAGAGCCATAGTGGAATTACACAGCTAAGAGCAGTACATACCACATGCTTTGTGACTGGCCGACAACCCCAGTACCCTGCCACCCCCCACGAAGTCTGGAATGCAAGCTAAAGCTGGATCGGCTGCGACTAAACAAGCAATGCAACTACGAAGACATGAAAGCAAGGACTAGGGACCACTGGGACACAAGAATGCAGGCATACATGGAAAGCAGGCTACTCAATACAAAACGCAAACGGAGGCCCTTAAACATGCAAGCACGCTGTAATCTTCCCTGTTTGTATCCGCTGCACATAAAGATGTCACCATTCAGCTCCCTTCCTCCCGCTAGGCAAAGGGCCAGTCGTGCTTTTGCATACCTGCTACTGCTGCACGTCTCTTCTCCACATCTGCTACAGCTGTTGCCAATGCTTCAGCTGGTGTTGGTAACTGCTGACCATCCCAGATGATAGCCTCTCCGATGAGAAGGTGGCCTTGACCCGCCTTGGTACGGGCAGACAGCGATTCTAAGTATTCATCCCATATTCTGTGGATCTGCCCCTTCACAAATGTGCCCTTGGGGTCAAACCCCATAGCCTGACACAAGCTCTGCTGGGTCTGCAGAAATGTCAAGCAGACTGAGAGGACAGGGATAGTCTGGACAAGCAGCAAAGGCCAAGAATAGCAAGCCTAGAACCCACACTGAGCGACCTAGGCATTGACTCGGCATGCCAAGGCATACAAATGGCTATTGCATGTGTCACTGGAAAATAAGGCAGAGGTCTGCCAAAAGTACACACATGACCCCCACAATAGCATGGACCGCGGAATCCTAGCGGGATCCTAGCACAGCCGGTCCCCCCCGCCTTCTGCACAGAACACCATGACTATTAAAGAGCAGGCCATGTCAGATAGAACACAATGGAGGAGCATGCAGACCAGAGAACGTGTTTGCTACCGTTAGCAAAACAGCACTCCTACCACAAGTGCGGGGGGTAATGCAATGCCCTATATATAAACACTGTGTGGGAAGGAAATGCATGCAGGCATCTCACACAAAATCCACGCTGTTTTGCACGGTGCAAGACTACACTAAGCATTCAGTCGGAAGATGCACCAGGAATTCCCAGCCAAGGCAGAGGGCTCTACGTAGGTTGGCCTACGGACTCACTGCATGTAGTACATACTGGTAGCACTGCCTGGCTGACCGGGCTGATATGCTCAATATTCCTGTCTCGCCCCTAATTCAACCTGAAGTGTAGCAGGGGGCAATGCCACCCTTGCAAGAAGACATTGTCTGATGCATCTGCCGCAAAGCACAAGAGCCATGAGTGCATTCCATGATACAAGGGGGCAAACAAGCTTGGTCTCCTGTCGCGCAAACCTGGCAGGGTTATACATGCTGCTTACCCAAACCCAAAAGGCATCTTACCACCTTGTTCTTGGGAAGTGCATGGTACACACTCCAGAGCTTTGCTATCTCCACCTGCACGGTTGTGCCCTTCCACATGAAGCTCATCTCTGCTGTGAGCTCTTTGGTACCAGTGAAGAACTCAATCTCAGATGTTTCTTTATTCCACTTGTGTACTGCCTGGATCTGCTTGAAGGGTGGGCTTTGGCTCTGAGAGCAGGAGCTGAGGGACCTGGGTAGGGACACCTGCAACCCAAAGCATGCAGCAAGATCGAGTGTATTGAGGGGTTCAGCTCTGAAAGCAAAAGCTGAGGGGCCTGGGTAGCCCCAACCCAAAGCATGCAGTAAGATGAGTATACTGAGGGGTTCAGCAAAAGCAAAAGATAAAGGACTTAGGGTAAAGACACCTGCAATTCAAACAGGGGATGCGATGTAGGAAAGGTCATGGCATCCCGGCATGTTGGCTTGCATGGGATTTAAGATGCAATCCCACAAGGAACTTATGGGATTAACATGTTGCCGAAGAAGGATGTGCATGCATCAGTGTTTGCATGTCAAATGCCGCACGTTGCTATATCATTACGTGTGTGCAACTCCAGCTACTGCCACGGGTATTTTGACCCTGACTCTTCCTGCAGGTACATAGTAACCTGTACCACCCCAAGACAACCCTGTAACTGAGCTGCAACACTAAGACCAAGCACCCAGTCCCACTTACATGTTTCTTTCTCAGCATCTTGCAGCAATCCCTGCTCTTCTTCCTCATTGCCATGTCTGCCATCATTGTCGTGCTCCCCCTCCCCCTCTAGCACCTCCTGCTCGCCATCCCTATTCTGCATCTCCTGCTCCTCCTCCCCACTCTCCCCACCCTTCCCTTCCTCTCCACTCTCCCCATCCTTCTCCTCCTCCATATTGGCCCCATCTCTCTCCTCCTCTTCATCCGCCCCATCCATCTCCTCCTCCCAAGCCTGCCCATCTAGCTGCAGTAAGCCATCACCATATCCCTCATGAAGGCTCAGCATGATGTCTGCTGTCGGCTGCTGGCATGTCTTCTGCTGCTGCTCACGACCTCCTTGAACCCCATCTGCCATCTGCGCATCTGACAAGGACACAGGTGGCCCTCGCATGAGCACCTCATGTGGGCGCCTTGCCACCTCAATCCCTGCTACACTCTCGCTAAGGCCCTTGCCGCCATATCTTGGCTGCTCCCCTGCATTCTCTTTCCCCCCTTTCACCCCACTCCTCCTAAGCCCCTTCGGTTGATGCGCTCCTGCGGTATCCGGCAGCTGCGCCAGCACAGATCTGCTACCCTGGTCACCCTCAGGGATGGGGTCTAGGGGCCTGACATCTCCAAGTGTTGGCATGGCGTCTGCATAGGTGCATACAGGACACACACAGGATGCTACCATAAGTGGCTTTGCAACAGGAATGCTGTTTCGGTTCTCAGCATCAATGAGCTGCATATGCTCTGCTATATGCCACCGCATTGTGCATCTACACTACTGCTGCTGGTGCTGTGGATTAGCTGCTACTGCTGCATAGGGGTAGAAGTCAGTATTATATAGTTCATTCACCCAACGGTCATTGGGACAGACCCACATGTGTCACCCCCAAAAGACCCCCAAAAAGTGGGGTGAGCAGCAAGATAATACTTCAATGCCTGCTTCTCCTGCTTGATTCTGGAAGAAGGCCCATGGTCCAGCTTACCAACCTGAGTTAGCAAATTCAGAGATCCCGTAGACCTTATCATTGCTTGTCAGGCTGGTGGCCAGTTTGTATACCAGGCTCTTGGTGCTGTTACGGTCAAGGTCAGCCAAAGACACAGACTCGCCAGCCAGCATTGCCTCAGCAACCAGCAGAGCATCTGTTAAAGCTGATACACTCCGCTGCGTGCCAGCAGTCAAGAAGAATTCAGTCGTTCCAGCACTGCTTTAGTCAAGGAACATGAGGATTGCCATGATTGTGAAGCTATCAGCAGTGTTGCAGCGTGGTATCAGATTGTCAGTGTGGCCACTTGCTTCACAAGGGCCCCATGGACAATGCAGCATACGCTGCGCCTTTCACAAGCATAACTTAAGGAGATACAGGAATGCAGCCTGCACGACCCTTGACCTCAACTGGTTTTAGCAACGTGCAGTAAGGGCAGCGTGCCTGTAGTCTGAACCGTTTCAAGCAGATTCCCATATGTTTACCTGTCGTAACCTCTTGATGTGCCAAGCAGCTAGGGCGCTGGTGTACTTAAATCTAGGGCCCGCTGCCAGCTCAACTGGGGCCTTTTTCTTGCCATGAGAGCTGGTCTGCCCGCAGTAGGCCTCGGCGATCTTTTTTAGGTCGTTAGCAGACGGTCCATTCCTCATAGTAAGAACTAGACAGGCTAGAAAATGCACGGACGTGACTTCTCCAGCTGCAGGAGGGGCATGCCATAGAGGGTGCAAGGCGACCCCACAATAAATGCACACACCAGCAGAAGCTGGTCCTCGGCAGGTGCTATGCTCCCAGCGCACGAATCACCCGACTTGGTTAGAAGGAGCTCGCTCCGACCTCGCGCCCTCCCGTTCAAAAATGCAACACTGGTGTCGAAAGTAGGAGGTAGTGTCTCCTACCGTAGTCACTCGGGGTGTAGGGCGTACTACACCCTACTTCGTGACTGCCCAGGCTGGAGGTCCACGTGGCTTTCGAAAGCTTGGCGACAGAGGCCCAACTTCAGCTATATACGGGATGATTGGGTGCCTACGATAGTGTAGGCGACTTTTATGATTCCTGCTGGGACGTCAATATGTCGACTGGAGTGCAGGCACAACTTGGCCTGACCAGCGCATGTGCGAGAACAGCCCTCCGGGTTGGGACCGCTTTGCCAGGTTATAATACGGAGATTGATGAGCGAATATTTGTTGGTAAAGGTTTTTATTCAACGGGAACGTCCATTGGCAGGAACAGTAATTACAGCAAGGGCTTGCCAGGCACCAACAATGGCATGTGGGCGCGAAGCGCCCACAACCTCCCGCGAAGCGGGGGAAGCAAGCCCGAAGGGCTTGCCAGAGGGTGCGAAGCACCCGAGCGCGCGAAGCGCGCAGAGCCCGAAGGGCTAGTTGAGTCGTAACTGAAGTCACGTTAGCGAGCCGGACAGCGGATTGGCACATCCGTAGGATCGCCGGGTCCCGCAGGTGGGGCGAGTCCTAGATGATCGCTCTACTAGCCTATGTACCATCACATACTTGAGTCCGACCACACTCTGTCACGAACATGTGAGCTTCACCAGTCGGTTCACTCACCCACTCCAAATAATCATACATGGTCCACTATCCAACCGAGTGCATGTTACTGTTTTGCAATCGGTTCACTGATTTCAAAACCACGGCGTGTCCAGTATACACCCGACTCTCGGCACATGCTTGAGATATCAAACATGAATGAACTCTCGGCACATGCAACCTTGTTCGACCAGGCAATCGTCGGAGATAAAAGGTTGGAAGCTGCCCAATAGGCAACAGTAGCCCATGTTTCATACATATATACTGTCCATCAGCAAGCAAGCAGATAAACACGCAAGCCCGCACCTTTTTTCCTCTCAGAGGATCCCACTCTAACGTCCATTCCTCCATTAAACCTGCCCCACGACCATCAACAACAACAACAAACATTTAAGGTGTGGCAACCGCAAAGGGCCATCCTACCCCTCTGCCCACCCTCCCCGATCCCCGTCAATTTCTTATGCCCCCAATCCCATATCCAACCTTCTAGTGGCATCAGAAAATGACTCAGTCAACACTCAGCTGCACAGCAGGGACCCCCACATGCACCCCAGCAGTGAAATCTCTCCTGGCAACTTCATGCAAGTGAATTGCGATTGACAAACGCTCAACCCGGGCTGGTCATCTGACCGGCACAATGGAAGGACAAAACGGAGGACATCGCTGGGAAAGCCCCAACCAAACAAAACAGTCACAATTAGTATGTCTTCACTAATCATTGCTCCAGTTAAGATCGTACAGTAGGAGTCTACCCAGATCAGGCCATAATGCCCCTCCTCTGTGCAGCGCACACATTCTCATCCTCTCCAACCCGTTGTCAAGTAAGATTCCCTTTTCCTGCTGCCTGTGCCGAGACACAAGTGGCCCGATCCCAGGTCACACCATTCGCTGACACATCCCACACTGCACAGAAGGCGAGCCCTCAGACATACATCCCTAATGTAGCTGCTACATATGTGAGACCTGAGCCTCTGATGCAGCACACACCCAGAACACTCTGCATTGTGGTCATGCATGATCAAACCCACAAGATTGACTTATCAGCACAGGAAATTGACTTATCAGCACATCAGCAACAGCGATCACCATTAACAGACCACTAACAGAACTTGAACACAGCCTGGACATACAGCACTTCATGTACACAACATGGCTCTAACAGGAACTGCTCTCGCAAAAGACAGAGCCTTCTCATCTTGTTCAACCTAAGGTGTTGCAGAAGACACATGCAGCCGGTGCGCCATGGGCCAAACAGCTCGCTTCCACTACTTCCAGCTCCCTTCCCCCAACAGCCTGACACATAGGCAATTGCATTGCGCTCGTACAGGCAGAAAACACTTCGTTCTCGCTTCTTGTGCAATCTTCGATTTTGCTGGCACATCTGACAGGATGCTTGCCTTGAGAACATTCAAGTAGAGACATGGCCTCGCCTATGGGCCTATAGTCAACATCCAAGCAGCCGTAGCTCCAAACACGACGGAGGACAGCCCCAAAGCTATGTTGAACCGCTGCAGTGCAGTCTTCTTATCAACCAACCGCAGCTGCCGAGGCTGCTGCCGTCGCTCCTGCAGTTGCCCTTCTGCTACTGTTCCACCCATACTGCTGCTACTGCTGCCGCTGCTGAATACACTGCTTTCGGCCTTCTGAGCTTTGTTGCCTGCTCCTGCTGTTGTTGCTGTAGCTGCCAAAGCCGGCTGGTACTCCTGATCATCCTCTGTCACTTCTACAAGGGCATACACAGGCCCTAGACCCCACCCCAAGCACGCCCCTACAAGGAACCCCACCGCCATACCCTGCCAGCTGGCATCGTCCCGGGAAGTAGAGTAAATCTGATCCAAGATGGTAAAAGCAGCTGCGGTTAGGCCCACAGCATCAACCCACAGCCGGCCTTCTTTAGGAAGCAGCAGCGTCAAGCTTAAGCCCTCGGCGATCTCCACCTTTTTCGGCTTGAAGTCGTCTTCATCATGGCCGGATCTGCTTGCTACCGGCTCCTCCTGCCCCTCTCCTGGTCGGATGCGGTTCAGCAGCTTCAGGGGGGCGCCTTCGAAATCGTCTATGTTGTGTATGAGGTGGGCTAGTAAGGCCCCTACAGTTCCTGCTAGTGCTGCTGAAGGGCCATGTGTCACAGGCCAAGGGCTGAAGGCTGCATCTGCTAATGCGCCTATGATGGTGCTGAGCGAGTAAATAGCCCAGAACGCTGGGGGACCGACAATGGACTCGAGTTCCGCGGCGACGCTGTACAAGGCGATGAGGGTGGTGATGAGTTGGGGTGGTGTGTAGGTGACGAAAGCTGAGGTGAAGAGGCGAAGGGTGTCCCCATCTGCGAGTGCTGCATGGTCATTGACTATGCGAGAGGCGAGCTCTTCTGCTGCTTCTGGGCCTTGAAGAAGACCCACTGCAAAGTAGGAGGAGTATACGATCAGGGTGAGGTAGTAGAGGAGGTAGGTGATCTTGGGTTTTGCTCGGGCTTCTTCCACTAGGGTCTCTTGGAGGGCCTGGAGGGATTCCTCGGGTAAAGAGATGGCTGCTGGCTTGCTGCGGTCTGGGACGAGGGGCTGCTCTGACGCTGGTGAGCTGTCTTCATCGATCGACCCTAGAAGAGCGTCTAACGATTTGAGCGTCCTTTTGCCGCTGCTGCTGCTGGTGGTGGTAGTATCAGAGGGCTCTGATCCAAAATTATGGCTGACATGCACCCTGCTTGGACGCAGTATCGTTGGCCGGGCTCCTTGTAAGCGCAACGGAAATCTTGCGTGATACCAAGTGCAGCGTGAAGTCAGCATTCTGCCACCACTCGGTTCAGGTAATTGGCCATACGTTCTGGCTGCCTGCAGGTCTCGCGAAGGCAGCTATATTCCAGTATTGATAAGCAAAGCCTCCAAACGGTCGCCAAGTGGCGTACAGAACGGGCCCTGGGGGACACCAATATTGTGCATATGTGGCCACGTGTAAGGTAAGCGGCAGCTCTCCCTCCCTTGCAATGCTATCTTGGAGACAGCAGCGATAGGGACGTACAGAAGAGGCATGTCTCCACCACACATTACGCTGGCACGACCTCATGGTTGCAGTACGGGTAACTCGCATCGGAGCGGTAGTACCACAGTTACACGTGGTTACACGTCTATATCGGACCGTGCCGCCATGCTCGATTCTCAAACGGGCTACATGCCTGCCGCTTGTGGGCTTAGTTAGCTCGGTTAGCTATAGTACGCGGAAAACTATCCAGTAGTAAGGAGCCCCTTCTGGCGATTTAAAGCTCGGGCATTCACTGTACTGCCTGCAACAGACCGGAACGCTCAGGGGAGGATATCAGGATGGAAAATGGTGCGCAAAATTGTCCATTGGTTTGTGGTTGCTCTTACGTGACTTAAGTGCCGGCCTCGCTGCAAGCAATCCCGAAAACCGGTCCTCAGTGGTCCTATCGGGAAGGCCGTAATGAAGCCTTGGTTGACTTTCTTACTCCTGCCCTGCAGGCATGGCTACACTTAACGGCGTGAATGGTTCTGAGGCCGTTGCTGAGGATCTCCAACCCCAGGCGAAACGCGCAAAAGTCTCAGCGGGCACAGAATCAGCAACCGTCATCCGACCCAGCTTACTCGAGAAGGAGTCTCGTGACAGCCTCCGCACACAGTTCGAAACTTCTGGACCATATACACACCTGGTCATTCACGACCTCTGCGATGAGCAACTGCTGCGAGGGGTCCGGGATGAGGTTATCAACAACATCCAGGCTACTTACAAGGAGACTGATCTGTTCAAGGTTTTTCAGACTGGTAAGCTGCTATAAGGCAGTGGGCCTTCTTCTAGACTGTATGGTTCCGCTGTACTAAAGGGTAAGCTGCAGATCTTGAAGCAGTATGGTACCCAAACACAGGCACAAGCAAGCAAGCCCATTTGAGCTATCCCTAGCCTCGTGAGGGCTTGACTTCAGTACCTTGCAATATGATTCATTGGCGGGCTGCCTTCTCAGTGGCACATCTGGCTGTGCCATATGGAGGTCAGCAGGATGCCTGCACAATCAGCTCCAGTCTAGTTATCTCAGTTAGTTTAGTTCTACTAGAGATTCATTGGCAATGCAGCATGTATATGTGCTGCTACTATACCTTTCCACCTGAAGCACACGCACTCCAATTCAGCATGTCTAGGTTGTCCTAGAACATGCAATTCAAAGCATGATCTGCGTGCTACACTGGAACATTCATGGTCATAACGCCCAGCAGTCAGCTTGGCATGTATGTTCTCTGCCTCTTCGTTTCCACAGGTGATCTCGGCAATCTAGATGCTCTGGATTCAGACACTGCTGCCAAGCTGCCCAACCTCATGAAGCTTAAGAAGGCCCTTTACTCTCCAGAGTTCCGCCAGTGAGTGTTAATGACGCCCCATTTTTGGTCGAGTAGCTGCACTTCATGGCATTTGTAAGACTCCTGGGGTGTGTGCATTGCTGTCTGTTTCAGGAGGTGGACAATAGGAACTGGTGATAGAGCTCCATAGATCTGTTGTTGGAGCGGTATTTGTATCCGGAAAGAAGCACTCACAAGGCCATTGGGACCCTGTTTATCTCAGCAGGCACACTCAACATTTTTACAGGATATGTCGGCATGTGGCAGATGAGCCTCTTCCCCCATATGGTCCCACCATGTGATCCTCCAGCTGGGCCCGCATGTTTGCAGGCAAGTATCTATTCACATCTCATAATCTTGTAAGATCAATACCCATGTTACCTATTGTGTAGTATAGCGGTTGTATCCAACATATGGTATACCCATTTGTAGGTATTTCCTTCGCTGCTGCTGACATCTCTGTACTGCATTATCAAGACCTCATTTGTACTGCCTTCTGCAGACTAGTCCGGGACGCAACAGGCTGCGGTGAGCTCACAGACAAGACCGACTGCTCCTGCAACGTATACGCCAAAGGGGGCCACCTCCTCTGTCACGATGACGTCATCGGCACACGCTGCGTGTCATACATCATTTACCTTACAGACCCAGATGATAAGTGGACAGCAGCAGATGGGGGTGCACTGGAGCTGTACCCCCTGAGTGAAGGGAAGCCACACACACCAGATGTTACACCGACTGTGTTGCACTTGCCGCTGTGGAATACCATGGCCATGTTTACAGTACAGCCTGGGAGAAGCTTCCATTCTGTTCAGGTGAGAAGTGGCAGGGACAGGGACAGTTGCAAGCACCCCCAGAGGGCAGCATCGGCTATAGCAATGTGGAATAGGCTAGCAAGTGAAGCGGAAGAGGATTGATTGCAGCTCTCCTCGACCTCATGATTCAGTGCAAGATATGTGAATAAGGCAAGATAGGTGAGAAGTCGCGGGGGCAGGGACAGTTGCAGGCACCTGCTGCTGGCAGTGTTGGCTATTTCAATGTGGTGCAAGCCGCGCAACGGCAATGGCCGAGCGGTCTAGAGTGCCAGTCTCTAGGTTGTTCAATAATGCGCGTGGGTTCGAACCCCACCTAGGGCGAAAATTTAAAAAGGAGGTAAAAGGGTCGCGGGAAGGTCTTTCATACTTGGCGCGCGGGTTCAAGTCCCACTTCTGACAATTTGAGTTTCTTGGACAAGTCCGATCCCTGTCCAGATACTCATACACATTGTGCAAATGATGTGTTAGCGGGGATGCCAGTTGCGGAAACAACACTGGTAGCGATGGTAGCATGGATGCGCAATCGAGGGGTCTACCACGTACTTTGGGTGATTCCAAGTACGGCTCCCTTGATGAACAACGTACCCACCTGAATTTCGGTAGGTTTACAAGGCCCCTGGTCGCCAACGAGAGTTGGAAGCACTGGTGGGAGTGGTACGGACGGTAAAGAGGCACTCCACATTTACCCGTGGAGGGGAAACTAGGCCCCAAGGGGGGTACAAAAGTTTCACGGTGGCTCTGGTCAAGGGCGGTACGCTTCGGCAATGCCCCCTAGTTCCTTAACATTACGCAGGTATTCCCATGACCTCGCGCCCTCTTTCTTTCTTTCAATGTGGTGGCAGAGCAGAGGTCCTGCACATATGGAGTAAGGTGGGGAGTGAAGCAGGAAAGAGTGGCAACCCAGTTTAGTCTCATGATAAGCAATGCAAGATAGGTGAGAAAGGCAAGACAGGCCCATATTGTGTCCTGAGCTTGCATGGGCTTTTTCTCACATTTCCGTGATATGCCATAGCAAAAGTGCCATGGGGTTGACACCTCAAGCTGCTACAAAAACAGCTATGGAACATTTGCACTGGAGCGCATGCGCTCTCATGATTTTGGGTCCTCGTCGGTAGTCCGGGTAGAGGAGCCTTTGCTTCTGTTGCATCCCTGCACTTTAGGGAACGGCATCTCAGTTCTGCACCACGGGTCTAAAAATGTCACGGGAATGTATGAAGTCCTGAAAGATACACCCCCGCTACTGTATATTGAGCCTATCAATGCATTCTGGCAGGCGAAGGTGACTGGGAACACAGGCCTCTATTGCTCATGCCCCCGCTGCTGCTGCCCCTCCTGCTGCTGTGCTGCTTTGCTGCTACAGGAGGTCATAACAGATGACAAGCCCCGATTCAGCATTAGTGGCTGGTATCATGCAGCTGCACCTCCCAAGGATTCCGACCAGGCCAGTCTGAAGCAGCTGCAAGAGGGCCCAGGGGGAAGCGATGCCGTCACCACTCACACGCCTTTTGCAGGTAAAGGGGGCAGCTTCATGGGGGCTATTAGTAGAAGGTATGAGGTACAGCCGGCTGTCCGGATTATGTTATTGTTGCATTCGTGATTCGATATAGCAAAAGGCCCATAGGCCCCGCTTTTAGAACTTTTACGAAGTTTACGAGGTGTAGAATACTAGCATCCAGGGACTGCATGCCATTGTGATCGTTGCATGCCCTGTTGTGTACATGTGCAGTAGCAGCAGCATGCACCTTACATGCACCGTACATTTGGTTTTCTGTGCTAATGCAAGCATGTGGCCAAGTTAACAAATGGCTTGCAAGTGGCGGCACATATTGATGGCCTGGGTCCAGGTATCCGAACATGTCCTCCAAACACCGCCTTCTGCGTTTGATATGGATTGGCACCATGTGTCTGTGTCAGTTTGAATCTGCAACCTCTGGGTCTATTGCCGATGCCCTTTTGGCCATCTACGGCAGATCAATGGATCAATGGACCAGCTTATGCTAAAAATAGCTTGCATGCGTGTCTCTGTCTTGCACAGATGTTACTTCCACAGATGCCGACCTGAGTCCTGAAGACCTAGAGCTCCTGAAGCGCTGGGTAAACCCTGCGTACCTTAGCCCCCAGGCCTGGTCCAAGATCCAGTCAAAGTTTGAGGCAGATGGCAGTGTGCAGCTGCAGAACTTCTTGTTGAAAGAGGTTGCAAAGGAGGTGTTGGGGGCATGTAACACAGCAGATGCGGCAGCAGGGAGGACTGCGGGGCAAATACCTGCCTATGAGATGGGAACCGGGGAAGGTGAGCTGCCGTGGGTGGCGGGTGGTTGGGGAAAGGAAGGGGAGGGGAGGGGAGAGAAAATTGGGAGGGTGGGGGGGCGATGGGAGGGCGAGAGGGTGGGGAGGTGAATGAGATCTACAAAGGAGGTGCCAGCTTGGCAGCTCGAGGGGACAGCAAAGGATTGTTGGGTTGGGCAAATCTTTGTAGAAAGAGTGAAGAATAGTTGAGGTGAAGTTGACCCTGCCGCAGGGGGGTGGGTATTGGGCAGGTACCTGGCTATCAGGGGTGAGGGATGGGGCAGAGGCGGAGGGGCACCGGCATTGGGGAAAGGTGATTGTAGGAATGTGTGGAAAGTTTGGACACTGAGGCATACCAGGAGTCGGGAGGTGGGTTCGGGACAATGATGGATATGGGTAAGCCGTGCACTTCAAACAGAGATGGGACATATGCAGGGACACACCACTAGAGGGCAGGGTATGAAGGGAATGAATGGCTTAGTCCTGGGTGCTCTGCTGCGGCGCGGTCCCGCGGAGGGGACCGCTTGTAGGGTAGTTGTGAGATGTCTGCACATTGTATGCCAAACCCACTGCTGCTGTCGGTTGGAGCCTGTAGGCCTTTGGTCTCTGTAAACCTCTGAGGCCTGGTCAACTATCCAAAATGCGATGTAAGATTCACAGTAAAAGCAAAGTAAACCCGGACAGTAACTTGCAGCTGCTGTGTCATGCTGTCAATGCTGCTTAGCAGTCAACTGCCAGACTTTCAGGCCATACTAGGCTCCTGCACCAGTGTGAACAGGAATTAAGGTACCCTTGCTGCTGTTGCTTGTCCCTGATTTGTGTCTCCTTTGCATGCAGGCTGGTCTGCTGTTGGTCCACCCCACAAGCAGCGGTACTTGTCCTTCGCCCCAGACCAGGCAGACGCAAGCACTACAGCAGCAGCAGTAGCAGGGGCAGATGGAGAGTCAGCAGGAGAGGCATCGTCATCTGGTACATGTGCAGCAGCAGGGCAGCAGCTGTTAAAGATCAAGTCAGATCTCTTTGAGACAGGGGCATTTGCTAGATTGCTGAAGCAGTTCACAACCATTCAGCTGCTGGGGCATTCAGGAGGTGTACGGAGGTTTAGGCCAGGTGAGCCCGGAGTGGTGGCTTTTGTAGCATGGAATATCTCTGAAGGCAATCTTTGGGTTTCACTGCAAGGGATACCCCTAAAACTAGTCAATGGTATCCCCCAAAAGACATGCCTTCATGAGGGGGTAGATTGTGTTGTGTTGTGATTCCACTGCACAGCCCTCCAGGCCCTACAGCACCCAAGCATGACTCCCAACCAGTCTTTTTGTGGGTTGAGGGTGAGAGATAAAGAGATAGATAGATAAATTGTGTTCTAGAGGGATGACCATGTTCGAGAGATGTTGGTTCCAGTGGCAATGCTTACCACACCACTTAGCGCTGTTGATGTAGTATGAACAAGCTGGGTTGGGCTATGGAGGGTTTTGGCCAGAGCATGGGGAATAGCGAGGTTTAGGCCAGGTCAGCAGGGATCTTGCTTGCAAGTCGAGGATATTGCTGATATGAGAAAACAATGAGCTTGCATGGAAACAAGAAAGCAGGGCTTGCAGAGAAATGGAAAAGCACTGCTTGCATGGGAGAAAAGAAAGCAGGGTGGCAACCCAATGTAGATGATGCTTCAGAGGGGGTGCTGTCATGGGGTCATGACAGTAGTACTGACAAAACACTCCGGAGAAAGGCTGGGTGTGGTGGCTGAAGAGGTTCGAGAATGCCTAGTTAGGCAAGGGGCTATGCGGAAGGTAGTACTGCCAATGTTGGTGCTTGCGTTTTGGGTGGGCCGTTCCTGAGCAGTTTGGTCAATCACATTTTGGGCTAGTGAATTGCCTTTTTCTATGTGACCAGCATTACTGTGCCATTTGGGGCATTTATCAGTTTGTATGCTGTATTGAAGTGTGCATGACGCTTGATCTCTGTAATGCCAGCATACTTATCCCCGCTGTCAAGTGGTTTGGATGGTATGCATGCTAACTGAGGCTAATGTGGCTGACGTAGGTTTGGACTACACCGTGGCTCATTACGGGATATTGACCAAGGACCCGCGTATGGACTGTGTGCTGACCTTTGTTGATGACACCACCCCTGCTGCTGCTGAGGGCTGGGAGGTGGGGGAGGTGGGGGGCTTTGAAGCATACCTGCTGGCGGATGAGGAGGAGAAGGCAGCAGCAGAAGTATATAGAGGGGTGAGCACGGGGGGCGGCGGGAGGTGTGTGGGATGGGGAGGAGGTGGTGGTGGGATGGGGCGGGAGAGGTGGGCTTGTAAGTTGCTGGTGTGAAAGCAGAAAGAATTGGTGGGGATAGGGGTGTCGTTGTGGCTGACTTGTATGTGAGAAAGCTCTGCTCAGCTCTTGGACCGTGCAGCACCCGCCACATGACTTGCAACCAGTTTGTGAGTGTGTATTGAGAGAAAGGCTGATACCGTCATCCTAGCAAATTTTTAAGCATGAAAATGACGGCTGAATGGCGGGCTGATGAGGAGGAGAAGGTTGATGGATTGGTCCATTAGGAGAGCGGCGGAATGCGGGAAAGGAGGGGAATTTGGTGCCTAAAAGTGGAGCGTGAGTAGGGGCTTTCATAGCAAGGAAGTTGTTTGAGGAATACCTGCTGACAGACAGACAAGGAGGAGAAAGCAGTGGCGGCAAACCAAAGAGAAGAAGGCATTACAGAAGTGTGTAGAAGCAGGGAGAATTAGACAAGGGGAGGAGGGAGGGGGTGGGTGAGTGATCAAAGAGCGGGAAGGAGGAGCAGGGGGGAAGGGCTTGCAGGCATTAGGGCAGGAGGTCTTGTAAGGGTATAGGAATTGAATTGTTGACGTTGGGACGGCTGATCATGAAGTTTACAAAGGGGTCAGCAGGGGAAAGAGGGAGGGGGGCTGGTCACAAAAGAGGAAGGGGTTTTCAGGTGGTAGAGTGGATGAAGGGCCTGGAGCTTGGGCTAACGCCTTTAAAAATTGTGATGTCAGAATGGAAGATGAAAGACGAGGTGATGCGGACAAAAGCTTTCGGCCAGGCATAGGGATCTTAAGGCAGGATGACCTGGGAAGGCATAGTTGTGGGATGTGAGGGATGACCCCAATGGCAGGGGGGGGGGGGTAGGGGGTTATAAGGGGGACAGCACCCAGGGAAGCCTGCCAGTTAGTGTGGTGTGTGAAGAGGAGGAGGTGCTGTGTTACCTTCTTGCCTTCATGAGAGGATGGCTATGGACTTTGAGGGTGGGTTGCTCTTCTGCTTGCAATTTGGAGTGAGATGTTAGCAATCTGCCACGTCACTGCGCTTTTGAAAAAAAGGTGCAACTCGGCTGCACCTGGCTTTCCCTGTTTGCAGGATACGGATGAGTCTGGTGTGATCAATGTCCCTGCAGCCAGCAACAGCCTGAACCTGCTGCTGCGGGATGCTGGGCTGATGCGCTTTGTGAAGTATGTTAGTGCTGATGCTCCTGGCAGCCGGTGGGATGTAGCTATGGAGTATTTGCCTGAGGATGATGGGGAGGAGCCGCCACCTATAGAGGAGGAGATGCCAGAGCAGCAGCAGCAGCAGCAGCCTGAAGAGCAGGAGTGAGGATAGGTGTAGCTTTGGGGCCTTTTGGTCGTCCGTTGAAGAGTTTGAGGTGGGGGTTTCCATTGGCGGTTGCAAATGTTGTACAGTCAATTCTGCCAGGTGTAGATGGTCGCTGCTTCTGCAGTACTGCTGATATATAAACTGGGCCCTTTGGATGCATACTGGCTTCCGTCAGTGGCGTCGATTGCAAGGTGATTTGTTAAATGTTCTGCCTCTCTGTTCTGCCTTGCGTGCCACATCTTCAATTTGTGTTTGTTTGTATGTTCTGCTGTATCTGGCCGACATGGATCTAGTGATCACCATGGGAAGCGGGTAATGGTGATATTTGTGTCTGCAGGCTTCGCCGGCTTGGTTGAGGTCGTTGCGAATTTGGTGTCCGGTGCGAGAGTGTGTTCTTTTCCCTTTTGTGACCGTACATCGGTCTACCAGAGAATCAAAGCGAGTGATGGAGGGGAGCAGTTATGAGCACCGCGGATTTAGGGGCAGAATGTCAATTCTGGTTCCATAACTGTCAACAAACTCCAGCCGCTCAGCCCGATGAGTGAACGAGAGACATTTCTTAACTTCGCCATGCCATCGGATCCACTCACTCTAGCGACCCTCACCTTGGAAAGCAACCCGTGTAGATGGAAGAGCGTGTCCACGTTTCTCGCCAAACATATTTGAATGTTGATATATGTGCCATGCCCACCGTCTTCCAGTCGTGTAGCACTCTGAACTGGCAGTCAACTGCGTGAACCATTTGCGTGTGAAAGTGCGTGGCCGCCACGCTTACGGTAGTCGATGGAATCGTTTCGAAATCAAGCACCAGTAATATTCTTTTTGCCTCGGCATGTTCTTCAAGTTCTCTCGGCATCAGTGGATGTATGTAGCCAAGTCAAACTGTGCAGCAGCCACAATTGCAGCAGTGTCAAGCAGCCACTCGCCCTCGCTTGGTGGACCCCAGATTAGCAAGTGGTTCAGTGGCATGCTCTTTTCTACCAGGGACAGGACTGGATGCACATGCTTGAGAGTAACAGATATTTCAATACTGCTGCTGAAGTGCCAAAGTACTGACAGCTTCCCGTGATGACCAGACAGCAGATTTAATTCCCATTATCACCACTAGACCTTGCAGCACCAGCAGGAGCAGAAGAAGCACCCCCATTGGGTCTGCCCCCAACATCCGCAGGCATACCGCTTCACAGTTTGAAGGTGACAAGAAAAAAATTCGGAGCCAACTCACGAGGCTCAAGGGGTTTCCAAAAAACCGAACTGACTAAGGTCCACTTCAACCAACTTATTGTCAGCTATATCACACTCACTGAAAATATCACCAGAACTCTCATCATCACTTGACTCAAATCTGTCAAGCTGCAAATCAAACAACCACTCAGTATCTTCGTCTCTAAAACACGCATATTGTGGACCAACTTTGCCAAGGTGTACTGCTTTTGTATGACATAAGCTTTCTCATGTCACCTTCACAATCGGTAAACAACTCCTCAAAATTAGCTCGAATCCTCGAATACTATGCTGGGCACTCAATCATACGTTGCCTTTCATCATTAACTTTATACTCCATGCACTTCCTGCAATGCCTATGTGCCCGTGCAATACCACCATCAGTCCAGCGGCCAGTCACAACACTCAACCAGTGAGACCCTAATCTGAGCCTCATAAGATCGACCAGATGCTCTGGGTTGATGCAGCCACCAACAGAAAAATCAGCATCGTAGCGGCCGAATACATGAGCTCCTGCAGTGACGACATGTCATGGCTGTACAGCCCTCATGCAGTAGCAACAGGAGCAGGAGGAGCTGCAGGTTTAGTCTTTAGGCGCATGCCATTCCCAGTCCCATCTGCTGGTCTGATCCCATCCCCGCTGCTCACTGCTGCCATCATAGGTAATGGGCATCCTTGCACCTGACAGTCCCCTCTAAACTGAGTGGTACCCCCGCCCCCCTTGCTGCTGCAGCACTTCCACCACCACCGCAAAGCAATGAGCCAGCCCCTAGTGCTGGAATTCATCACTAACGGCAGCTGCAGCAGCAGCAGCTGTCCCAGCTGCTCAAGCTGTTACAGCAGCAGCACTAGCACTATTAGGAGCAGCCACAGAAATAGGTGCAGCAGGAGGGAACCCACCAACACCTTGCTGGGCATAATCAACCCCACTGCTCTTGCTCCCACGGCCTTGGCCGAACCCATCTCATAGTGTGTCACCTCTGTAGCCGTGAGGCCGCCGGCCCAAGTGGCAACCCAGAGGCAAAAGCCCCGTAACCATCATAGTGGTCACCCACTACTGAAGCGTACTATAAATTGAGCCCAACCCCTTGTTGCTGTCGGGGACCCCATCCTCCTCCCTACTCCCACCCCTCTGCCCGTGCCACTGCCACTGCTACTGCCGCAGCTTGCTGCTGCCGACCGATGCTGCATGCCGAGCTGAGACTATCAACCCTTGCAGAAGGGCCGGAAGCAGCCCAACAACAACTCCACAACCCAAACTTCCACGGCAATTGCCACTCACAGGCTGCATATTTACTGCATGAGCAGACATCTCAGGGCGGTTGCTGTCGTTATGAAACACGGATGGGGGCAGAGGCTGCTCTACGTTTTGGTATCGCACCGTAACCCGTAATACCGTAAACCCTAGTAATAATTCTACATCTTCGACGCCCTCTGCATGCCCGCCTCTCTATCATTCCCACCGGCAAAACCCTGTAGCGCTTAAAGCGCCTCTAAAGCGCCTCAACGCACCACCCCCTGCTCCTGGTCCCTTGCCCACCTGCTGCTTGCTTTTTGCTGGTGCTGTTGTTCTGCTGACGAGGTAGCGTCCAGGGCAACTTAGCATGGCACCTTGCCATTTCTATGCCATCTTCCACCTGCTCCTGCTGGTCAGCAGTGAGACCGGTTGGGAGGGGGGTTGTAGGTGAGCCGACCCGAACGCAAGAACATGAACTTTGGACGCCTTTGACTTTTCTTCTTTAGCACATATGGACTGGTTGTTGCCGCTGAGAGAATTAATAGAGATGATGCAGCTGCATAGGCATCTGAGATGTCCCTTAGAACAGCTGCTGCTGCCGTCACATCAGGATCAACTTCATCAGCAGTAGGAGCGATGAATAGTGACATCGGTGCAGAACCAGAAGAGAAATTGGAACTTGAGCATGAACTGTAGAATCTCTGGGGCGGCATATCCTGCAAAAGGGCGCAGATGACGATAGAGAACTCAGTGACGGTCTATATGCAGTAGTGAGGGAGATGCCATACACTGAGGTCGGTGCTGGTCAATTATTGTGCAGTTTCTGTAGTGTTAAGAGGGCATCTGACATGTTAACTACGGACTGCCCCAGCTGTGACTAGTCAAGTATCCCTAGCTAGCAAAAAACACGGATGCAGGAGAATGATGGGCACTGGCCATATCGGCTCTCTTGATTGGCACATCGAGATCATGGCACATTACCGCTGCCCCACGTATATTCATTATATATGTGCACCCCTACTCCGTCATTCAAGCAAACTATTACAGGTTCAGTCACATATGTCGTGCCAGAATACCGGTTTGACAGTCTGCCGCCATATCAGACAATCATGCATTTGCAAGACGGAACAGGATGCACACCATGTATGCACCCCTCCCCCCCCATCAATGTCACTAAGGGTCAAGGTCCTGTAGACATGAAGTGACTTGATGCATGAAAAGCATACATGGTGTGTACATGGTGTCACATAATCACTCTACCACATCACAGGAGGCCCCCCCCAGATGCTTGCTTCAAGTGTGACAGTCTAATCAACAAGTGCTTACTACTCAATATGTAATAGTGATGGCTGCATGCACAACACAGCATGCCCCAGAGATATACAGCAAACACAAGCAATAAGCTCTGCCCTGAAACACTGACCATACAACTTCCAATGGATATGCTTCTCACACAAAATGCTAACACCACCACCATAAACATGCAAGGTGACACCCAGTGCTATACCAACCAGTGTTGGAGGACAGTTTGCACGCTTT
The DNA here is from genome assembly GCA_963556185.1 of Pseudopediastrum boryanum. Lineage (NCBI taxonomy): Eukaryota > Viridiplantae > Chlorophyta > Chlorophyceae > Sphaeropleales > Hydrodictyaceae > Pseudopediastrum > Pseudopediastrum boryanum. Next base: position 6,120,980 of record OY744505.1, on the reverse strand, counting down.
GCGCTGGGCAGGCCGCTATCGACACTGATCTTCCAGCAAGATCATGCCAGTTCATTCCCCCTGTGGAGATATGATACCACTGCCCCTGTCACCAAAACTGCTGAACCACTACTTTATTGCTCGCTGCTGTAACTGCTGTAACTGCTGTAACTGCTGGGCGTCTGTGGCCCCTAGGTATGTATGAGCAGAACCGCTGGGCAGTCTGTGGCCGCGGGGTCCCTACTCCTGCTTGCTCTGTATGGAACCGCTGGGCATCTGTGGCCGCTGGGTCGCTTAGAGCGTTCAATCCTGCACTGCTGACTTCTCATAGAATGCTATCATGGTTCAGGCTGCTGCTTCCATGCGTTGGTCTGGACGTCCTTTGCAGATTAGGCATGAGCCTTGACACCTTGGTAAGCTGCTGCACCCACTAGCAGCTGAAGTGAATCAGTCTCTCCAAGCTCACATAGTTGCTCACATAGTGGACACTTCTTGGGGACTGCTGGCCGGCAATAGAAAGCTCTCCAACAAGTAGTACTTTGATGCTGCCGATGTGTTTCTGATATATCGCTCAGGCGCTCTTCGATGTAAGCTGCTGGTCCTTCGTGCGCCTGGCATCGTAGCTCGCTGCGGTGGGAAAGAAGTCAAGTAATCCCCCCCCACATGGAGGATTACAGGGGTCCTGACATTTGATGACGAATGCGACTGCACCCTTCGGCGCTATCAAGCACTCGCGGAACTGCTCTGCTATCATCTGCTTCTACCGCTGCGGGTTGCCTGCTTACTGTGCTTGGGTGCAACCTAGGCCAAGCACAGGGTCCTGAGGGATTTCAATGCCACCAACTCTACAGAGATTACACGTATATGTCTCATGCACTCCATCGTACTGATATCAATGCCAATATCCAAGGTAAACATGACTTCGTCTACACCGGAACCTTCCAACCCTGGCATGCGCTACCGCTACCGATGACGAATGCGACTGCACCCTTCGGCGCTATCAAGCACTCGCGGAACTGCTCTGCTATCATCTGCTTCTACCGCTGCGGGTTGCCTGCTTACTGTGCTTGGGTGCAACCTAGGCCAAGCACAGGGTCCTGAGGGATTTCAATGCCACCAACTCTACAGAGATTACACGTATATGTCTCATGCACTCCATCGTACTGATATCAATGCCAATATCCAAGGTAAACATGACTTCGTCTACACCGGAACCTTCCAACCCTGGCATGCGCTACCGCAGCCAGTGCCAGATACATGTCTGCTGTCTCTCACATCATGGTGACAAGGCGAAATGTCAGGACAGCTGCATACGCAACTGATCCTGCCATATATACCATGCTTCTGACTGCACAAACAACCCAAGCTCTGTCCAGCTCGTACTAGTGACACACAAGTGACTCAACTCAGTGTCACTGGCCAACCATACAAACATAATCCTAGCTGTCGAAGATGCATACTGTCAAGGATGCTATCTGTCCCGACACATAGTCACGCCTCCAAAACAACTGGTAAAGATATTGGCATCACTAAGTACCTAGGCCTCACTACTTCCTTAGTAACAAACAAACTAAACGAAAATTTAAGGTGCGGCAGCCGCAAAAGGGCTGCTAGGTCGAAACATCCAAACACACCTTTATTGTACGCCACAAACGGTGTGTACGTACTATGTAACCATACATGGGATAGACCAGCGGCAAACATTTGAAACAAACTATTCAGAAGCTGGCAATCTGCGCCACATCACAACACATGCAAAAGATCTGGCAACATCGACAGAAACTCCAGCAGCAGGGCAATTCCGCAGCCATGAGAGCAGGCATCGGGTAGTCCCATATACGTGCATCTGTCTGTTTTATGATGGATTGGGAGGACAAGGTAGGGGGGGAACGCACCACGCGTGCTAGTACCGCCTCTTCCTTAAAACTACGCAGGGCTAACGCCCGGCGTCCACTCACTCACTGGGATAGACTATAGGTAAGACTACTCACCATGGGGGCCTGTGGGTTGGGTAGACAAGCCAAAATTGACGCAGGCACGCCACACATGATGGACCCATCCTGCGCGCAAGAGGATATTATGAGGCTTGTCATGGGCAGCCAATTCAAAGCGTTTCTGGACTGATGGCAGCAGAGCTCTTACAATTGATACGTCGTGTATATGTGGGCTCCTAGATAGCCAGAACCCCACATCCACAATTACGGATCTTATACGGATCATGGCTATCTCCATCAACTTACCCATCAGGAGTTAATCAGCAGGAGCATTATGATAGATAGAGGATGGACCTTGTCTCCGCCCTATGTCTTCGGCCGCCTCAAATTAATAGTGCATTACACATACACATGCTTGCGCTTATGATTAAAAGTCAAGTCTACGCTCTAGGCCACAAAGCAAGGAAATGTATGTGTCGGGAGAATTCCGTCTTGGTTGAGGTCGGTAGATATGAAAACATATATTTATACCGAGCGACGTAACTAAGTGCTTAGTACGTATAAACTATAGCATCACTGTGTATGTTTCAACGCGGTTCTTACCCTGAATCTTGCTTCAAACCTCTTCTCATCAGCAGTAGTGCTGCTGGGAGCTCTGCTCCTACGGTCGCGTTTCACACGAGCCCAGCCAGGCAGATGGTGGCCATTGTGGCAGCAGGCGATTGAGTGCTCCTGCACATATACACATACATATATGCATTATCATTGAAAGCTAACTATAAGTTGTTTGTTGACATTTGTTCCTTCCGCAAGGCGAGATCTCTGCTTCGGGCGGTAGCGCCCAATTCCTCTTGCAGTTTCTCACCGGACATCTATATTCCTGGCGAAAGACGATGCCGCATTCCCCGCTTGGGCTCGCGGGTGCAGTGTAGGCATGCATGGGAGGCACAGCATCGGGGGAAGGTTGCATTTTATAATTGATTATCTGAACGAAATGTCCTTAACAAGGACTACAAACACTACGTATGATGTTACTGGATCAGTGCTCCCAGCTATTTATGAAGCTCGACCTGGAGCGCGCGAGACATAACTGTTACATCAGGCATCCCGATGAGTCATCAGGAGTGCGTGAGAACCGAACCGTCGAAAAATGCTACGGAAACACTACTGCCCGTGCACTTCTTTTACAGATGGGCGTAACATCATCTCGAACCTTGAAGTACCGCTGGCCTATATATGAAGATGTACTCCTGCGTGCGGCATATGTATATGCCTAGTCATCCATGCATGCACCTACCTGCCTGCTAGTCTATTTGCTTTTTGGCTGCGGTAGGATTCCACCTGGAGGCAATGGATGAGGACTTTTAGCTCCGATGCATGCAAGCTGCTGCTCTTTCTCTGCTTTGCCTGGCAGAAATTTGCGGAGTACTCCGTTGGTGACAGTGGATCGATCGGCTGTCACAGTACTGACCAGGGTTCGATACCTGGTATGAACGTCACTTTCTGTCCTAACCAAAGTTTGCCTCGACTGAGCATAGAACGGAGGCCAGCTAGGCTGAGCGAAGTTCGATCGGATAGTTCCTGTGGTTGTAACGACAAAGCAGACAAACTTGCACAAGCTAAGGTGCATGCTTTATGTGGACACCCAGGCTTACTTAGGCGGCGACATGTTGTAGTCAAAGGCCGCAAGTCAACCCTTTCGAGAGTTTTACACGGGTGCAGGATGCTTACTGGAAATGCCATCGAAAGATGCACACCCACACAATAATTCACACAATAAATAAACCCCCAACTCAGGCCTCCGAAAAGGCACAACCCGAGGAACGGAGGGAGACGAGAGACACAGGAGCATAGTGACCAGTCGCTCGTTGACTGGAACACACCTGGATAACAAGCAAACAAACAAAAAATGAAGGTGTGGCCGCACCAAGGCAGCTCAGAGGTCGAAACGTGGACCAACCACCTTGTATCACCTGCCGCCTACATACTACATACAGGCAGATAGCACAGAACATACATAGCAATGGCATGCATACAAAACCTCCCACACTGCAACAGGCTCATGAGCAAACATAGTGCGTCCTGTAAACTGCAAATGGGTACATGAGGCAAGCGCATGGAATGACAAGACATATATAAATACATAAATGACATTAGCTGTGCTGAACCCAACTATACAACTCACCAGAGTTCGTTGCTTGACAGCACTGCAAGCCATCCCTAGGACTAAAACCACCTGCCCCAGAGCAAGGTATATGCCCGCGTAGTCATACCCGCCTGAGGACTAGGGAGCAACAACCATCAGCTGCTGTCTGCACATGGCCCAGAAAAGGGTGTTGTAAATGCCCCGGTGCGGCAACCGCAAAAGGACTGCTAGGTCGAAACAAAAACCAAACACACCATCGGATGGATCCAAGAACAATGGAGTCCACACCACCAACCACTAGGAAAACCCAAGCATGATTGCATCCAATTACAAGACTGTATCAAGTGCTCAGCAAACAAGTCAGCACATATGCCCTACCTGCCTGCTATGAAGGCACATGGTCACTATTCCGCACCGGTCTCACAACTGGATCCAGGTACTGAAATCCCTGTCATGCGAGCCCTTGAACACTGTGGTGACGCTTGTACCCTCATGCCTATTAAGCTGGCTTTGGGACATGGCAACTTCCCCATGCTTTTTGTGACTCCCCTGTCAGTGGAGTTGTGGCTGCTGAGTGTCTGGCTCGCCCTTAGCTTAGTGGGGGGAGGGGAGCTGTATGTTTTTGATCACCTTGCCATCTTGGCAAGCTGAGGGCCAAGTCACTAGCCACAACTTGCTTTTGACCACCACCAAAAACGCCACTGGGGCCCCAGTAATGTCAAAATATAGAGTCAAAGACAGAAGGGAGTTTGGGCATGACACTGTGCAGCCATACGCTTAGAACCACTACACCACCTCCCACAAAACCTAAAGCCTAACACCATCAGAAAAGCAAGTAGGAACACTGTGACAGCTATGTGTGACCTCCACAAGCTGGGGTCGTATAAGGCTGCCTGCAAGTTATCTTAACAGAACCCCCAACAACTAAAGCTACCGGTACAACGGGGTTGCAGCCCTCCTGATCCCCCCAGCCAGCACCACCTCATGCACATTACTGCCAGCCACCACCACATCTGCTGTGGGCTGGATATTTGGCAGCTCCAGAACCTCCTCCACCACCCTGGTGCATTGCTTAACATGCAGCTTCTTCACCTGACTACCCAAGCCACCTAGAGGCTTCAAGCTGGTGACCCCTCTGCAACCCTGAAGTCTCAGGTGCTCTAGCACAGTAAGCTTCTCAGCCCCTTGCACGCTGCGCAAGCTACATGTGTTGATAATGCTCAAAATCCTCAGACAGCTGCTTGACGGCTTGAAACGCCTCAAGGCTGCTACTGCTATCCCCATCCAAGATTGAGGGAGAGTATATGCTGACAGCCTGCAACTCGCTCAGGGCACCAAGGCCCTGCAAAGATGCAAGCCTACCACCAAGTAGTATCAACTCCTGAAGTGAGGCCGCAGCCTCAATGCCTGCCAGTCTTCTGAGTGGCTGAACCCCCTGTAAGCACAGGGATGTAATGCTTGGGCTCAACCCCTGCAGGCTCCCCGACTCCTTGCAAGCTATGTTCACCTTCTCTAGGCTGCTCAAGCTAGCTAAGCCCTGGAGAGAGGTTCCTGTGCAGATACCCTCCTCAAGGTGCAGCACTTGCAGCTGCTGCAGTGTGCTGAGGGGCTGCAAGCTGCAGAAGCTGAAGGACTCAGCCTCCTCATCTTCTGCCTTTGAGGGCACGAGGTGCAGGGAAGTGAGGTTTGTCATTGCTGAGAGCAGGGGAAGGATCATCACAGGGGACAAAACGACACCATAGCTTCCTCAGGCCAGTCAACGGCGCCAGGGCATCCCAGAGAGTGTCAGTGTGAAACTCGTGCAATGAGAGCTCCAGGCTGGTCAGGCCAGTGAAACTGGCAAGGGGCTCACAGGAGAAAGATGACTTTTGCAGCTCACAGCAAGTGATTTGCACTGCGGCTGTACAAAAGCCACCAAGTCCTTCAAGGATGGCCAGCCAGGAGCAGACTCCCCCACAAATACCGCTTCCAGCTTCCCAATGAGAGCAGCATGCTCCTTTAGCCACTGCTTGATGTACCTGCGGTCTCGCCCAGAGAGACTGAGAGGCTTGGGGAGTGATACAGTGAGCTGAAGCTGAGGTATGGTAGACATCAACTGAAGGGGCTCCTTCCATCCCTGCAGCTCAATCCCTGCCATGGTTTGGGTCTCAGAAAATACAGGCGTGAGCTGAATACGGGCTGCCAATGCAGGCGCGCGCCCCTCTTGCTTAGCCAGCCATTTCCAAAACGGCGCTGTAGAACTGCTGCACGACACACCATTGATCTCCTGGTAGCTGTACTCTAACTCCTGACTGAATGTATGCAGCGTCTTAGAGGTCAAGCTGAGTACTCCTACAGAGCGGACACCATCTGAAGCTGCTGCCACATGTTGGAAGAGACACCCCCACCATGCAGCTGGCAGGTCCAGGAGGGTAACCTTGGGGCCTGGTGCAAGGGACATGGTGGCGCTCAGCTACACCTGCAGAATGGCACACACACGGGTTTGGTTGGGTCATTTGCGTGGTCAAAAGATGAAGTGATGCAGGCTTCGGGCTGCGTATGCCAGTTTTGCCCCCAAATCATCCAGCAATACCTTTATGCAATGGGACACCATACTATTACCTTCATCTTTCAGAAGAACAGAGGCACATAAATGAAGCGTACATGTCTGCACTGCAACACTGGTTTCACTAGACTGATGAGCTTAAAACCACGTGTTAAGGGGTTACATCTAGCCTCAGCTTGTGCGTTAGCAAGTCCACCATTTGGTTGTGTGGCTTGGTAACTGTGATTGCAAGCCTTGTGTTGATCGCCTGGGTTTGTTTGTGATTGGCATAGCTGGTCTGGCTTTTGGATGCATCAAGGACTACACTGATGATCGATGGTTTGGATTCACCTAACACAAACTAAACTATGGCCTTGCCTGCGCGCAGTTTGCACCGCCATATGATGGATATGAGCCCCCTGCAAACCGAGCCCATCATGTGACCTGAACCTGGACCCCAGCTTATCTGACCTTCAGGACTCTGCTGGATACAAGACGCACTTGCAGGCTCTTCAATGCAGGCGCAGTCACTCCAACTGTGTGTTCCTGCAAGCAAAAGCACACTTGTCCTCCGTGCTCACTCTCTCACAGAGGTGGGTGCATGCAGAGAGTTGTAAGGACGTTTGGAGGCTCAGGAAAGCTTGTGGGGAACACTGATCTGATAGACTTGCAGTCAGTGATGTGGCAGGACAGGTGCAGCTAGAACCAGCTGGTACTTGAACATGTTCTTGTGCCTGCACCTGGTAGATACTGCTATACTGCCAGCAACATCCAGGAGAAGCTGCACCCTGCCCTTGAGTTGCATCACTGTTTACAGATTAAGAGGGGTGCAGGTGCCTTGAAGCAGAGCAGCCAACCGCCAAAACAACCAACCACCTATGCTTAGCATGTCTGCCAAGGAGTCCAGCAACTCTTGCAGGAGTCCTTAAATGGGCCTCACCTCTGTGCGCAGTCCGTCTACGGTGTGCCAGTGTGGTATGCCAAAACTGCTTGTACTAACGGGTGCCAAGGGGATCAGAGGTTCTCTTATGGCTCTGTAACATTTACTCGTGTGGGTAAGGAAGGGTCACCGCCGAGCTGCGGCTACCTGCTGCGAAACTACTGAGGTGCATATGGAAAGCTTGGACTGCCCAGCATGCAGCCTACCTGCCCGAATTACTAGCTTACAATCGCACCTGGAGGAGGCCTGAGAACGTGGGCTTGAACACGCCTTGTTGGTAACAAGACACTTTGAACAAGGATCGTTCTATTTGGAGCAATCTTCTACAAGCATGGCAAACGTAGATGAGGCAACTGCTCTGTGGAGAGCGGTTCAACTTCGAAGATGTTTCCGCTCCGAGTTAAGTGATGATTAGACTTCGATCCGCTACAAGCCATGCGTAAATGCAAGAGTTCGAGCTATGAATCAGAGTTATCAACCACATGTAGTGTTGTTAAACCATGTGATCGTCTCGTCACCGAAGCAGGCCCAGTACAGTCAAGTGGGGTGACTGGCAAGGGGCAACTCCCCCCCTGCAGCTCCTGGTATCCTAGTATGTCTACTGCCAACTCGATGGGCGTTTTTCTACTCGTCCGTTTTCTCCGTTGTTTACATCAAAGGAAACAACGCAGCACGGCAGTGCAGCTGATTCTATGAACTCTATGGCGCTTTTTGTTATGGCCAGTTCAAAACGGTGATCTACCTATACATGCTATGTCGCCAGAGGCAGCCTAGGATGCTTGGTGGTTCCTGAAAAGGAAATGACCACAAGGACCTTAGCTCTGCCTGAGCAGAAAACACACCTGGCGCCTTGCAGGAGTGATTTGAATGTTTGACCGGCTGCTTGTCCATACCCTCTGACTGGGAGTGTCCGAACAGGTCTAGTACCTCCACCACATAAATGTCTCTTAAATGCGCCTTTGAAAAGTAAGGGGCATGCATGCTATTGGTTACTGCGTTGCGGCATGTTGGTACCCGCCTGAAACCCCAAGCTGTACAACAAGAAATATCTCCAGAACACAACTCTCCGGCAATGGGGAGAAATCGCAACAGTTGACATGCCTCCATGATGCAGGGATCTACTTGTCTGTATTATTATTACATTTCATGATATGCCATAGCAACGAGTGCCATAGGCCCCGCACCTCAAGCTGTCACAAAGAGCAGCGAGGTGGAACAGAATACGGGTAAACTTCGACATGTATGACAATATATGCATGCCTAAACATGAGGTCCAGCAGCTAGGTCAAAATCACCCAAAACCTCCACTGCCCCAATGGGGGTAAGAGCCTCCCTCCTACTTAAGAAAGCAAGGAGGGCTTGTAAGCCCGGGTGCAAGCAATAGTTGGTAACAAACCCCATTGGTTGGACCTCACGCCACATCAGAAGGGTGAGCATAAGCATTCCTAATCTTCCAAGCAGCTGCAACATATTTAGCTATACACTTAAATGCATGCTTGAAAGGGCCATATACTAAGCCAGACTCCTCATCGACGTCTACACCCCAGAACTCTTCATTAAGCATGCTATGCAGCTTCTCCTCATCAGATTTGCCATCCAATATCTGACATTTTGCAGCAACATCAGGGTCAGAAGTCAGCTTCTCCCACAGCTTTTGCCTTTGTGCATGGTAAACAGGACAGTCAAACAAGAAGTGTTCAGGAGATTCAACTTCACCTCCCAATTCAGGGCCAAGATCACAGGACTTGCAGCACTCCCTACGTGCACTTTGCCTGCTAGCGCTCTGCCTACCGAATTTTGCTGTCATAGCGTTGAGAGGAAGAATACCTGCACGCAGCTGCATAATGAGTTCCATGCCTTTGCTCAGAGGGCCTGTGCACAGATATGGCTGCGGCTTGAAATAATTGATATCGTCATTGTAATGCTGCATATATGTCGCTAAAGTAGATTTATTCCTAGCACCTTCCTCCCGAACAGCCCTGTCTCTTTCATATATACTCCACCTGACATATGCCCTGAAGCTAGGTAGGTTTCCCTCTCTCACTCTTGCTTGTAAGGTTTCCTCCTGCATGCCTAGTTCAGCCCTGAGTTTATTGAACCTCTTCTGCCAAGAAGTATAATTCCTGTGGCTTGGCCAAGATGCTTCAAGTGCCTGCCTGCTAAAGCTAGTAGTATCCTTTTGCTGTAATTTGAACCACCATTCAACCTTCCTCTGGTCCAACCAGCTAGATAGAGGTCTAACACCAACTTCTGCCCTCAATACCTCATGGCAGATGTTTGGCTTGCAATGCAGTGATCTCTTCAAAACCTCTATTTGGATCTTAGACTCTATGGTATTTGTCTGCTGGGATGATGCCCACCATACCTCAGAACCATACTCAACCCTTGGTCTTATCAAAGCCAGCAGCATGGCTCTCTTAACCTCAAAGCTTACATGACGATTCTGGAAGAATGTTTGCAATGCATTAATGGAGGCTGTAGCTTTCTCAATCATACCTGCAATGTGAGCGTCCCATTTGCAATCACTAGTGAAAACAATCCCCAAGTATGTATATGCATCTAGTACTGGCAAATTCTCACTGCTAAAACTTACCTTTGGGGACTCTTTATTGGGGGGCAAAGGACCAAACACAACAACAGCACTTTTAGTTGGGCTCAGCTTAAAACGCCACTTACGACTGTAGGCATGAATCGTGTCAGCCATCTTCTGAAGCTCTTCCTGCGATTCTGCAAGCCCTACAAGGTCGTCAGCGAGCATTAGTGCTACCAACTTTGATCTACCTTCAATGTTACTCTCATCAGCCCTTCCTATGCCCTGTTCCCCACTACCACTATTATCTACCTCTTTTGGTAGGGGAACCCCCGGGTGCTTTTCCCATATCTCTTTTAGGAGACCGTTGATGAACAAAGTATACAACAGTGGTGATAGCGGGTCCCCTTCCGCTAAGCCTAAATCGCTAGAAAATTATTCTGATGACTCTCCATTATGCAAGGCACATCTAGAGAGGCTATCGTATAGATGTACAAGAACCCTAAACATTTTACCCCTAATGCCCATCTCCCAGAGCTTGTACCAGAGCCCGTCCCGCCAGACTGATGGGAAAGCTTTGACCACATCTACAAACAGTGCGTACGTCCGGAGTCCTGCACGCATTCGTCCGGATGTGACTGCATGCAATGTCCAGACATGATCAATGCAGCCTCTGCCTGGCCGGTACCCATTCTGGCTCTCGTGAAGGAGTCCCTTTGCTTCAGCAAAATTAGTTACCCTGTTGTTGATGATCTTGGTATAAAACTTGTCTACTACGCTTAGCAGCGTTATCCCCCGGTAATTATTACCATCTTCCTTATCCCCTTTCTTAAAAAGGCTGACTATTACCCCAGGGCGTTGGAAGGTGCATTCATGCTCCCAGGCCTTCTGATACATGCATAGGAGCATGTCTGTCATGGGTTCCCCGCCATACTTTAAAAGTTCAGCAGAAGTGTTCTCTAGAGGACTACCCGCTTTGCCTGATTTGAGACTTAGTCTAGCTCTGGCAACCTCAGAGCTTGTTAGGTCAGCATCTAAATTCTCATCCCCTGACCCTTCTGGCTCTGCTGATGCATTGATGTAATGCGCTACAGCAGCTTGGACTTCTTGTTGAAAGGCAGAGTCAAAGTCAGCATCAGCATTGAAGGTGGCAGAATTCCCGAGCTGCTTGTAATGCTCTCCAAAGGCATCGGCGATGGGTTTGTCGCCACATGCATATGAACCATTTTGCTTTTTAAGCAAGGAGGGGGCTGAAGCTTGTGCGTTTTTTGGTCTGTATGCAGAGTTGAACGCCTGCCAGAGGCGCTTGTCTCCCATTCTGGTTTTCCGCTCTGACTGGCATTCGTCAAATGCCTCGCAAATGGTTTCATCAGCAGATTTTGTAAAGAGAGACCTTGCATCCTTGACCATTTTATGCACCTTTTCTCTTGCTTCTTCATAAGCCTGCCATGCTTCTGTACCACCTTGGCTGCGCCATTCAGCATGTATTTGCCTTCGAGCTTTGATAGCATCTGTAATCTCTGCGGTCCACCATGACTTTGAAATCCCTGGAACAACCTTTTTGGAGCCAATGGCTTCTTCTGCGGCAGCTTCCACTAGTACATGGAATTTCTCCCGCACTGCCTTATGTGCCCCCCATGTGTTCTGCTGGTTGTATGCCTCTTCAACAAAAGCCTCAAACTCTGGCAGCCTACGTCTTAAGCATTGCATGTAGAGACCAATGTCCCTCTCCCCATGTTCTGGGTCGTGGAACCTATCTACATTAAAGACTTTCTTGCATTGGGCAGCCTTGACCCTGGTCCTTTTAGCCCTACGTGGAAGCTCAGCCAGCAACAGCTTGTGATCGGATGATATAGCCCCATCAAGATCTGACCGCACTGCGAATGAGGGGCGTGCTGTACCGAACAGGGTGCCTGCCTCAACTACAATGTAGTCAATAACAGTTGCCCTACCGCGATTGCTCTGCTCCTCCCAGGTGTACTCAGGGGTTTCTGTGGGGTTACGGCCATTTAGTGTATACATTGCATTGACACCTAGGAACGATTTAAGCAGCTTGCCGCTGTCTTTGACATCGACTGCTTCTCCAAACATTCCTACATGCTCATGTATGCTGTTGCCTTTGCCCACCCTCGCATTGAAATCTCCACAGAGTACAACCTCGCCTTTGCGCTTGAAAAATTCCAGATCAGTCTGGAGTGATTCAAATGCGGCTTTTCTTTGTGCTGCAGGCTTACTGGAATCTGGCATGTAGACACATCCAATGCACATAGCAGTTGTGTTGCCTTCACCCTTGACTTTGACCCATATGGAATCCGCTAAAGAGGTTTTCCTAAAGATCTGGATGCTGTTGCCTAGACTAGCATGGACATAAAACCCTACCCCTCCCCTTTTATCTTCCCTTGCTCGCCCATACCACTTGTAGCCTTGGAGGTTAGGAATGACATACTGCCCCTCCCAGGTTTCTTGGATTGCTAGTATGTCAATACCCTCGCTATCCATGACAGCCTGCAACTCACCTCGTGTGAGCTCACAAAGTCCCCTAGCATTCAGGGATGCCAGTATCAGGCCTCTGCGGGCACGGACCACACGACGGTTATTGCGCCTCCTGGGCCTTGATGTTGGCTCTTGCGGGGGGTGCAGACCATTTGCTGCTACGGCAGGAGAAGGCGCAGCTGGGGTTGCTGCTGCTGCGGCGGTGGCGGCAGCAGCTGCAGATGTTGCTGCTGCTGTCGCTACTGCTGCTACGGCAGGAGAAGGCGCAGCTGGGGTTACTGCTGCTGCTGCAGCTGCAGCAGCTGCAGGTGTTGCTGCTGCTGTTGCTACCACAGCTGCAGGAGTTGCTGCTGCTGTTGCTACCGCAGCTGCAGGAGTTGCTGCTGCTGTTGCTACCGCAGCTGCAGGAGTTGCTGCTGCTGCTGCTACAGCGGCGGGTGTTGTTGCTGCTGTTGTGACTATGTCCTCTGCTGCTGGTGGCGCTGCTGCAGTTGCAGCCCCTGCTGCTGTAAGTGCTGCTAGAGTTACAGCTGGAGTCGCTTCCCCTCTGCTGCTATGACCAGGTTCGTCAACTGGGAGTGCTGAAAACCGGTTCTGCAGTGGCAGTGTGGCTGCAGCAGCTGAACCTGCTGCTTGGAGTGAAGCCCTTTGGCCAGCCCTTGGATGCTGCCAATTCCCCATAAGTGCAGCTGCTGTTTGCCCTTGCTGAAGAATCTGCAAGCCTAGTTGCTGGGAGCTGCTGCTGGGCTTGCTGAGCTGGAGCTGGGCAGGATTTGCAATTGGCTGCAGCTCCTGCAGTTCCTGATGGTGGAAGGCATCTTTGTTTTTGAGTAGCAGGCACCTCCACTTGTACTGCTGGCGTAGGAGCTTGCTGAGCTGCTGCTCCTGCTGAGCAGTGATGTGGATTGCGTGGGAGCGGTCAACATTGATGCAGATGGAGGATCTGGCTGATTTCTTGGATGGCTTCTTGGGCTGGTGCCACCTGCCAGCCAGCAGAGGCAGCACAATTGGGGGGGTTGTTAGGCGCATCACCTGAGCTACTGCAAACTTTGCACTGCGGAGGCTGGTATGCCTTGGGTGGGGACCAAAGACGAGCAAGCAGAACTCATCAATGCCCTCCTTCGGGGTAGGTGGTGGGGGGCTGCTCTGTTGACGGGTTGGGGGACTTGACGTGGCTGTCTCCTGTCCTACAACTTGAGCATAAGAAGGGTTTTGGGCATCCTGAGCGCGCACAAATGGAACCCATGCATCATGCAACCATATACAGTCGTTAGTGGGCGGGGGCCCAGCTCTACTGGGTCCTGCTCCAACCTGCTGCGGGTCAATGGGCATGCATGTATCCAGGGAGGGAATGTACGCCAGGAAGAATGGTGATGCAGCACTAGCAGGGGTGACCAGCGGTGGCTGCCTAGGGATGGCATCCTGCTGGTCACCCCTGAGAGAATGCTCTAAGGGGAAAACATTATGCTGGATGCCTATGGCTGCCATACTCGGGTCACACCCTGATTGCTGCATCATATCTAGCGGTCTGAAACATGCATGGCAATTTCGTGGCAACTGTTCAAAGATGATGATGATGATGGCTGTTTGGGACATCTGCTGTCAGCAGAGGGTAGGTGCACCCTAGCTGGGCATGGGGGACAAGACCAGTACCACAACCACCCTCTATAGCCTTCCGCCTCAAGAGGGCTTAGAGGATAGCTAGGTCCGCATATGGGGCCGGTTGCGGGGTCCATAGTTGTGCCCTGACAGGTCCAGAATAGCCATGAGTAGGGGTTGGTAGGCTGCATGAAAGAACCACATAACGGAGGGAGGTGAAGAAGCTGAACTAGTCAATCAACTACCCTTCTACCTGGGGAGAACCCCCTGGCAGTTTGCTCATACACAGAGAAAGCTACTGCCATGCCACCCTACTGAACATCCGCCTCAAGAAGTTCAGCAGAGTGGTTAGGTCCGCTTAAGGGGCCAGCAGTGGGGTCTGTTTCCGTGTAGAAAGGGAGACTGAAGACCAATCCAGCCGGAAAGTAGGTCGCATGATGTTATGCTTAGCAGAACAGTAGACAACCGTGTTCGGTGGCTTCATCCTGTCCTGCTAAAGATAACAGTGAGCATGTGGAACGGGGTCAGCTGCTGAGGGCCGCTTCATGGCGGGAAGCAGGGCGTGAATGACTTGGCCTCTGCTTTAGCCATATTCGCCTGTAACAGTACCGCTCGTAGCCTCTAGGCTACAGTGTTGGGCGCCATCCTGGTGCCCTTCATGGGCGCGGTTGGTAGCATAGCTGAGGGTCGACCGCTCATGGCGGGGTCAACTTTGCGCTCGCTCTTCGAAGGCGATTGTTCTGGCTTTGAAACAGGGTCGCGTACTCTAGAATGGTTATATACTGTATGTGGCACAGCTTTCAGGGCAGTCAGCGACTATTGCCGTATGCGCGCCCGAAGACATGCGCGGAACAGTAAGGGGTATGGTGTGCTTCCTCAAGTGAATGGTCTGGTATGTAATAATGTCTGTAGTATGCCTGATGCCTAGATCTGAGGTGCAGCAGCTAGGACCAAATTACCAAGAACTCCACAGCCAGCTCCAATGGGGTGGGATTTTCCCTCCCACCACGCGGTACATAATGAGAGAGCATGCACCAGGAATGCAAACATCTGTCCCGAGTAACTACTATGACCCATGTCAAGACCCTCCTCAACACCAGCAGGGACATGAAGGATGCTTAACATGGCTGTCATCCAGTAGCTATGGGCTTGCATGCTGCAGCCAACCCACGGCTGCCTGCTTGAGATGCATCTTGCAGCACCAAAAGCTGCAGTTTCACAGTTGATGCATGTGCATAGGATGCACACATGCCAAAAATTACGTTGTCCCGACCAATGATTTCCAACCCGAACCCGAACAATTCTGAAAGCCAAGTGTCGCCTACTGGCAAGTCTGCAGAACTGGTCTGATGCTGCTGCGTTTTGCACACTGCCTTAAACTGGCAGATTGAATAGCACGCATGCGGTGCCACACGTCGCCATGCAGGGGTGGCAAAGCCACTAACACAAATAGAACCTTGAAAGCTTGGACCCCATACCACCAGGTTACTGAGAGGATGTACCATCCTTACAGGTTGCTACATAATGAATTGCGCACTCAACCATCCGACTCTCCACCTCCACCGCCTCCATCCTTGCCCTTGGCACAATGTAGCCTGTTCAGCGCCTTGGTGCAAAGTTAGCCTTCCTCTTCTTCCTTGGCACATTCTTTGCCTCGTTTGGTTCCTGATAGCCGGGCAGTGGTACTTCCTCCTGCATTGAAGATGAGCAATAATCCCTTTAGCTTGGCACAGGACATGGTTCAACTGCTGCACTTAAGCTTTGTAAAGACACCGAAAGGAGATACTAGTGGTCTTCAGGTAACAGCTACCTCCAAATCACACACCGGCCCTGTGATCCAGCACCTATTTTGTTAACCCATATCAGATTTGGATATCCTATCTGACTTTAGAGATACTTACCGGTGCATGGTCTAAGGGCTGTGATTCTATCTCAATTTAAGTTCTATCTCAATTGAAGTTGACTCAGGACCTAGGCGCATTTTGACTTCATCTGATTGGCAGTTCAAGTTATCTCACCTGTCTCTGGTAATCCTCCACTCCCTCCGGCACCATGGGCTGTTGCTCAATAGGATCTAGTGCAGCAGCTGAGCGCTTGGACCTAGAGCGCTTGGACCCAGAGCGCTTGGACCCAGAGCGCTTGGACACAGCCGAGCGCTTGGACACAGCAAGCTTGTTCTCATGCTCTAGCTGCTCAGTAGCTGCGCTCACAAGGGCCTCAGGCACCTCCAGCTCATCAAGGCCAAGGTATGCAAGGATCTGCAGAGACAACTCAAATTCAGAAGCACAATCCGCGGCGAAGGCATGAATGTTTGAATGTGAACTTCTGATGACAAGCTAGTTGCCATTGTCTCATTGCCGCTTGCACACTCATCCCCCAAACGGTGCATGTAAGAAAACTGCTTTTGAGAATAAGAAAGAAAGAGGGCCTCACAGCAGTGTGTTGCTTGTGAAAGGGTCAATCAATCAAAACGCAAGACCAGCAATGCCAATGGCCAAACAAACCTAGGCCACAAACACAAGGCTCCTGATCACAATCACGAAGCCACACAACCGATGGTGGATTTGCCACACACAAGCTGAGGCTAGATGCAACGGCGTGCACACCAAGGGGAAACAAACACCACCACTAAAACCCAAAACCTGCTCCACTTCCATCACACATGGGTGGCGGGGAGGCAGCAGGATCAAGCACCACCCTAGTAGGGGCTGGAGGTGGCTCCCACCACCTAGGTACTGGTGAACCACCATCCTCCCAGCCACTGAAAGGCACCACATAGCGCTCCACATGCTTATCAATAGCTTGCTTAGTGCGCCTTCTACACCTCACTAACCGTTGGCTTTCCCAAGGGTGCGTAAGATCCCACAACCTCTTCCTCCAAGCACTCTTAATCTGACATGAAGCCTCCCAGCTCCCCTCATCTTGACCAAGCACCTTCAGATCTGCACACACGCATTTCTCCCAGGTATGGCGAGGCCTACCCACTGGCCTCGTCATGTCACCATGTAATGAAGAGAACAACGCAATATGCGGCAACCTGCCCTCCTCCATGCGGCCCACATGCCCCAGCCACCTCAGCCTATTTGCTGTGATGTATGCTGACAAGGTGGCTACCCCACATGATTTCCTGATATGCTCATTGGTGTGCCGATCTGACAACCTGACCCCCAGGATGCTCCTAAGGCAGCTAGAGTGCACCCGCTCAAGCTTTTGCGATTGCACTTTGGTCAGGGACCAACACTCACTCCCGAACAGCAGAATTGGCAACACATATGCCTTGTAACACTTCACCTTCGTAGCCAATGACAGATGCTTGGTACCCCACATCTTTTCAAACTGCTTAAACCTCCCCACAGCCTTACCCCTCCTGATATTCAACTCCACATCCAACCTGCCATCAGTCACAAGCACACTTCCCAAGTACTTGAACTGTGACACCTCTTTTACCACACCCTCACTGATAACCACCTCTGGTCCTTGCTGCACTGGCACATCCCCCTCCTTCCAATCCTTGTCAATGGACAGGATCTCAGTCTTGCTTGCATTGATGCGCAACCCAAGACTAGCAGCAACCTTGTCCATCACCTGCAGCATGACCACCAACTCCTCCCTGCTGGGACTTAGCAACACCATATCATCTGCATACAGCAGAACAGACAACAGCTCCACACACCCACCACTACCACACCCATCACGCTCAAGTTTCCCATCTGCATGATAGGCTAGCTTCACCCCACATCCCTCCGGCATCTGAGCCATTGCCTGCCGAACCACAAAGTCCATGTAGATGTTGAACAGCAAGGGAGCAATGACACATCCCTGCCGCACCCCGCCATGCACATCAAACCACTCAGACACCACACCACCCATCCTAACAGCAGCCTGTGTGCCAGTATGCAAGTCCATCAGCAACTCTATCAGCTTTGTGTGTACCCCGTACACATGCAGGATGCGCCATAGCGTGTCTCGCGGTACAGAATCATATGCCTTACGCAAATCCACAAAAGCCATGAATAGAGGCTGATCGAATGCTACAGACTTAGAGATGACCTGGCGTATGGTGAACAGAGCATCAGTGAGGCCCCTCCCCTTCCTAAAAGCAGACTGGTTATCAAGCAGTTGTGCATCGATATGAGAACTGATCTTAGCCAAAATGACCAAGACATACACCTTCCCCGGTATACTTAGCAAGCTTATCCCCCTATAGCTATCTCTCACTTTGCGCTCTCCTTTGCCTTTATACAGTGCCACCAACAGTGCACGTTTCCACTCCACTGGCGCTTTCCCTGACTCCCACACCGCCACAATGACCCTGTGCAACCATTTCAGCATGGTCCCACTGAGCTTTAGCATAGGCGCTGCGATACCATCAACCCCAGGAGCTGCCCCATTACGACAGGCAAAGACAGCTTCTTCAACCTCCTGCACAGTAGGTGGCTGAGCTGCTGCTTCACTCTGCTGGTTTGCACCTTGCCCTGCCTCCATCTTCTGCACTAACTCCTCAATGGTCTGCTGCATTTGCTGGTCGAGCTTGGCAGGGCAGTTGAGGACATCAGCAAAGTGCTCAGCAAAGCACTTCACCACCTCCTCCCTGCTTTGGAACAGCTGCTTGCCATCAGCACCCCCTAGCACAGCTGTAGGAGCAGCAGAGCTACTGCCCTGCTGCTCCTTGAAGATCCGCTGGACATGCTTGTGGAACACGGCTAGATTACCAGCTTTTAGAGCATGTTCCGCAAACAGCGCTTGCTGCTTGAAGTACCGCTCCTGATCCTTCTTAACCGCTCGCCTAGCAGCATTATTGGCCTCCCTGTAATCTGCCCTGGTAGCATCATTAGGAGAGGACAGCACCGCTGCATGTGCTGCATGTTTCCGCTCAATCTTCTGCAAGGTCGCATCGGATATAGCGAAATCTCCTATTCACCCTCAATGCTGACAGGCGCTATACTTACCAATTCCTTAGTGTCAGGTGCAAAGTTGAAGCGTTCCAATGGGCGGCCCATCAGCTTCTGGAACTCATCATACAGCATGCCAGCCACCACTTCCAGCTTGTGAGAGCCAACCCACTTGCGGACATGCCCAGGGAGAAGCACACGGACCTTGTAGGCAGGTTCCAACCCCTTGCTGCTGTCACCTTTGTCATAGCACAAACCTGTGTAACCAAAGAATCTGTCTCTGTCTTTGCCAGCCTTGACAAAGTGAAAGGCACAATGTATTACTTAGCACTGACAGTCAAGCATGCATTACCAAGATTACTTATTCAGGTTGCTCTAGTTGCGGACTCCTATGCAGTGGCCACAGTTGCACAAGATTACAGGACACGCCAGTTTAGGGATCAATGCTGCCCAGAGCCACTGTGGACGCTTACTTGTCAAACCAAGTGTAATGAGCATGTGCCAAACACTGCTAAGTCTTACAGGTTTTTTGAGCAGGGTCCGAAGCAGAGGAGGGGGAGTCCAGGAGAGCCAAGGGCCAGCAGCATCTGTGGGGTCGTATACTTGGCTGGGACGCAGGTCATTTGGTGAGTTGACGCTTGCAAAGCCCAGGGTACCTGACCAAACAGGGCACAAGTTAGCACAGAGACTCTTACAGACATGGCCAGAAGCAGCAGTCCGGGTACATCAATGCGGCGATGCACAAAGTTTGCTCTTTCAAGGAGTAATGAGTGCGTGAGCGTTAAGTTGTAGCAGCTGTTGCTGCGTTGATAGCGACCTCTGATGTAAGACCTGTTGGTAATGGCACCTAGTCTAGGCCAGCTTACCAGCAAGCAGCACCATCTGGACAGTCCCCTCCTCCTCTGCAGAGACCACAGCAGGCCACCAGTGAGGCATTGGCATATAGAAGGTCTACAGGGCTTCCCCGTGCAAGCTTCCCCACTGGTTTTGGCTCAGGCTTAGGTCTCAGATACTTTACGTGAACAAATTGCACGTTGTATCCACCCGTGTGATTCTGTGATGATGATGGCAAAAGCTGTGTAAGATGCAGAAGTTCCGTGTAGTTCCTCTGCTGGTAACTATAGTCAAGCTCCTTACCATTACTAGTAGCTTGCACATACCGGTGGCAGCATCATACTCCATGACAAGCGCCTGCTCGTGATAGTGTCCTTTTGGGCTGTCTATGCCCAGGAAAAAACCATAAATGGATGTTCTGACTTCGCAGCTTTGGCCGGGGGTAAAAGCCATCGTGGCAGGAGACCCTGCGAATGAGGGCCCCAATGCACGCGTTGAAGTGTACTTAGAGCTGACTGGCACTTATATTGCGCTTCCTTGCCCCCGTGCCACGAGTCGGAGAGTAGGTCGTCTGATGGTCTTCAGGTCCCACACAGCTTCGCTACGAAAATGACGTGCCTGTATTGTTCTTCACCTTCCTTTCCCATATAGTAGCTGTAATTATGCATATATGATGATGCGATTAATGGCGAAGCGACTCGGTCCGTAATCCTTCGAAAATCGAGAGCCCCCCGGACCGACTCTTCGACTTCCAAGGCTGCAGAGGCTCTGTAAATGGTAAACAGCGGCGCCACTCAGCTGCCCCTGCTAATAGCCTGGAAAAGAGAAAGGGCAGATAGACCCGTACGGCTTAGATCGGGTGCTTTGGCCTATGACAGGCCCTCTCTACCTAGACCTTCCCAGCATGCATGCTAGAGTTCCCTCCGCCCCTCTCGGGCTTTCCCCTGGCATGTGTGGCCTTTTCACCTGTGCCATATCTTCCCGACTGACCGCATGTCAGCTTTGAGTCCAATTTCTGGTAACCCATTGAAATCAACGTGCAGCGCGGTCCACTAGTCCTATCTGCAAGTGCTGTTGACCACGCACATGGACCACTGCCATGTTTCTCATTCCTGCAACTGGTAAACCTGATGACAGAGGAACATGGGAAGCAGCCTCAGCAGATGCAATTAGCTCAGGGCGCCACATACCAACCAACAGCTGGATTCACACCACAACGGATGATTTCACTGGCAATGGCTTTCACTGTGCTGTCTTTAGATGTAACTACATTTTATGATTTGCCATCAAGAAGTGCCACAGGCCCCGCACCTCAAGCCATCACAACAAAAGAGCGAGGTGGAACAGAATACGGGCTGTCGTCGGCATGCAGCATTTGCCTAGACAAGATGTGCAGCATGCAGCCAGGTCAAAAGCACCCAAAACCTCCTCTGCCCCAATACATACATGGGCTGACTCTATAGTCACAGCAGCAACAATCTCCTTTACGCTCAAATAGAGCAGCAACATGAAGTATGAAGGCGTTTCAAAGTGGTACCATGACTTTAGGCAACATCACTGCCGTTTCTACGAGGGCCAAAGCTGACCCCTACCCCACTGCTTCCCACCCACCATCCATGGAAGAGCAAAAGCTGGTTTCGAAACCAGCGGTCTCTGCACATCAACTACCTCTCCAGCTGCTGCCTCTGCTCTTACATGCGGCTTTCCAAGGGGCATCCGGCTTGACTGCTGCTGCTTGCTGCTGCTCCTGACACATGCAAGCCACTCAGCCCCTCACTGCTCTTTACTAATCTCTCTGGCCCTGCAACAAACTGCCTTATGCTCCTTCCAGCACTCCCTTTGACAAGCCTCACTGCAGTAGCACACCCGCTTGCAGCCAGGACAGTACCCACCCCCACTGTGACCACCAACCTCCCCCATCACTAAGCCTCTTTCACTGCTTCCATCCATGCATCTACACGCAATGTTAGCACAGCAGAAGCTTGTTGCAGCTGTCACAAGATACGCCCCTGCAGCACCAGCAAACGCTGCATCAATTACTGAGAGTACACTACATGCCAGCTGCATGAAAGGTGACTCGCTTGCTACCCCAAGCTCACTCATATCCACAGGCGGTACTTTCACAGCAGAGTCTGTGTCCTCCACCAGTGGCAGCAGCCTCCCAGAACCATCAGCAGCAACCATCTGACGCTGCAGCTGCTTACTCAGAGCTTTCAAAGCAGCCGCAGCATTCAGGAAGCCCCCTAACAGCTTTCCCCGCTGCTCAATGGCCTCCTCAGTATGAATGATAGCAAGCTGCCACAGCATGTCGTACTGCTGTAGGAAGATCTGGTCCGGTGAAAGGGGCTGTGGTGTGCTCTGTTGTCTGGCAGTTTCATAAGCATCTTTCAGGGCCCCAAAACCAGCCACCTGGGCAAAAGCCCGAAGGAATGTGTACAAGGAGAGCAGGCCCTGTATCATTGCTGCTTCTGCCTCTCCCTCCCCTGGTGCACAGATCCTTACTGATTCTGCTGCAACTTTACTCGCTTCCAGGCCTGGTGTCTTTCCTGTCGCTGCTACTGCCACTCCTGCTGCCCTTTGGCCCTCCTTTGGCCCCTCTGGTACTCGCTCTGCACCGTCTACTCCCTCTGACTCGCCCAAACCTCCTTCAGTTCCATCTGCTGTTTTGTCTGCTCCCCGTCCGCCCTCTGTTTCGACCCCTGCTGCCGCTACTGCTTTCCCTTCTGCCCGTAATCTTCCGGCCAAATCTTCACCTACTGCTGCTGCTGCTCCCTGTGCAGCCCCTGCTGTACACTTCCCACGGGCTTGCAGCAGCAGAAGCTCTATTGACCTGTCATAAGGTGAGCCCATTGCTGCTACAAAAGCTCGTCCCATCTCAATATCTGTGACACACTCCAAGCTGAGCATGGCGAACACAAAAGCAGAGGTCTGCATGAGAGTAGTTGCGTAGCCAAACATTGATAAGCCAGCCCAAAGAAAAGCCTGACAAACCTCCCAGCTATGCTGCTCAGGCAACAAGGGGATGCCTTGCTTTGTCTGCAGCCCGTCTTGCTGCTCTTTCCGGCCTTGTCGCTGCAAATTATCCTTTGCTGGCTGCCCCCCCTGCCCCTTCCCCTGCTCCTGATGCTGCTGCTGCTGTCGCGACCTGCCACTCTCCACAGACGACGAAAGCTCCGGTGGTACTGAGTACAGCTGCTGGTGCTGCAACCCTCCAGTGACGAAGCTACAGCTTTCCAGCTTGCTGTCTAACAGCTGGAATGTTTGCTGGGAGAGCTGCAGCAACAACCGGACAGCTTCTCCCTCCATGTAACGACTCACTTCCTGCCCTGCTACATTCCTTACTGCTTTAGTGCTAGACACCAGCGCCCCTAGCAGTGGCCGTGCAGTAGCCATGGAGCTGGCATGTACTGCTGGGCTGCATCTGCTGGGGTGAGTCAGCAACACCACCAGGTGGAGGGGAGCAAGGAGGGAGGGCTGGCCTGAACTGCTTCCAGGCGTCTGCAGAGCTGCGTTTGCACTTCTGCTTTGCCCAAAACCATCTCCATTGATGGGGCCATCCCCCCAACCCTTACTGCTGCTTGAAGCACCGGCTGGGTTGCTGCTGCCCCTCTTCCCACCACCGGTCCCGTTGCTGCTGCCCCTGCCCCCACCACCGTCCCCATTGCTGCTGCCCCTGCCGCCTCCCCTGCCAGCCCCGCTGCTCCCACTATTGCTGCCACCACAGTTGCAACCATTGCTGCTGCCACTCTGGCCACCACTGCTGTTGCTGCCACTGCCGCCGCTGCTGCCGCTGCCACCGTCACCGCCAGCACTGCTGCCACTGCTGGCACCACTGCCAGTCCTGCTGCCACCGCCACTGCCGCTGCTGTCAGCATCGCCAGCGCTGCTTTTGCTCGGCAAAATCCTCTTTCGTTCATCCCAATGTTCGACTCTGCTGGCCCTGGACCCCCTGCTGTTGCTGCCACCGCTGCTGCCACTGCTGCGGTTCACCTTTTCTGCATTGGTGCCCGGGTTTAAACCGGTTGTGGTGTCCCCTGTACTTTGCTGACAGCTTGTGCTGCTATTGCTGCTGTCATTGCTACTCCTGCCACTGCTGTTGCCATTCCTACTGCTGCCATTGCTGCTGCCATTGCTGCTGCCATTGCTACTGCTGCCATTGCCATTGCTGCCATCCCATGTGCTTGGGTGTCTGATGATCATCTCCAGCAGAACAAACATGAGAGGGTCTGCCTGGATGCCTGCGATGGGCTGTAGATATGATAAGGGAAGATGGACGAAGGGGAGGAGCTGTGCGCCAAAGTCTGTACAGCATGACAGGTATACAAGGATCTGTCAGGAGTTGTTGGCAAGGCAAATGCTTTTGTGGTGTATTGGCCCCTCTTTTCAAATGAGATGCTGTCACAGATTTGTTGGCAAGTGATGCAACATGTCAAAATGCCAGAAGGACATACAAGTACTTAGGTGTGGGTGTTATGATTCGATATGCCAATACACTAGGGAATCAGTGGTGACGGCGACGACTCCTGGGTGCCGGCCCAACAAAGGCATGAATGCAAGCCGCAGTGTTATCTCACGTGTACTCAAATGTAAGGACCAAGGGCATGGATATGAACTCAGGCATGCCAGTTTTGCAACTGCTTTTCTGTTGTGGTTCCGTGGTGTCAGAGAAGCCAGCTGGCAACTTGAAGAGCAGCATTCAGAGACCATAATTCTTGCTGACACCTGTGGGTTTATGTCTAAGCACTTACATTACTTGTTGCTTTTCCAAAACACGGACGTGCGTTTAAAAGTACCAGCTTACAAGGTCTAAGATACCACTTTGAAGTCCCAGCATAGCTAATTTCAGTTCTGCAAGGTACATATTCGAATCAGAAATTCAGGATAAAACCCAATCAACTCACTTACGTGAGAACCACAACCTGCTCGGCTGCAATGACATGCCTTCAATCAAGGAGATTGGCACAGCTTCATACAGCAGACTCTGGAGGACCAGCAGCACCAGCCTAACTGGCTTCACATGCTCTGTTTCAGTATAGAGACTGCTGCTGCTGCTGTCGCTGTAGACCGTGGTGGTGGTGGTGGTGGTGCTGCTGCTGCTGCTGCCATTCTTGACAGTGCTGCTGCCGCTGTTGACCATGCTGCTGCTGCTGCTGCCGCAGTTGACCATGGTGCTGCTGTTGCCGCTGTTGACCGTGGTGCTGCTGCTGCTGCCGCAGTTGACCATGGTGCTGCTGTTGCCGCTGTTGACCATGGTGCTGCTGCTGCTGCCGCTGTTGACAGTGCTGCTGCTGCTGCTGCTGCCGCTGTTGACCATGGTGCTGCTGCTGCTGCTGCCGCTGTTGACCAAGGTGCTGCTGTTGCCGCTGTTGACCATGGTGCTGCTGCTGCTGCCGCTGTTGACCGTGGTGCTGCTGCTGATGCCGTTCTTGACAGTGCTGCTGCTGCTGCCGCTGTTGACCATGGTGCTGCTGTTGCCGCTGTTGACCATGGTGCTGCTGCTGCTGCCGCTGTTGACCATGGTGCTGCTGCTGCTGCCGCTGTTGACAGTGCTGCTGCTGCTGCTGCCGCTGTTGACCATGGTGCTGCTGCTGCTGCCGCTGTTGACCATGGTGCTGCTGCTGCTGCCGCTGCTGACCGTGGTGCTGCTGCTGATGCCGTTTTTGACAGTGCTGCTGCTGCTGCTGCCGCTGTTGACCGTGATGCTGCTGCTGCTGCCGCCGTTGGTGCTGCTGCTGCCGCTGTTGATGCTGCTGGTGCCTGCCAAAGCTGCTGCAGTCTTTGAATCACCGTTCCCAAAGCTCCCCCTCCATGAGCACAGTGCAGCTAGGTCATCAAGAATCCCTAGCGCCTTGTCACCCCCATACTCAGCGGCATGTACTACATCTACTCCTGGGTGCCTGCTCCTCCCTGAGTCATTGTCCAGCATAAGCTCATACAGCAGCTGTAGCAGCAATGTCCCCCTCTGCTCCAGCAGCTGTAGCTTAGCACCAGCTGGGGCCTGCTGGAGCAAAGCAGCTAGGATCAGCAGCCAATCGTGATGAGCCATAGCGCCTCGGAGCTGTGTGCCAGGGCATGGCCATGTCAGCAGCAGCAGCTCCAATAGAAGCTTCAGCTGGTCAGCTGTGACAGCTGCATCAGTAGCTGCTGCTAGTGGCTGATCTGCTGCTGCTGCTGATGGTGCTCCTGCTCCTGCTGGCAACCTTGTTGGTGTTAAGGCTGCTGCCTCCTTCGCCCTCTCCCTCCTCCTCCCTTTGGTTTTACCTTTCAGTTTCTTACCCTCCAACGTTTTGGCTGCTGGCATCCCGGTGTCGTACCTGCAGTCTGCTTGACTGCCTGTACCCCTATGATCGCCCCTGCCGCCGCTGCCCTTGCCGCTGCTGCCGGCGCTGCTGCTGGTGCCCTTGCCACCGCTGCTGCTGTTGCCGCTGCCATCGCCGCTGCCGCCACCGCCGTTGCTGGCGCTGCCGGTGCTGCTGTTGCCGCTGGCGTTGCCGCTCCCGCTGCTGTTGTTGTTGCTGCCGCCACTGCCGCTGCCGGTGCCACCACCATTCCGGCTGCTGCTGCTGCTACTGCCAATGCAACTCCCCAGGAATAGCCACTCCACCGTTGCTCCTTGCTGCTGAAGCATTCCCTCCATTACGCTCGCTACACCTGAAGGTATACAATCGTACCCGCCGAGCCCCTCCCCGCCCACGTCTCCACACCCCCGACCAGCATTGTCGCGGCCAATGACGCCACGCCCCCCACCCATTAGCCTGCCCACCAGACCTGCTGCACCAGCCTTGCTAATTCCCATCTCAGTTACAGGTTCATTCTCAGCAAACCCCAGTGCTGCTCCCGTTCCTGCCAAACCGTCATTTGAACCGCCCAGTTCAGCCCCGGCGCTGTTGTTTTCTGCCCCAGCTACGGTCCCTTTATCGTCGGCAGAAGCCCCACTCCTGCTGGCATGGGCCGCAGTGCCCATGTCATCCGCTGCGCTGCTCCTGCTGCTGCATTTATTGGTGGTGCTGCTGCTGCCGGCGCTGCTGCTGCTGCTGCTGCTAGTGGTGGTGGTGGTGGTGGTGCTGCTGCTGCTGCTGGTGCTGGTGCTGATCCCACGTATGCTAGCTAAGCCTGCACTGCTGCTCGACCCAGCAGTAAATTCTTTCTGAGCCTTTACTACGTGCAGCAGCAGCTGTTCGGTCACTACTTCCGCTGGCTGTGCTAGATACACCACCTGCAGACAGTTCAGCAGCCCCCGCCATATCTGCCCATATTCTAAATCACCCTTGTGGTTTGTAAACGCCCCATGGTCACCCGGCACGCCCACCTTGCATGCTTGCGACACACCTTGATACTTTAAATGTAGCATAGCAGTAGTACTAGCTACAGCATTCCACAGGAATGTGCGGAACTCCACGCTATGGAAAGAGGCTTTGATTGATGCAAGTGCAACAGGCTGCTGCTCTAACCAGGTTGCCAGAGCTTTACGGGTGCCAGCGTGGCCGGAATAGGGGTTCGTGCGCCAGCTGGAGGGAAGTAAGATAGACGAGGCACCACATGCTTGCACAAGCGGAAGCACGGTGGTTGGTTTGATAGTGGCCCATTGGCGTCTGTAGCGGGCAGTGCCTGCTTCACCCATCTGCACTATGCCGGGCCCTGCCAATGCAAGCATATCGTTCACAAGTTGCGTTGCTGCGTTGATGGGTTTGCTGCCTTGGTAAACCTGGGCGTAGAGCTTGGTGAAGACGGAGGCTATTCCTTCAAGGTTCATCGGCAGCGCATCTCCAGAAGGTGCTTGGATGGCTGCTCTGAGTTCCTTGGTCAGGGTGAGGTAGAGATTGAGCAGTCCTAGAAGCCAGAAGGCAGACAGCAGGAGGTAGCGGCCATCAGTACAATTAAACCCACTTGATTAAGTATTAGTTGCGGTCCAAATCAGACCTTAATAAGATCAAGTCCAAATACTGACACATGCACGTTTTCAGAACCATGTTGCCTCTTTCTGGGACTAGCAGCTCTGCCATTGGTACCCCAACTTCCGGTACTAGCAGCTGTACCTTTGGCATCCCACCTTCTGGTTTTGGCCCTGGCTTTGGCAGTAATGGACGACTGGGTCCCTCATGAACCTACTGTATGCCCCAGGGAATTGGCAAGTCGTGCTGGTATCCAGAAATGCCCTCCAATCATGTTTAGGGCATGCAATGCCTCGCAGTGAACAACACTACAAGTAACCAAATTGGGCAGGATGGATAAAAACGTCGCACACGATTCTAGATGCTGACTTTGCAGTGCAACTCTTAAGCACTTAAGGTGAGCAAATCTATTTCCAACCCATGTATCCTTCCACACCGGTCCCATAAGATACTTTGCATGGTATAATCCCCAAGAATTGATGCTCAACACAGGTCTAGCTAGTTGGTCGCTCTTATAGTATGCCATGGAGACGCCATTTCCAATAGGGCTATGGTATGCTACTGCCCATACCCGAACACATATGCTGCTTACCAGGCTTAGAATGATCACAAGGTGGCTGCAGTTGCATCAGCACAGCTGTGCCAGCAGCAGCACCTTCAACATGGCCCACGGAGGTGGATGCCGAAATTCCGACGCTTAGCAGAAAGGATCCTGACAGGAACCAGACGAGACCTGTGGGCCCTCCGGGATCCTTCAAGAGCTCATCTGACAGCACGGGCAGAGTCCATACCAGCAATGATAATAACCGCGGCAAAAGGTCGCTGTCCACGTAAAACTGCACGATAGAAGGATCCAAGCCGGCATGGAGTACAGCCTTCATTTTACCCATTAGAAAGCTTAAGCTCTCTTGTATGCGTTTGCAGACTGCATGGGGTCTGCCTTCCAACAAGGCCTGGGAATCACGTAGAGCTTCGCTGAGGTCCTGTAACCCAGACAGGGTAGTGCGGATTGAAGCCATACTGCATTGATATACACCATTAGGAATGCTTAGAACAATGTAATCCCTGAATACTACTTCTGTTGGCTGAATGGGCTCAGCGAGATCAACCCCGCACAGTGGACCATATGTACGTCTACAGCCGTCTTCTACATGCCGTACGCAGTATCTGCATCAGTCCGCAATCAGACATGACAGGATAAACAAACAGGGCTCGATGCCAAGCCACGCCTGACTTTGTACCGGATGGTGGTCACCTTGGATCACCGGAGTGTGTCATGAGTGCCGCCCATGGCCTTGTTGCCGATCTTATCATGCGGACCCGAACATGGGCGTGACATACAAGAAGTCAAGAAGTGAGTGGAACGGCGTTTGCACCGGGCCATAGCAGTAGGTGCCCCATGAGTTGGGTAAGCACATCCCGCGTCCGGTCAGTGTAACATTACTGTCTTGTTCTAGCTGACCTTTGAGCCTCCCCATGTCACAACCCCCTTCGTGCATTCGGTTTCTCCAGCCTTGGATTGAAGTTTATCATAGACCCTGTGCTAAGCCGACATCTAGGTATCTCCTGTACCGATGCAGGTCGCTCTTCGTGTGCCTTGCCTCCTGTTGCAACATTTTATGAAATTGGACTCAGGCTGCATTATGTGC
Source organism: Pseudopediastrum boryanum (assembly GCA_963556185.1). Classification (NCBI taxonomy): domain Eukaryota; kingdom Viridiplantae; phylum Chlorophyta; class Chlorophyceae; order Sphaeropleales; family Hydrodictyaceae; genus Pseudopediastrum; species Pseudopediastrum boryanum. The sequence goes on along the minus strand of OY744505.1, from coordinate 6,091,568 downwards.
TCTCTACACGGCCTGGCCTACTCGCTGGCCGCACAAACGACTTTGCATCCTGAAAGTCAACAGGACACAGTTTTGAAATTAGGCCTAAACCAGGTTAAACCGAACAAACAAAAAGTTAAGGTTACTTTCACCAAAGCAGTATATAAGGTATGAGCTCCAGTTGCCCTGGTCTACATGACGGCAGCATGCCAAGGGCTAGCAGGTGCATATCATGGCATACCTTAGTGCTGCATGCTTAACACTTATAAATAATCAGAGTGTAGCATCCTGAAACTCTCGTGAACCCCTGCCGCAAGCATCAGGGGCTTCACCTCCACCACACACGTCAGTACATAGATGATTGACTCTGCCTTGAGCTGAATTGTTTCCGAACCAAACTGACATTGCATGCCATGATCAGCCTGCAATGTGCAACCATGGGCAGGGTGCGTCCCTGCAGTTTCAGATGCAGGGGCCTGGCATACAAGTTGGACTGCAGACCATTCAATGCAATGTGCTACAATGCAAACTACAAGGCCCACCAAAAGCCACTGGCCACCTGACAGTCCTAGCCTTCACCTTCATCCATGCCCTCACTTATGCGTATATGTCTACATTACGCCTCCGTTCATACTGTGAGCACAAGGGACATGCCAACGACAGCAGGATCCCATTAAAGCAACACGACTGTGCCCTTGAGACCATTTCTTACACCACTGTACCATTACTGCCCTTCCAAAACAAACAGTGAGTGCTGCTGTTGCGGCAACCAGTTAGATGGCCTCCATAAAATGGAAAGACAAGACCACTTTGCAAGCCACCATACACACATGACAGAAAAAGAAGAATATTGCTTGCCCCTAGCCCATGCTCCCCATTAATCAGTACAAGTGACCTCCTCGCCTGCCTGCTGCTTCCCTCCACCCTTCACAGCCTCACTTCTCCCTGGGTTGCTTCCCGACAGCTTCTTCCAGATACCCCTGTGTGCCTTCCAATGTGCCACCTGGCATTGCCTACTGCAGTAATGCACCACCTTACAGCCTGTGCATGCCTTAGATGACACCTTTATCTCAGAAGCTCCCCTTAGGTCCAGACAGGCAGGATTACTGCACCCTATAGTGCAAGGCACCTCCGTCAGCAGCAACTGACACAGACGTTGCACGTCCTTCAGCAGCTGCAGCTTCAACTGCCAGCTCTCCCTTGCTAGATACTGCTCACCAAAGTTACGCAGCCAGTCTTCGTAGCTCCAGCAACTAGTGCCCCAGATGTAGGTCCTGTCGATGTGCGCCAGTTGTGATGCAACGGACGGGGGTAGGGAAGTGGGTACGTGCACCAGCCGCTGTGACAATAGCCGCTCATCATTACCCGAGGATTCATTGCCAGCTGTCCCAGCTGCGGCTTTTTTTGCTGCTACATGTTTGGTCCATGCTGCATGCTGGTCCATGAACGTACTTCATAGTGGAAGCCCATGGCTAGCTTCAAGGCTGCATTAAGAACGCTAAGGCCTTCCGGAGCTTCTTGCTCCACAGCGCTGCTGCATGTGCCAATTACTGCCTGAGCTGCTCTGCTGGGTGCAACAGGGCTTACCCCTACACCCTCCTCCACCTTGCCACCGCCGCTGGTGCTGCTCCCAGAACCTGCTTGATCTGCAATTGTGCTGACGCTGAAACACTCGGTAGAAGTGCTGCTGCTGCGGCTGCTGTTGCTCTCCTTGCTGGCCCCTTCTGTGCTGCTAATAGTGAGGTTGGGTTCCCAGCTGCCAACGACCCCGGCTGCAGCAGAAGGCCCTGTAAGCAAGTGCTCCGCCGTAGCTGCTACAAGCCGGGCACTCCATAGTAGCAGCAGCAGCTCCAACTGCACACGATCAGCACTAACCTTGGTGGGGCTAACGAGAGCCCGGCCGACTGGGGAAGGCACCCTGGACAGCGCACTTAGCAACCTCCTGAGCCTCTCATCGTGAGGACTTACTACCCACCCCGCTGCTGCCCCTTTAGCTGCTCCCTCCACCGTTGCTGCTTCTTGAGCCGCTTTCTTCTCTGCTCCTGCTGCTGTTTGTTTAATAGCTGTTGCTCTCCCCCTGGCCACTGCCCTCAGCCTCTTGGTATATGCTTTTGTCCAACTTGCATAGGTTGACGCAGCTGCCCTCCACACCTGCCACCAGGGCCTCTGCTCCTGCTGCTGCTTATCGTGGTCTGCTTGAGTCAAAGCAGCAGCCTCGAGGTGAGTTACTGCTAGGTCCAGCAAGCTATGCAACACCTGCAGCACCATGAAGGGGGAACCACCCTGCCACTGCAGATCGAAGGATCCCTGCCCCCAGCTGTCCCATGGTGCCATACGGCAGAGGAGCTCTAGCAGGTGGAAGTAGCCCTGGGGATTGGGCTTGGCAAGCAATAAGACCAGCTCCCTGCAGCGACGAACTGCAGCAGAAATGTGAACATAAGCATTATAGAGATAATTGACAGGTGTTGAAAGAGTCTCTGGTGACAGCTATACGCAACACAACACAATGAGCTTAAGTACTGGACAATTTAAGCTCTATCAACCCAGATGTGCCAACATATCCCAACCCTTACATGGAAAGGCCCACCATGGGCGGTGCGTCAACTACTAAGTCAGCCAAGCACCCGCAGAAATGATTCCAAGTAAGTGATAGTGCTTTTCAATATGCGGCAACACCGTTACATCTCCAACTGCTAGGCAGTATACTCTAAAACAGCACAAAGGGTGCATTTGGTATGCAAAAGGGGTGCCCACATACTGACAGGTGACCCGTCCCAAATGCCTATTTTCGCTCTGCAAATGTTCAATAAAACTGTAGCCCATGCACCGCAGCTGCTGCGGCCATCAGGAGCCCATGGCCAAACCCAGACGCATAAGTAAACGGGGGGGGATGTCATCTGCCCACAAATCAGAAAGGCACGGGCGATGCAGAGACATGTCCGCAGCAAGAGGCACGAAAGGCAGATTTAAAAGCCGCTGCTAAGATTGCCTATGGTATGTTCATGGAAATGCTAATAGTTTGCAATGGGTTGCACCCCCTCCTTTGCCCTTCAGCTTCAGCTATGTTAACAAAATGCTGTTGACGTCTGACATACTGATACATCCATGCTACAGGCAAGCTTGCTAACATCATAATGGAAAGGTGAAGTACATGGCAACAACCTCCCTGGTCTCACCGTTGCATGGGGTTTCTGACACCAATGTAGCCATGGTTTTCAGCATGGAAAATACCATGGTGCCCTCCTCCGTTTCCACCAACCCCTCAAGCTGCAGCTGCTGGTGCCTTTCCCAGTCTGCCTGCAACCCCAGCTGAAACACCTGCACAAGCAACCCTCCCCTAGCTGTAAGAAACACCTGCCTTTCTGCCGGAGTGATAGCCGCAACTGACTTGAATAGCAGGTCAAAGGTCTTTATCTGTACTGCTCCTGTACAGTCCCCCTCAGCAACCAGCAGCCCAATGACCTCCAAGAGCAACTGCAAGCCAGCAGCTGATCCTAAGCAGGGAGGCTCAGCAGATGCGTGCGCGGCCGCTGGCGTAACCTCTGTTCGACGGTGTATCTCGTTGAAGGCCGGCCGCTCCGAACGAGCTTCTGCAGACTTCCCAAGCACGCCTACATAGTGGGCAATCTGCTCTACAGTGGAAAAGTTGAGCTCTGAACCTTCCTCCTTCCAGTATGCCTCTAATGCTGCGACTGAACATTCCCCAAACTGCGCTACCATGAGCTGGTGATCTGGCGGCAGCAGAAGACTAGCAGCTTCGTCTTGAGCCGCACTGCTTACAGAGCTGTTGCTGGGATTGCTGCAGCTGGTGCTACTGCCAGTTTTGGGCTTGTGGCTGCGGCTATGGTTGCGGCTGCTTGCTCGTGTAGTACCCATGTCTGCGCTCCTGCAACTCTGCTGCTGCAGCTCCTTCTGCTTTGCAGTGTGCTGTGAGTGCAAGGATCGGCAGGCAGCGGTCAGCCGCAACAGTGCTGACTCAGTCCCTGGTCCTACTAGCAGCTGCGTGCGGAGACCCTGGGCTTCAGCAGGTATGGCCGCATGTAACGTTGTGTCTGGCATCAGGTCCAGAAGGCCTGTGCCAAACAGGCAATGATATCGAGCAGCCATCAAACGCAAAGTTTCACAGGACGAACGGAAGCTGCTGCCCTTTGCTGCGCGTTCCGAGGGAGGGGGCGGCAAGGCTATGTAGGTGTTGGTGATAGGCATGACCTTGAGGGCGAGGGATAGCATGGCCGGGTAAGCATGGGCCTGTGGAAACGTGAAAAAGAGTGTGCCCACACTGTCCAGCAGGCACCAGGATGTCTGGGACAAGGAGAGGAAGGTTGGGGGGCTGCTGGTGGCAAGCCACTGGAGTAACAGTGGTGTGCTGTCCATAAAACCTGCCACCAAGAGAGCATCAAAAAGGCATGATGAAAACGTGCACAGTCAGACCTTGTCAACTTCTTCCGACCTGCCTCATGATAGCCTGTGCAGCACTACATTGGAAAGAAGTTGGGTGTACCCTGGTGACCATCAAATATGCATATAATGGGTTTGGACAGCCCCATGACATGCTGGATTCTCAGAAGAGGGGGACTTGCTGTGCCAGACCCTCGTTTATGCCCCACTGATGCCCTGCATGGGTGCATCTGCATGAAGCAACCTCACACAATGGTATGCTAGTACCAGTGTGTATGTTTGGTCAAAGGCTCCAAGGATGCTACCACTGCTTTGATGCAGCGCAAAGTGATTGGCAAGTCCTAACCAACATACGTGTGCATGTGCCTTCGCTTTACTTTGAATGTTCATACATGATCGAAGGACAATGTTCAACAGCAACAACCCTCTTTGTGAATAAACATATGGATGTATTTTGTTTACCTGGAGCATCCATGAGTTGCTGGATAGCAGCAGCAGCAATGGCCTCATCTTCAGCCTCACACACAGCATCCAGCACTGTGCTAAGGAGACTTGCATGAAGCTCACAGTCTAAAGTATCTGCTCCAGTCACGGCCCAGAGCCTGCCAGGAGTTCTGCGGGCATTGCCATGCACTTCCAAGCGGGGATTGCGCTGCACCCAGTCTGCCAACTCCGCTAACAGCTTCACTCCCTGGCATTGGACTGCTACTCTTGCTTCAGCAGCGGTTTCCATGTTGGGTTCAAGTCTCTCCAGGGAGGTCTGGGTTTCTCGCAAAAGTTTGAGTCGAGGGCTCCTGACCGGCAGGGATACGGGAGTTGCCTTGGACAAGAGCAGCCTTGCATCTGGATCTGCCCAAGAGCTGGTGAGACGATTCCACAGGGAGGCAACGGATGAAGCATGCTCAGCACTCTGCGAAGGTTGCCGTTCTCGGGGCATGGTTGGTCCAGTGACAGAAAGTAAAGAAACAGCTTCCCTTGGTTCCAGGACAACAGGAAGGGGCTTGGCAGTTTCTATGGCTCGCTTGTGCCGTTTGTAAGACTGGGCAACAGACCCGGCAAGACGGGGAGTAAGGCCTTGGCACCAGAGCTTAGAGACGTTAGATTTCCCCTCAGCTCATAGTATACAAGCAATTCGAGGTAACATCACAATGGAATCTGGCAGTTGGGACGTACGAAAACGAGCATCAAATGAGCGTCACGTGGTGATCACATCCGCAGTCGGGCACTTCTTATCCTCTACCCCAATCATTGGCCTCTGCGACAAGTGACCAGACAACCAGTAAAAAGGGAGATGCTCTGTCCCGGTTCTTTATGTGCTGCAGTGACACTCAAGTGAAGTCAGAAGTGAATGGCTCCGACACCAACCCGTTGACTGAGTAGAGAGAGAGAGAGAACTACGCAGAGAAGGGGGGAAATCCCTTCTTGCATATGTTAAGGGAGTGGACCCTCACCTAATACATATAGATAGGCCCACTACCATTCGGAGCCCAGAACACATAAGTGGGTGGGTAACCGGGGGGCACCCTGCATCAGTATGATGGCCGCTGTCCTCACGGTTACAGAGAAGACAGCGACTATGCGGCGCTAGGCGATAGCGATGTGCAAGTTTTCTGTTAAAGAGAGTCCCTGTGCGGTAACGGATGGCTGTGTTACGTTGAGAAGCAGTGACTGATGAGGGAGAAAATAGAAAATGGTGACTGAGTAAGTACATCGCGGGTCCCCAGAGTCCCCAGAAGACTTGTCTGAGCTCAGCCACGTTAGCCGAAGTGGCAACGCATTCCGAAACACTAACCATCCTGAGCAGGAACTAGTCGTAAGCGGCGTGGTTCGTTCAAGCCACTGTCTTTGGATCCATACAACGGTGTGTTTGGTTCGACCCTAGCAGCCCTCTGGCAAGGCCACGCTACACTAATGTTGCATTTCTAATAGATCCGCAACATCCAACTCGGCAGCATCACAGCAATTCCCTGAGTTCGCCTGCAACCTGTCACCACAGAATAATGTTTTGTATTTCTAAGTTAGAAGGAAGTGACATTACAGACTGTGCCACATGCAGGATACTGCCTTGTTCCCCACTCCAGTACATCTAAGCTACATCTGACAAAATCTCATACTCTACTAAAAGTGCGGCGACATGACAGACCCGACCCCGTCCCACAGAACTGAAAGCACCACAAAAGGAAACATTGTATAGAACTGATGTGCTGCTCCAACGTGGTCTTTTGCCTTTTTGCCTTGCATCTGAGTTATCGTCATACTTAGGCTGGCTGGTGCTTACCGGACAAAGAAACGTTTATAAAGGGGCTTATCACTACATCAACATGCCTCGAGGTTGCAAAAGTATCAAGGACTGCGCACATGTACAACAATGGAGCATGTTGGAGCCTGTTAAATTAGAGCAGCAGACATAGCATTGACAGCGCTCCTGCCCACCCAAACAATCTCAAAGGCACTGTGCCAGGCATCATGTTCAACACACCTTGCATCACATAGCTGCAGAAGGATGGAAAGCATGCATCCCAGCAAGACAAGCCCCAGCATGCTGATCCATTACAACCTCAGTACTCATTCATGGACCCCATGTCCCAACTTCCCGCCAAGAACTGATGGCCCCAAACGAGGCTCATCCAAAGGCAAAGGGAGTTTAGTCTCCAGCAGGCAAGATATCCTGCATGCTAATATTGCCCTTTTGCAGACTATAGTACAAGACAGTCACGCATGAGAGCAATTGATGCACCAAAACAAACTTAGAGGGTCCAACTACCCAGCACAACCCGCTAGAGGCACAACCTTGCCATAGATGTCAAGCAGACACCCTGCTCCCTCTGCAGCGGCAATATGGAGACTGCAATAGGACACATAAAAATGTGCCAGGCAATACATACTATCTTACAGCATACCCAAACTACAGAGTCCACAGGTACAAGCCCTTCACATATCCCAACAATGTACATACAAGAGACGCCTCGTACCCCTTTCCTTCCTCCTGCATGCAGGCCAACGTTGGACCTTGCATGCCTCTTATAGCTTCAGCTTGAAGCCTGTCTCATACACTTTCTAACAGGAGTCGATACTTTACAACATGGCTCATGTCAACTTCCAAAGCCAAAGGTGGCTCTTATTGGCCCTCGCGCATCCAGCACAGCCAGAAGCATGGAGGTGCCAGGCACAGGGGCCATGCACATATCGAACGGCACTGCCAGTATTGTACACCACAAGACAAGCCCCTTCTGCTTCTGACAGGCACTCGCGCTTCAGCTTCTGCTTATTGATACAGTATGGTACACATGAGGGTAAGGGCTGCCAGCTTTGTGCCCGCCCCTCCAGAACACAGGGTGATCAATATGAATGCTCGCTGTTGATCAGGAAAAGGTGAGATGGGATGGCCCATGACTAAGCCTGCCAGCTGGGGCATTCAGGATGAGCGTGTCAGGGCAGCCAGTATGTGCAGGGCCCTGGCTACGTGTAGGAGGATGGCATAGTACACGACGGCATCATGGGTTAGCACCCAGGACTGCATGGCAGGAAAGGACAAACAGCACACCAGGTTAGCACACTGCACCCACGGCTTATCACGCTGCATAGCCATGCGATGTGCCTTATGGCCAGCCCCCTTTAGCTAACATGGTGTGAGGTTATGAGGGAATCCATTCGTAATGGGGAAGCAGGGCAATTGCACTACTTCAGATCAAAGGGGGCAAGCATTGGTTACGAGTATCAGCTCAATGGAAGCCGAGAAGCCAGCGGGAAGCGAGCTTCTCCTACTCTTAATCATGAATAAACAACACTGGTCAGGCATGCAGCACTCGGTGAGCTGAGCACGTATGAGATCACATAGAGACAACCCAGCATGAACAAAATGGCTCCTTGCATAGGTTTCACATGTACCAAGTGATATGTCCAACCGTACACACCAGCCTTGCGAACGCAATGAGAACCAGATCATGAAGGCCATTGCTCCATCCCTGGCAGTAGTGCTCTGGCTGGCATATACAAGCATGCTAGCAGTGCTTCAATGAGCCAGCTATCGATTCTTTCTATACCTTGTAAGCAAAGCTGCGTTCATAGCGCTTCTCCAGCTTCCATTGGTAGTAGGCAACCATCTGCTTGTACCTTGGACTGGAGTAAGGAAGGGCATGTGAGCAATTACGCCGGAGCCCCATATCCTCGCCCTCAAAGTGAGGAGCAGTTGAAGAAAGCACCCTGGATTGTAAGGAAAAAACTATCCTACCGACCTGTTCCTGTGCGGTCTACAGAGGTTCAAGGCCATTGAGTGGGTGGCCGCTTGCAGAGGATCCCTTCCGAAGAGTGCAGAGAGGCCAAAGAGGCCAGGCGCGTAGACTATGCCAAACATTGTTTCGAACCACAGGGAGTTGCGTCGAGATTGCTGACCTCGTATGTCTCGGAAATAGCCGGTGCACAGATCTGCTCTTCAAGAGCAATTGCTCATGCCCATTCGCAAATTTCTTCAGCGTCGGTTCACAGTCTCTGGCATCAGTGCCTGCCTGAAATTGGGTAGCTTCGATGGAGTTGAGTCCTCGCCAATGATGAAGTACAACCGTCACTAGAGCTCACCCGAGTCACGGGTGGTGCTCTGAGCGCTTCAAACTCCCAGCTGCGTACATATGCGCGGCAGAGGAAAAGCTAGCTTTGTACAACTCACATGACTGGCTCAGGAGCATGTTAAACAAGCTTTGGTCCGTTCTACTGCTGTACCTTCTTATGGCTGGTGAACTATCCGAGTGCCCTTTTTGTGGAAGTTTCTTTGAGCTTGGTGAGATCGAAGAGCATGTATCTTTACATCTTCTTGACTCGGAGGCACAGCCTGAGACCGCCCTAGGTCATGCAACCAACGCTGATGTCCGGCATGCAAACCACGTCAGCACAGAGCACGTAGCTTGTCCCTTCGGCTGCGGGGCTTTAGTAGCTCTAGATGAACTAGACTCCCACGAAGAAGCACACCGGTGCGTGACTTCTATCAATCACGTCCTCCCGTGAGCCAGTTGGGTTTATCCAGCCACTAGCCAGGCTCACGAGAGGTTAAGCAGTTGCTGGGCAACCTCCTGGCACCATTTCACCTACAAACCGTTGATGCAGGGTCCAGCAGCTGGAATCAGAGCATCGAACAGTCCAGCAGGAGCTGGAGGCCCAACAGTTTGAAGCTTTGCAGGCCAAGTATGGTTTCAGTGATAAGGTACAGGAAGGGAACCAGGTTTATTGGGAGTACAACAACAACAACAAACATTTAAAGCAATGCTGCTAGACCGCTTGAAGTGGGAAAAAGTATGTGCTGCTCTGTTACTACTTAGCAGATACTTTAACAGCATGTTGGACCTGGCAGGCACTGCGCAAACTAGATGCTGCTCAGCAAGCTGACCCAGATACCAACACACCTCTGCCAGCCCAGGGATGCAGCAGCTGCAGACTGGACAAATAGTGAGCTCAGGACATGAAGCTGGTTGTGTGCTGGAAAGACCATGCATAGCTTTGTTGCAGTCAGAAGCCTGCAAACGAAAGCACCATGCTCTTCAGCAGCGTTGACAGGCGCATCTCTTGATCCAGCTACTGGATTGAAGCTGAACTAAACGTCTGGTCCCTGCATCCAGCCAATTAAGCAATTGTTTTGTTTTTCAGCGTCCAGGAAAGTGCTACACTTGCGGTGAGGCTGGTCACTGGTCTAATACATGTCCACAAAACCCTAAAGTTCCAAGGCAAGTAATGGCTGACTCACTTTGCATATGAATCCCATGTGACTGGTTGTTGCTTCACGGGAGCCCAGCAGCAATGTGGGCACCAGTGACCACAGCAGGAACAGCATAGAGTTGGTTGTCCCTACAATAAAGCTTTGCTGTAGCGACTGCTGCTTTCCTCAAAAACTCTCATGACGTGGCCAGCGACGTGTATTGTTGGTTGTCTCTAAAATGAAGCTTTGCTGTAGCAGCTGCTGCTTTCTTTGGGACCTTAGTGATCAGTTGTTTTGCGTCCTATGCCTCGTCTTGCTGCCTTATGTCTTGCTGCCTTATGCCTAAAGAAACAGGACCGCTCCAGTGGTAGCAGTGCTGTTTATTTTGGAGCCATACAAACCAGCCATTGAATTTGCTAGCAGTGCAGCATGTGGCATCCATTGTAAAGTTTCTTACTAGAGGCAAGTGTTACCTTTCTGAAAATGGTGGTAGGTGTGGGATGGGTTTAGGATTTCCGAGGAGTGCGGTGTTCCTGAACCTGGAACATGCAGACTGATGAGGTGTTGTTGCTGCGTTGCACTCTGCAGGCCCACTGGTCCCCTCAGCACTGTACCCGCTGAACTTGTGCAGCAGCAGCGGCAGGAGCCAACCTCTACGAGCAGTCAAAATGTCATACCTATGCTAGCAGAGCGCTTGCAGCAGCAGCAGGGGCCAAAGGGCTCAAGGAGCACAATCTACCTCTGTGGTAAGTGTGACTGCTGAGAGTTGGTCTGCGCATGGGTGCAGCCAGATGTTCTAAGTTGGGCAGTGGCACAGCTCATAGAGGACATAGCGCATCTGCAGAGTGTCAGGAACCCTTATGGCACATGCAGGGCTAGAGCAAACTGCTCATGGGCTTCAACCTTGATGGGCAAGTGGTGTTCTTGGGCCAGCTTTGCAGCATGGGAGGTGCACTGCTAGTTTGTGTGCTGCATACTACATCATTGTTGTACGTGTGCTGCAAATGACATAAGCATTGGTAAAGCAACATGGTGCAATCTCACTCCAGCCAAGACAAGGTTGTCAGTTATGCGTAAAGCACATGTGAATCAGCTGGCCAGCATCCTCTTTTAATAGCCAACCTGCTTCTGTGCAAAGCACATACCAATGCTATGCTCTTGGCACCTGCTGATTGGATTCCACTGCAACTTGTGGTATTCTATATATGCATTTCCTCCCTAACTAGTTTCCTTCTTACTAACAGTACTTACAGACCCCAAAAACGGCTTATCATGTCACCATGGTGGTGCTCTTGTTTTCAGGCCATGCACAGCACTTCTCCCGTCAGTATGCAGACAGTGGCTGGGGTTGTGGCTATCGCAACATCCAGATGATGGTGTCACACCTGATGCAGCGTCACCAGGCATATAGGCAGGCACTCTTTGGAGGCTGTGGCTTTGTACCTGAGATAGGTGAGTGCATGTAGCCTGTCGCATGTAGCTCCTCGTCTTGTACAGCCGGTCCATTTTCTACCTGTCTCTCAGCTTCTCTGTGAGAGAAAGTAGCATTGATTCGATTGGCTCTGAGTGCATGTTGTGGTTCATGATGTGCTGTGCGTGCGCAGCACAGTACAATGCCTTTGATGCCAAGGGCCAAACTAAGCATAGTGTTCGTTAAGTGCGGCATGTTCAAACCACATGAGACGTACTTGTCAGTTGTTGCCCAGCAGTACTGGGTCTGCGTATATGCGTCAGTACACTTTGTTGTAACAGCTTCCTTGCAGGCTTTGTTGCATGCAAACTGGACAGCTAGGTTTCATGGGCCCAAAGCACTCTGTGAACTGGCCAAAGCTGCATTATTGTACAGGCTGTACGTGCCAGCAACCAAAATTGTTCTGGTCCGATCTGCATGGAGATGAATGAGCATTGTGTGCTCTGCCGATGCATGCCTGTAGCTTCCTTACAGGCGTGGCTGGAGGCAGCATGGGCAGCTGGGTTTGATCCTGGTGGTGCTCAGCAGCTTGGCAACAGTGTGCAGGGCAGCCGCAAGTGGATTGGCACACCTGAGGCCGTGACCATGCTCCGCTTCTTTGGGGTGCGCGCTCAACTGGTGGAGTTCCTGGGTAAGTTGGGACGAAGAGATGAGTTGTAACCTAGATGACTTTGAAAAATTCGTGGGGGTGTGTGAGACTGGTTACAGCACAGATCTGCAACCATGAAGTGCCCATGACATTACTGCAAAACTACTGGGTTAATGTCTGAAGAGGGGATAGTTGAGAGACAAAATGCTGATATGATTGAAAAGCTCATCCGTGCGTGCGTGGGATGCACGGTTGTTAGGCACAGTCTATTTCGGCATGCATGCTGCTTCACCACTGAGAACACTCAGGTGGTCACCATAGCAGCTCGACGCGCAACCGTGCAGGAACTGGGTCTGCCTACTTGTGGTCATTTGGCTGGCCATATGGAGGACAGCAGAATGCCTGCATATAGCTCAATTTTGCTTTGCACATGTGGAATTGGTAGCCAACCCGCCGTGCCTGTGCTGGGGCTGGATTGTGTAGAAGCCTGCTGTATGCTTAAAAGGCTACGTCCGTTCATCGGTATGTGCGTGGGATTGTGCAGCAGTGAGAGATATGAGGGGCGCGACACATCTCATCTGCCTGTAGCATGGCTCGCACTTGAACACTGGTCAGAACTGCCGCGAGCAAAACTGCAAAGACCGCTCCCACAAGAGCCTTGACCCGCCTTTGACTGTCCCTATGTAGTATGCAGTACCGACGCACACTTGACGCTCAGCACACACAATGAGCATGCAATGAAATTCTGACAACTCCTTGATACCGATGCACTCTCCTGTGCATTGTGTATGCTGCAAGCCTTGCCAATAACAATCTTACTCACTGTGTACATGCTGGCAGCGAGTCTCTGACACAAAACCAAAATTTCAGACACAAAGAGTCTAGAAAGGGTGCTCCACTGCTCATTCCAACTTATTGAATAATTGCAGGGTGCTCACATGCAAAGTATTCCCAACCTCATAAAATAGACCTTTAGACCACATTTGGGAATTACTTGTACGCATTGATTACGCCTGACTTTGCCTCCCACTCCTTATCTGGCCTCACCCACAAGGCCAGGCCACCTCCTCTGCCTCTGCCCACAATGATGGTCTCATCCACATAGGCATACAGGAAGAAGGGCAAAGCCTTCTTGGCCCTGCAGCATCAATAACCAAGCACAGAGCTGTCGAATGCAAGCAATGTTGGTTCTGAGTACTCAGTGTGGGGTGGTCATATAAAAAAAAGCTTGTGATCATCATTTCACCTGGGACCCTTGAACAGCAATGAGGTATGGATGTTATGAAATGGCAGTTCCGTGTTCATACAGGGGTGCAATGACCACTGAGCACTTTCTGTGAGCAAAACCTAGCCACGACATCATTGACAGCAACAAGGCATGCAATAACAAGTAACGACTAATGCAAAGGTGGCGAGCAAGCCAGCAGCAAGGCATCAATGAGTATTAACATGAGAAATGAAGGCTGTGCTGCACTCACTTGTCATCCATTTCTGACACCTGCTTGGCATCCTTCTTGAGGGGTATAGTGAAGGACCAGGGACCAATGCCAATGGTCATGTTAACCACATCAAACCAAAGCTGCTTGCCCTTCATGTCATATGGCCCAGCAAATGTGAGGTATGCGATGGGACCAAGGAACACCCCATTGGTGAAGATCTTATTGCTGCCATCAAATTTCTGCAGGATAAGGGATATGTGCTTGTTTGAGCAGCTTGCAGAAGCACTTGGGAGTCATCCACTGCGCCCAAGTAGGGATTCATGTATAATCATGTCGCCCCATAATGTAGCAGTGATGAGAAAGCAGGGGAACATATTTAATACAGCTGTACACTAGTAGCACGTCCATTCGCCCAAGGGTTGCAAGGTAAGCATCCAATCATTGGCTCAGTGTAGGTTGCAAGCACACTGTGCCTGGAAGATGTTTTGAATGCACCGTTTTTGGTGTAAGCTTGATTTTAGCCCTGCCCAACTTCAGGTCACGATCCCTTTTTGATCCTTGCTTTTCCCCCACTTACAGCATATACATAAAAAGGTTGAGAATGACTCTTTGCCTCATGCTTACCTGGCAGGCTGCTATGGGAAAGTAGATGCCCCCTTTGTTGGGTTGCTTCTTTGTGGCAGCAGCCACATCCTTAGAGTCTGTGCAGGACAACCAAAGGGCATTCAACCATAATTCTCTCAGCTTCATTCCCAGCTCCCACAAAACGGGCAATGATTTTTGCGAATTGGTTCCTATGCTGAAGAGATACGGGTGGCTGCAATGTAGCGAAGGGGTGCAGTGGAGCAAAGCTAAATGGTGCTTGCTCCCAAATAGAGGTAGGCATGCATGCTTGCATTACTTCATGGTGTATGCATCAGAATCCTATTGAGCCAATGCAAGCCTTTTGATATGCGGCAGACACTTGTCATCGTATACAGCTGCCTTCACTGTGGTGGGGAACCCACCTGCTGTAAAGACCAACTTCCATCGAGCTCTTGGAGATGATAGTAGGTCAAACCAGCCGTCAGTCTGCGTATGGGGAACGTTACGGGTGTTTGTTTGTTTGAGGCGTCGAGAGTGCTATCACAGCAACTTGCGGGATGGGGACCTTACCGGTAGCTTCTGCTTCTCTAGTGCAAGCATGGCAGATAGAAGCTGTGGTGCAGGATAAGCACCTGGCTTCTCTGCGCAAGCCTTGACGATGGCCACAGCATCTGTCTCGGCCTCGGAAGCCACTGCAAGCAGACCGATGTCGACATGTCAAAGCTATCCAGTGTGCGTCTGTCTCTTCTATGAGACAGCTGCTGCATGTGCTAACCACGCACCTGACGTCGATCTGGCCACTGACCGGTACCTCCTACCGCTCTGACATCTCGGGATGCTCCTCCTGCTGTAAGTGCCCGTTAGGCGTGCTGAAGCTTCGCAGATCTTTGCTTATACTCGAAACTACCTTGTAGAACTCTGAAATGCTGGAGTTCTCGTCGAGCGCGCGGTGAGCTTCCCGGAGCATGCAAGTGCCATGGTTGTTGCTTGCCAGGCCTAGTACAACTGCAGTCCTGGATGCGCGCACGTACGGACAGCCTGTCTGTGGTCGTCCTGACGGTCCATATCGTCGCGCTGAAATACTGTCCTTGATGGTACTGGCTTGTGTAACTTGAGTAACTTCTAAGTCACTGCCAAGGTCACTTGCCTCTCTTGTTTCTGACCACATTTCCCATCACCATGCACCTCAAGGGACCGTTAAGAGGGGCTTATAGGAAACTCAGTCCTGGCTAATCATGCCAATGTAGGTACAGAAGGGGACTCGGCATCATGGCCAGTTTCACTCCCAGTTGCTATCACCGTCCTGCTAGGCTGCTGCAACTACAACCGCTGTGAGTCCTATAATTTGTACAATTTTAAAAGTTGCTGCCTCAAAAGCTTTGTACCAAACCATGCCACTACGATGTACAAACACAGATGCTGAATGTTTCTCTCGCAATGCCGCTCCTGCAGGCAACAGCCCTACCAGTCAAGCTGCTTCTGGAGCAACCATTCACCATAATGTGGCATGTGACATCTGCGGCTGCAACCCCGTCGTCGGCATTCGTCACAAGAGCTTATTGAAGTCGGACTATGACGTCTGTGGGCGGTGTGTGGGGTCGCCTGCTGCGGCTCAGTTTGGCCCCTATCTCACCCTTGGCAGTGCAGGCAGCAGCAACAGCAACAGCGATGCTGCTGGCAATAGCAGAGGCTGTGGAGGTGCTAGTGGTAGCAGCAACAACATTGGCAGTGGAAGGGGCCTGGAGGATGGGGTTGAGAGGCAGCAGCAGCAGCCAGCAGCAGTAGCAGCGTCTGGAGAGGATGGAGGAAGGGGCGGGCAAGGGGCTGGCGTGAACGCTTTTCAAACCATGATGGAAGCTGGAAGAGATAGAAACAGTAATGGTGCAGGTGCTAGAGGCAGTAGCAGCGGCAGCGGTGGCAGTGGGAGGGGTAGAGGCAAGGGCAGGGGCAGTGGCGGTAGGGGTGATGGTGGAAACGGCAGGCTTAGCAATCGACACCAAGCACTAGTGCAGTGGGTGTGGAGATACTATAGCAATACAGCCGGGGAAGCAGCAGCAGCCACAGCAGGAGGAGGAAGAGGAGGAGGGGAAACGGCTGATGGTGGTGGAGGGGTTGGGGACCATGGCTTGCCTAGCAGCAGCAGCAGAAGTGGTGGGGATGGTGGTAGTGGTGGTGGTCGAGGAGCAGGCCAGGGAGGGGTTACAGTATATGTCACAGACCGGCCCCCGTTGTATTTGCAGCATGAGGGACATAGCAGGTAAGTTATGAGGGGTTGTCAAGAATGACATGATGGGAAGTGGGTGTGAGGGGGTATGCAAGAACATGCACTGGTTCACCAAGAGGGAACTGGGGTGCAATGGAAGCTGTAGGATAGCTCGAAAGAAACTGAAAGTAAGCAGGGCAGTGAGTCATGGAAGCTTGCCATGGGTAATTCTTGTGGAGATATTGTGGGAGAGAGCTAACTGAAAGCCATATAGGAACCTGCTTGCAGCTCCATTGGGGTTGGAGGAACAGGGTCTTGACACATAGCAGCATATTTCCATGTCATCATGACTGAGCAAGGATTTCAGGCGCCATGATAGACATGAGATATGAGCAGTTTGTGTGGGCTATCTACTGGTATACAGCAGGACTGTAAGACTGTTGAGACATAGGGCACAGGACAGATAACTTCGGACTTGTGGCATTCCAGTAGAACAGTATGTAGCCACCAGCACATATGGCAACACCTTCTCTTCATCTATCAATACTACCTTTGCTACCAAACTCGGGTTGGTGCCCACCCTGCCCCTCCAGTCAGATGCCATCTAGGCGGCAGCATTGACTCAGCTCTTCCTTTTCTCATTCAGTACCCTGTGCCCAGTCCCCTCCCCCTGGTCCAGCCCCTCCTTCTGCTTCATTCTTTACTGTGAGCTATGGGAATCAGCTGATTTTGTGTGTGTCTGTTATCACCCAGGAAGAAAACAGGATTGGGTTGGGTTTTAATTTGTGCAGTGCGGGCTGAGATGAGTCTTATGTTCTCTTTTGCTGGACGCAGGACCTTAATTGGCATTGAACAGCGTCAATTGCCTGGGGAGGCCGCAGAGTATGTGCTACTTATGTTGGACCCTGGGTTACCAGTTGCTGAGCTACAGGACGCACTGAGGTATGGGGCAGCTGGGCACACCAGTCGATGTGGCTTTACAAAGAGCGCAGTGTTATAGTCCCCCGCAGGGTTTTTGCAACATTGATGTGCTTTTGCCTGGGACAACCATGGGATGCGACAGGTTTCAGGCTGTTTTGAGAGATGTTGTCCGTTTCTTGCCAGGGAATCTCCACCAAAGAGTTCTGCTGACCGGATAGAATATGCGCCCTTGGTTTTGCGATCGACTCTTGTCTTCTATGGGCTGCTGACTGAACTAGGGCTGCGTTGCAAGCCTTGAAGCATTTTCTAAGCAAACCATTTCTCTTTCTTTCACAGGGTGCGGAGTGTATTATTGGCTGAGACTGTGCATGATAAGAACGTATAAGCCAGATGTACCCCTTGCGTGCATTTACATACCCCTGCAGCGGTCCCCTCTAACCTGTCCCTCCATCTGCCCTCATCTGCTTGTGTGCAGGTCTGGAGTGCAGTGGCAGCGGCGAGTGAAGCGTGGGGTGCACACATTGAAGCAGCCTGAGTTCCAAATAATGCATGTTGCACCAGGGCTAGCTGCTGTGGGAAGCCAGGAATGGGAAGACAACAAGGTGGTGCGTGCAAGTGAGCGGTTCAACTGAGTGGTGGCTCGTTTGAACTGGTATCATGTCAGCAGTGCTGGCTCCAGAGTGTCAAGTAAAACAGCAAGGCAGGGGGAAATGGGCTTGGAAGAGATGTTCAGTCCTGCAGGCCTGGTGGGAGATTTGGTCGGGTTGCGGGTCGGCTGGGATTTCCCCCCTTCTCTGCGTAGTTCTCTCTCTCTCTCTCTCTCTCTCTCTCTCTCTCTCTCTCTCTCTCTCTCTCTCTCTCTCTCTCTCTCTCTCTCTCTCTCTCTCTCTCTCGGGTTGCATTGGCGTTGTTGCGAGCTAGCAGAGCAGTCACATCTTGAATTCCTCTTTATATTCTTTGAATGTGATTGGGGCCGGCACTAAGGTGGGCAATGGGGGGATATAGCTTTGGTTTCGCAGTAGTATCCAGTGTGGTGCAGCCACACCTTAATTTATGTTTGTTTGTTTGTTATCCTTGCTACTAGTCTGCAGCTGCCAGTTTGGATGGATGGCGAGATGGAAGTCGCCTATATGTTTAGAGTTGGATGAAGCTGGTGATGTGTGGCTCGGATCGTCTAAAGGAGTCTGCACCCTGTCTGAGTGAGCCCTGAGTGCCACCCCGCCGCCATCAGGTTTCGGTGCTTCCAGAGGGCGCCAAGGTTACACTGGCAGAATTGAACCGTATCTGCTGTACGGGCAGACGTGTTGGCAATGCTTTAGACGCTACCACAGGTCGACTTGCGGTGAGACAAGCTCAGACCGCGCCACAGGGGCAGTATCAAACACTACTGCACGGAATCGACTACCCAAGAGGGCCGTGCTGTAGGATGCGCTGATGTGCGCCCATCCCTTTGACTGCCCTAAATAGAAGCGCCATTATATCACTCCGTGTATCTGGTTTTGGTGGCTGCTGGCAAGTGAATGCAGCAAATAGCTGCTGAGGATGATCTTCACGCCCTCCGGGCCTTGCTTCCACCACAGTCTATCGAGGATGAAGAGTGAGTGAAGTCTTTTTACATGATCCCACATACTATGACTGTAAAGCAGCTTGCTCAGCAGATGATGTGGCTGGCATCATGGGCAGCACTTGTGGATGCACGGTCAGCACCGACTGGCTTCACGGCGACTTAAGAACATGCATGCCTATTCTGCCGTGCAGGTACATGCAGCATAAGATACGGCAGGCGAAGCGAGCAGCCCGCAGCGAGCTTAGCGTCTCAAGGGGGGAGTGGCACAGGCATGGCTATGCAAGTACAAGCCTGTTGGACATAAGCTCAATCCAAGATGACATCCCAAGGGTCCATGCTTCAGTGAGTGCTCATGGAACCACTTGCAGCTGCAGACTGGTCTTTAACGAACCACTGGATAGAAGTGGTGCTTATACTCTTTCATAACAGAAGCAGCGAGTGGATTGGTAGCCAAAGGCAGTGTCAGAAGCTGTCTTGCAGTGGCTATCCTGAGCTTAACACGGCTGCAAACAGATGCGGTAAGCGACATGCAGTCAGTCCATTCATAGAGGTCCTCAGGGCTGGGGGAACCTTTAGGCAACCTATAGGAAACAGCGTTTGCATGATATCGACCCCTGCACAGGTTTCAAGCTGTGCAGCACCCACAGCATGACTCCAACCAGTTCCAAATATTCAGCATGTATCTGTTGCATAAGGCTTACGAGGCCGTATGTTGGCATTCAGCAACAGCATTGAAGCATGTACATGGCCTCTCTATCTCGCAGGATCTGACCACCGAGTCCTTTTTGACCCAATGTGAGGGTCCTAAGCAACCAGTGGTCATTACTGGGCTGACGGGCAAGTGGCCAGCACAGGAGGCCTGGACTCCAGAGCAGCTGCTCAAGGCTTATGGGGACCACAAGTTCAAGGTAGGACTCACTGGGACGGCAGTTGGTGATGTCGCATAATATTGAGTCTGTCCTTGTAAGGTCCTTTGCTGCGGTAACCCCTTGTTGCTAATGCTCCTTATGTCAAGGCCAAGCTGCTTACACCCAATAGGCCCCTATAGGTGCAGGGCCTAAGTCACTTTTGCTGTGGCATCCCATAAAATGTTGATCACCTACGCCTCAAGGCTCTGTGTGGCTGGAAGTGTCATTGCTTGCGTTGTTGTCCAAGGTAGCGTATAGTCTTAAGCCTTGGTACCAATGGCGGGGGGGATGGGGGGAGTGCTGTGTGCCCGCGTTATCAACTAAAGTATGGTAGAATTTGTATGTGTATATATAGTCCATGTGCTGTATGATATAGATCACAGTATCGCCTTGCAGCCTTGCAGCCCTTCAGCATCATTTCAGCCACATTTTCAGTGTTTGGCAAGCAGAAATCGAGACAGAGAGCGGAGGCTGCTAGTGACCCGAGACAGCCCTCTAGAGACTTTATTTACTCATATATAGCATTGCTTTATGTATGTTGCCATGGCTTATGTCATGAGTCCTTATCTAATTATCCCAATCATCCTCTTCATACATGTCTCCGGCCTGGGTGGATTCAAATGATAAGGGCTATGCAGGTGAAAACGTGAACACGTGCCTAGATGTTCCCGTGGAACACTGCTCATTTCCTGTGAAATAATTCTTCACAAAATGCGAATGACGAATGAAGGGATGAGACTAGAAGTAAGCTAAGGTGAAGTGCTGCTGATGCATGTTATTGAGGTCCGGCCTTGTCTCGCTAACCTAGTTTTTTGACTGAGGCGTGTAAGTACTAGTTTCGTACAGTAATGCAAAGCTGATTGATGTTCACTCATCTATTGTTGCACCATGCTGCCCAGGTGGGTTCAGATGATGAGGGCTTTGCAGTGCGCCTGCGCTTCAGCTGGTTCCTGCACTACTGTTGCGACCCAGTACACAGCCAGGATGACTCCCCGCTCTATATCTTTGATGGCACCTTTGCAGACAGACGGGGGAGCAGTGGCATGACGGGGGACTACAGAGTGCCGGAGATGTTTGATGAGGATCTGTTTAAGCTGGTGGGGGAGAAGAGGAGGCCGCCGTATAGGTAGAGCGGGGTGGGGGGTGGGGGGCCTGGGGATGGGGAGAGGGACAGGGACTACATAGTCCCTGCTATGTTTGATGAGGATTTGTTTAAGCTGGTGGGGAGAAGAGGAGGCCTCCGGACAGGAAGAGCAGGGTGGGGGGCATGGGGATGGGAAGAGGGACATGGAATGGGGGGCTTAGGGGATATGAGGGCACGACAGGGGACTAAACAGTCCCTGTTATGTTTGATGAGGATCTGTTTAAGCTTGTAGGGGAGAATAGGAGGTCGCCGGACAGGTAGAGCGGGGTGGCGGGTGGGGTGAGGTGGGGAAAGAGAGAGGGGCGTGGAGAGGGTGGGTATGGGACAGCGGCTTATGGCATATGAAGTAACTAGGGTCCAGGGTCAAGAGGAGAGAAGGGGACAGATGCTACAGGCAAGGATGGAGGGGGAAGGGCTAGTGTTTTTGTGAAAGCGGGAGGGGTAAGTTGTGGGCTTGTTAAGGGAAGGATGGGAGGATGGGGAAGGGGATGAGGGTAAGTTTTGTGAAAAAGGAGTATAATAGGAGAGCAGAGAGCATAGACTACATGGAAAGGCAACATGCAGTAGGGAAGGGGATTAAAAGGAAAAGGACCAATGGAGGGGTGAGCGGAGAGGTTTAACAGGTAGGGAGAGACCACATCTGAGGATGTTTAAATAGGCTAGAGTGGGGTCTTGTATGCAGGCGGTGGACATGCAATGCATCTGGGGTCGGTTGCCATACTCCTCCTAAGGATGGTATTTTTTTTGTGAATACCTTGTCTGATGCTGCTGTTGCTTGCAGATGGTTTGTGAGGGGTCCAGCTCGTAATGGCACAGGCTTGCATAAAGACCAAAACGATTGTGTAAAGACCTTCAGGTGATAAACTAGGAAAGTTTCTGTCCCAAACAGAGGCATGGGGCATGAGGCTATTGCCCAACCTCTGAGGCTCTTGAGATGTGGTGTTGTTGCCCCGATCCCTCCCAGAAATGGTGGTGATCTATTACATGTCTGCTCCTTTTGCTGCTTGCAGGTGGTTTGTGATGGGTCCAGCTCGTAGTGGCACAGGCTTGCATGTAGACCCCCTGGCTACCAGTGCCTGGAATGCTTTGTTGAGGGGGCACAAACGCTGGGCCCTCTTCCCGCCTGGGACTCCTAAGGAGGTAAGCGGTTCAGCAGCATGGGATAAGACTTGAGGGGTTAGCGCCCAGCGGCATGGATTAATACATAAGGAGTTCAGGTCCCAGCAGCATGTGTGTAGGGCTTGCATTTAGGTCCCAGCAGCAGTGCGGTGTCCATATGGTCGGCCGGCATGGGTTTGTGTGACTCCACTTCATCAGGGGTCGTGTGCTGGTTGGTCTTGAGTGACCTTTTGGCATAGCTGGCTTTGCGTCTTGATTGATTGATTGAGCAGTGTGGGGCGGTGAGGGGGCCTGGCTGGGATGGGGCTCGCTGACTGGATACGGTGCTTGGTGGGTGAGTTGGGGTGCAAGTGGGGCTCGCTGAGTGAGGCGGAGTTGGCTGGGTGAGGGATGAGGGGGGGGGGGCCCTGACTGGGTGGGGTGGGGCTTGGTAGTGTGTGCGTGTGTGTGTTGGGGGGAGGGGGTTAAGCAGCTTTCCGAGGGAACTGGTGTATGTACCACATCTGGGCCCTGGGAGGGCTCTTTCTGGGAGGATGATGGACATGTACTGGCGTGATAAGGATGATAGTATGCATATGTCAGGAAGGAACTGACATGAGAAGGGTTATGGCCTTGCAAAAGTCAAACAGTGGCAAAAGCTGGTGTGTATGGAGTGGGACTTGTGTTTTGCAGCCACACTCTTGAGGAGGCAGCATTGCCATTCATTGCTTAAAGTTTAAACATCACGCTCGGGACAGCTACAGGCACTATTTGAGAAGCTGCCCTCTTGCAGGGTCAACCCTTTTGTTGATATACATTGACTTCCAGGAGGACACTGTTAATCTACTTTTGCTCCCTGTGTGCTCCTGTTGCTGCAGTTCCTGCTGCCCCCAGACATCAAAGAGCGTGAAGCTGCCAACTGGTTCACCACAGTCTACCCTAGAACCCGAGACCCCACCTGGCCTACAGCTAAACCCCTAAACCTCATCCAAAGACCCGGCGAAACCGTCTTTGTCCCTGGCGGTTGGTGGCATGCAGTAATGAACTTAGATCTCACCGTTGCGGTGACGCATAACTACGCCAACAGTCTGAATTTTCCGGCAGTGTGGCTTCGCACCGTGAAGGGCAGGCCGAAACTCAGTAGGAAGTGGCTGGAGCTGTTGCAGCAGCAGCGCCCTGATCTGGCAGCTGTAGCAGACAAAGCAATTGCTGCAGCCGCTGCAGGGACGATCCATGTGGCGGCCAGCAGTAGCAGTGATAGCAGCAGCAGCAGTAGCAGCAGCAGTAGTGGCAGTAGCTCCTCGTCTGACAGTGAAGGGGAGGGGGAGGCGGCGGAGGGGTCTAGGGATAGGAAGAGGCAGAGGGTCGATGCTGTGGCAATTGGTGGCGCAGAGGGCTGTCGGGCTGAACTGCAGCTTGAGGAAACGGGGCCTCGGAGTGAAGGAGAGAGAGGCAACACAGGGGTAGCAGCAGCAGCAGAAAGAGAAGGGTACGGTGGCAGCAGAGGGGTGCATTGTCTGGGGGCAGTGGAAGGGCTGGATGAGGGGAGGGGGGAGGGAGGGAGGGAGGGGAGCTGTGAGTGTGAGAAGCATTTGGGGAAGCCAACAGCAAAGCGGAAAGCAGGCGGGACTGGGGGCAACTTTGCAACAGCAACAGCAGCAGCAGCAAGAGGAGAAGGGGTTGCTGGGGAGGATGGGTACAGAACAGGTGCAGGGTGGACGTCTGGGGCCACAGCAGCAGTAGTAGCAGAAGCAGGAGGAGGAAGGCAAGGACTGGATGTGTGTATGAAAAGAGGAATAGGTTCTGAACGTGCCTTTGCAGCAGCATCAGCAGCAGCAGCAGGAGGAGGAGGGGGAGGAGTGGGACCTGGATATGCTTTTGCAGCAGCAGCAGCAGCAGCACCAGGAGGGGGAGGGACTGGCAGTGATGCTGGTGGAGCAGCAGGGGGAACTTGTAGGGGAGTGTGTGATCCACCATGTGCAACCAGGCGGCAGCAGCAGCAGCAAGAAGGGTTGCAGGAGCAGCAGATGGGAGAGGAGCGGGGGGAAGGGAAGGTGCAAATGGTGGAGCAGGAGGAGGAGCGGCAGCAAGGGGGGGAGCGACGAGTACAGCAATGGCAAAGCAGGTTGGAAAACCAGCAGCAAAAGCAGGGGGACAACCCACAGCAAAAGGAGCAAAGGAGGGAGGAGCAGCAGCAGGGGCAGGAGGAGTTTGAACCGTGGCAGCAGCAGGAGGAAGGGGAAGAGCAGCAGCAAGAGCGGCAGGAACAAGGGTTGGAGGAGCAGCAGCAACAGCAGGAGCACGCGCAGCAGCATGGAGAAGAAGGCCCCCCTGTCCCACCTCTGCGGCAGCAGCGTCTGCAGAGCTGTTGAGGAGTATCAGCCGCTTCAACAGCTAAGTACCAACAAGAAAGGAACATCTAGTCTTGGGTGTGGCAGCCGCATATGGAAGGCTGAGATTAAGAAGATAGGGAGAGCAAGGCTGGGAAGAAGTAGGGGTTGGGGCTGATAAGGAAGGCTGACTGTGTGCGTACTGAGCTCAGGACCAGGATGGCATGAGATGATGCGCAGCTATTATTACAATGGGCATGCATTTCTGACTACTTCTTGCCCTGCGTTGTGGGAAGAGTAAGGGGGTTTGCTTGCACCATGCACATGTGAGGGAGGCCAGCAAGTAGTGGTGTCTGCTAAGTGAAGCTGTAGCATGTGTAGCTCGGCCGGGTATCTATGATTTTTGGACTGCAACGTGTTCTTGTGTTACAGAATCCGTTGCGTTCCAAAAGTAATAGAGATCAGGCCGAGCTGGAACGGTCTTTATGTTGTTTTGGCATATGGATGCGCAGCTGAAATGCGTGGGAAGGCTGTGATCTTGCGGATAATGCAAGTGTGGTGCATTGCAGTATCGACACTCTGGCTACATGTGTATGATGGAGGGGAGGGAGAATGCAACCCCGTGGATGGCGCGCGTTGCTACCGTATGTATTTTGCGCCTCTGTAAATTTGTACTCAGCTTGCCACCAGCAGGTGCAGTCTCGGATAACCCCTGCCCGGCAGTGAACCGTGCAGATCGACCCCCCCCCCCCCCGATCCGACCGCAGTTGAACCCGGTGGTGACGCTCCGCCTGTAGTTTGACAAGGTGACCACGGGGCTGTGCTGTCTGAATAATCTGATCGGATGCTCCATGTCCAGCGGTCCGAAGACGACCGTCAATAACAGCTGGATTACACAAGCTCAAGGCAACTCTCACATGGTAGACGAGTTAACCTTCCAGACCATGAGCCGGTCACAACTTGCCGATCTTGCCGCATGTGATATGAGGCAATTCATACATTTGCAAAGGATGGCATACAAAGGTCCCTTAACAGCATACAGGCGACAACCTACTCTGCATGTTACCGATGTCTCAGCAAGGTGACACACATACGGGCGCAGCGCCACCCACAAGGAGACATCTTAGGCTCCAACGGCATAATCAACTTCATATGTACACGTAATGCCAAGCGTTCATCCAAACCGTAGCAAAAAGCTTCTTAGTTCACCCCACCCAAACTCCATGTCCAGAGGTATCACAACAACAACAACAACCATTTAAGGTGTGGCAACCGCAAAGGGCTGCTAGGTCGTAACGACCAAGCACACCATCGGATGGATCCAGACACAATGGATGCCAGACCACCAACTTAGAGGGAGATCCTCCCATGTATCCATCCAGGAGACTTCAAATTGGCTGCCACCAGCCCATCCATGATTCCTGGCTAGCCAATGCATGTCAGGCCAACCAGAGCAACCCACAGTCAAGCATGAAAGCACCTAAGCTGTACCATGTGCTAGCTAGTCTCAACCCATACGCCAGCTGCTGCTGCCGTTCCTGCAGTAGCCTGCAGCACTGTCTCTGAGGACTCTGGCGAGCTCCCTCCCGCCCCATCTGCTGCTGCTGCTGCTGCTTTCCCATGCCCCACGCCTGCTACTGCTTCCACCCTCCGCTTCCTCCCACATGCTTTACACTCCCCCCAACTACACATGTGCCCCGTGCTCTCCGCATGTGTCATCAATCCCTTCACATGGGTGAAATTCCTCCCACAATCCTCACAAACCAAGCCAGCCTCTCCTTCTGGTACAGCGCCTAACAGCTGCACACATTCTGCACATGGCGCCGGACAAGTGTGCCAGAGCCTCAACCCCCGGAACACCTGCCCCACGATCAGCACATCCATCGCTGCATAGCTAACCTGAGCCCTCGACAGCGACCTCGTCTCCCAATTACTCATTGTCACACTGCGCGATTTAGGAATATCCAGCCCTAAAACGCTCCTCGCCAGCTTCCCCAGCCCAACATGGTTATACCCCAGCCCCTTCGCCACCGCCTGGATATCCAAGAACCCCCCAAACTGTCTCCACCCCATGCTGAAGGTCCCCTGCATCTTCTCCTCATCACTCCCCGCCCAGCCGCAGCCAAGGAGCACCACTCCAGGATCCACTAGAAACTCCTTCAGGGCTGATGGCAGGGTGTGGCCCATACGGCACACCCGTACCAGAACTGCCATCCGGCTAGTGGCAAGCTGGACCAAAGCCACGGGTGTGAACCTGCCACCTGAGAAGCTCGGCCGCCACTCCAAGTCTATTGCTACGATGGGGTCTGACATGCTGCTCCGAAGCTTCTGGAGAGCTACTGGGAGGAACACAGGGTTCTCCACCACCAGAATCTGCAGCAGCAGCATAGGCGAACAGACCCAAACTGAGGACTTGGAGATTGGGTACAGGTAATCAAAGCAGGGTAGAGTGATGCGACAAGAAAAGCAGGGTCTGTCAAACTGAGGACTGAGGTTTTGCACTTTAGCGTTGTAAGGATCTTCATGTATTTCATGCTTGAGCATCTACGTTGGAACAGAGAGTAAATCTTTCATAAACCAACCAGGTGGAAGATAGTTTCATTCCACTAGTTACAAAGAGGCAAAAAAGTATGTTGGATGATAGACCTGTTCAAGACACTCCTCGAAGGCTTTTGAACAAACAGCCCTCGCTGCCAAAACAGTTGGAACAGCTGCATGGGGTGAAGAACAGGAAAGCCCAAGTTGCATTTTTCTGCAACCCTGGGCAGACAAGTTCCCAAAATGATCTGACTCAAAATCAAATGATGTAACAGGAACGAAGATCAGCACCTTCCAGAGCTTTGTACATTATGCTGTTATTTATTCTCACGTTTAACTTGAAAGACGCAAGGAAGCTGTGTACAGCGAGCTATGCTATGCCCTAGGCAGCCTCACCTGTATGCCTTCTGGTAGGGTGTACTGCTCATACCCTTGAGCCAGCCGGAAGCTGCTCATGTTATTATTGTGGATGGCAACCACTTTTTGCCAATCCACTGTAGGTAATTGCACCTGCGAAAGATAACACAAAATTGCGGTGGTCAGGAATGGATGCATCCCTCCGTCGTTGTGAGAGCAATCCATGCAAGAAACCAACCTGGACGGAAGGGACTCATTGCTCGTTGCAACAGCTGCGGTTGGGCCGCAGCAGGTACTGAAGAGCCAAATACAAGAGAACTGCCAAGCTAAACAAACAAAGCGGGAAGGAACCATTGGGTGCAAATGAGGCAGCTTTAGCTTAGTACCACCACAGGCACGGGCTGAAGAGCACCTGCACTGCAGCTGCAGGATTATGCTGCTTTTGAAATGTCACCAACCTCTACTGGTGGTTACACAACCGAAATGTCAGGAAGAGCATCAGGTCCTTCTCACTGAGCCAAGGGCCATCAAATGCTTATGAGATGAGAACAATAGGTGCCTGCTTTGCAGATGCGCAGAACCTCTCCTAGCTGCTGCAGGCCTGTTTCGCGCCAGCCTTCATACATTAGGGACCGGAAAAGCTTCCAAGCATATTGCTCACCTGCATATGACACCAGCCATTTGCGTCGGGATGTGCGCATGTTGACGGGCAGGCTGCCACCGCAACAGGTTCTGCACCATTTGCCTTGGCACTCCCAGTGACGCCACTTCCACTGCCACTGCTGGTGCCAATAGCATGGATCCCTTTACTGCTACTGCCTTCTGCTGAGGGTCTTGTGGCGAGACTCCTGCTGCTGCTGCTGCTGGTGGTGGTGCTTGCATATCGCCAAGTACTGAGGTTGGGCTGGCATGGGGAGGGCCTGCACATGCTGTGAGTGCTGCAACTGCCGAATTGAGGAGTAATTGTCTGTAAGGTTGCGCAGCTGCTGCTGGCAGCGTAGTGGTGCTGCTGCTGCTGCTCTGACAGGATTGCGGGTTGCAGGTGCATGCTGCTGCTGCGGCGCCTCTTGCCAGGTTTCAATGCTGACATTTCATTGTGCTGTGATTCTTCAGTGGCAGAAGGCCGGGCTGTAGCTACTGCTGTTGCCGCTAAGGATGCGGAGGCTGCTGGGGGGTCCTGTGCTGGTTGAATGGAGTGGGGAAAGTTGAACTGCTGCAAGCTGCTGTAACGGGCTGCAAGGAGGGATTCAGCTGCTTTGCGCTTTGCGCTCTTGGTTCTGCTCGCGTCCGGTACTGTGTGCTGCATGGTGCTGGTGCTGTATGGGTCCCTGGCGTAGTCAGTTTGTTGAGAGTCGAGCCTCGAGGATGCTGGCATGGCTGGCTCCAGTGGGGATGCTGTGGTTGGAGCCATTAACGAGGACAAGGTTGCAAAGGCGCTATTGGCTGTTTGAAGCAGGCTGCGTCTCAGCACAAGCTTACCCAACATGCCTGCAAGTAAGGTTTGCCGTCATTGTCACGTAAACATGACACAGTGAGGGTGGCTACAACAATTAAACAAGCAACAATAGCAACACGGGACCACTCACCGAAAGAGGGCTAAAGCAGCGAAGCGAACACCTAGCTGAGACGTCGCAGGTAGATGTGCCAGGCAACACCCACGACACGGCACATGGATACCCGGCTGCATACACGTTCAAGAGATAAGCCAATAACTTCTCAAGCAGGGTAGTTTCGTTAAGAGCCCGTCTTCGAAGTTCAGCAACCGGCAGCCGCAACCCGTGGATGCCCGCCCTAATCCAAGCTTGTACAGCACGCTACAGCACCACAGCACCGCGGAAACTCGACTCGAGGCACACATGTGCATCCTTTGCTCGAAAGAATAGTATGCTAAGCAAGCACATGAGTTCTTGGGGTGTCAGTGAGTGCCTGCCGGTGTCACTACGTAGCCCTTCAAGGACGCCTGCCCTTGCACGAGCTCGCGGCAGCATCGCATACCATTGCAGGTCTTGATCATTTGATGTAACGATAACGGGGCTATCCAGCGAAGCCAAAATCGCTTTGCCTGGCTATTTGTCGTAAAGCTTCTGAAGGCCTGCATCGCCTCCTTTGAACCTGCGTGGAAAGATGCAGTGCATAGCAAGGCAGCAAGCGGCGGGTCTGTCAACTAGACAGGGTCACGCATCTACAAGCTCCACGTCACCATGTAACCGAGCTATTGCACGTTGCCGACATCTGCGGTCCATGCGGTTGGTCTGTACTGCCACTCCCAGCAGCCTGTATGAACCGAAGGTGCGGACATTCTGGAGAATTAGTCCCACATAGAGATGCCAACCCGCTTGTGCGTGCGGCCTCTAGTCCGTTGCTGACCCTTTCTTCTTTACTTCCACTTGCACTCTGATCTGTCCAGGCCTACGAACGAGTATCAGATGCTATGACATCTGGCTCCGTGTTCTCTTGCAGCCCAAACGACACCGTTGATGATGGTAACAGTCGTAGCCTCATTGCAGCGCGGCTCTCATTGCTGTTCCTAACTGCAGCGTTCTGTTGCAGCCTTGGAGATGTTGGTCAAGCACCGCATCACAGGTCTTCCAGTGGTAGATGCCAGTCAGAAAGTGGTAAGCAACCAATCAAAAGTCACACATGGTTGGAAGCAGAAGCAACTTGGCTACCTCAACAAGCAGCTCATGCCTGTGCCATGGTTATGATGCTGCTCCAGGACACCCATCTTGCAACAATCCCAGTTTCCTGCCCTAGCCTGCTCACCTCTGATAATGATAAACCCACGGTCTGTGGCTAGGAACAGGCTTCTTTGTGGCGGCCCCCTTTTCAGCAGCCCGCTTGCGTTTGCCACACCTCAAAGGTCGCTTTGCCTTTTTGTCTGTTTCAGGTTGGTGTGGTATCAGACTACGATCTGCTGGCGCTGGACAAGCTGGGCCAGGTCAAAGACGACAGGGCGCTATTCCCTGCAGCTGATCAGACTTGGCAGGTGAGCAGCAACAGGAGATGGAGGTGGGCATGGAACAGCCTCTGTCTTTTACACAGAGTAGAGGCAGTACGTAGCAGCAGAAGCAGGGCACAGACGTTCTATACAGAAGGGCTGTGGTCACCTGAATCCATGGTCTTCATGGCAAATTGCAGCCAGGGTACTGAGCAATTGCAGTAGCAGCAACAGGGGAGGCTAGAAGGAACACAGTCATATCAGGTCTTGTGCTTTCTACTTGCAAAAGCAGGAGCAGGAGCAGACAAGGGTGCAGCAACAGGAGCAGCTAAACCATGACAGGATCCCTTTTGCTATCAGCTCAGGACCAGCTAGTACTAATAGCCTGCTGGCCATTAGCACGAGTATTAGATGGGACTCAAACCCTGTAGGGCAGTTGTTGCCGAAGGTGTGGGCTCTCAACTGGAAGGGATTTTCTCTGCCACGCTGGTTAAAGCCAGTGGCAGGAGCAGGCGCAGAGGCAGCAATATGGAGAGAGGCATGCAACAGCAGTAGATAATGTGCCAATGACACAAGCAAGGCTGTCTTGCTGGCAGTTTAGTCTTGGCAGTACCACTGTGGCAGCAGAGCAGGCTTTGAGCTCTTTGAATAAGTGGCATCTGCTAGGCCTTGGCATGGGAAGGCAAGATCAAGGAGCAGAAGTCTAGTTTGCAGGTTGTCTGCCATATGAATAGGTGCATGACATGACACAAGCCAGGGTAGGCATGGGCCTGCCAACATTAAACAGGTATTAACAAAGGCCAAGTTCCAAGTTACACTGGTTATTCAGGTGCATTACCGGGTGTCTGCTTAGCTTCCATGCAAACTTGCGTGTGTCCCAGCTCAGCAGCAGTGTCTGCAAGCGTCTTGTGCCTTGCTGCGATGGGAGATCAGGAATATGTCATACATGTGTCCTGACTAAGGTTGCCTATATGTTGCTTGCAGGCTTTCAAGGAGGTGAAGACACTCCTGGCAAAGAGCAGTGGCAAGAAGTGAGTGCTGGTAGTTCATGTTCCCAGCAGCCTTGCTGTTATTGCTACATCACAAGTGTGGTCTCCAGTAATGGTTCGCATATGCTTGACACAGCCGCTCATGGCCACACCACTCAAAGGCTGCGTTAAGCTCTGCAATAAGCCATGCTGATGCTCAAGAAAGACACATGGTTGCAACTACGGTGTTGTCTGTGCCTTAAGTCGTGGCTTGAGAGTGATAGAACCCTGCATGTCTGTGTTTTCCATGTTGCTTTTTGGGTAAGTGCTTGACCTGGAGGTGGTGTGTGCGATTGCAGGGTTCAGGATGTGATGACAGCCACTCCCATCGTAGTCACGCCAGAGACAGACCTGAACGAAGCTGCAAGGTGAGTTGCACCACATTGTGGGGTAGATGTATTCTGGGCCTGGGTCTTTAGACCTTATCGCTGGTTTCGGGCCCTGCACCGCCCGGTGGGTCTTGGATCAACGTGTATCTGTTCATCTTTGAACAAACAAGCAAACACAAACTCAAGCACTGCACTTGAAACATTCTGTCTTCCCTGCTGCGTGATGCAATGGTAAACAAGAGTGCACTACTCCGTGGATGCTGTAGCCTGCTTTTGAAGCCATCTAGTACATGAGGCTTGGACCGGGCATTGGTTCTGGGCATCTTTTTTTTTGGTGTTTGCAGGTTTGAGCCTGATCCTGATGGTTGACCAAATCCTCTAGCTGTGACCGTAATAATCCTACCAAACAATCATACCTACACATACATAGAGGCCATCACGAAGTGCCCCTTGTAGTTGTGATGGGCGCATTTTGCTTTTCAGCTTTGTGAAATTGCAGTGCCGGCTCGGCTGCCAGATTGACACGTCCAACCAGCCGCTGGCGTACTGGGGTGGACACGTGCTTTGCACACGGGCATGGACAGCAAACGGTGCCTTAACTGCATAGGTGTGGTGGTGCTGACACATACCACCACCCTGCAGACACAAACAAGGATTGGCATACTTGCCCCACAAGTTTTGCGGGCTGCAGGAGAGTCTGCAACAAACCATGCCCTCGTCAGGGCTAAAACTGGACTGGTAGCCACTCAGATCCAACACAGAAGCGGCTAAACCGTTCTTCACGTTACATGCAACAGTCAGTTAAGCGCGAAACCGGAATCAACCAAGGCGCAAGGTCCGTACAGTCACCACTGCGTCATGTTCGTTTGTTCCTGGGCGCACTCTGGCCCACTGGGTGGGAACCGTGCCGCCGACAGGTGCCCCGCCGAACTCCATTTAACCGTTAAACGCACTGGAAACCGAGGTTTCGGAGGAGCAACTCACCCCACCGACGTCCGCCGGTCACTACAGTCACTGGTGCTTGATGGGCCTCGGAGTCGGGTGCCAATGCTAGAGAGAAGCACTGATAGACAATGCTAGATGCGTTGGCCTTGTCTGCCGGTAGGAGCATCAGTTTTAACCTGGCAGGAAGACTGGTGGCTGTTCCTCTGCTGCGTCCAATCGTTCATGCCCGAGCTTGTTTGCACAAACAATGAAACAAGGTGTGGCAACCGCAAGAGGGCTGCTAGGTCGGACCGACCAAGTACACCATTAAATGGATCCAAAGACAGTGTGTAACAAGCTCTGGAGGATTAGAGCAGGCCTGTTAGCCGTAGCACTCCTTGGCTTAGGGACATTGAACGTTAGTGTGATTGGTATAGAAGATAAACATCTGGGACATACCAATGACTAGACAAACCCAGGCCTCAATCACCATGGTTCTGGTTACGGAGCCACACAACGGTTGGTGGACTACAAAGCTGACAGTCAGTCTCCTGCTGGTGATTTGTTTGCTGGTGCTACTATTTGCCGTGTCCGTAGTTGGATGTCTGCTTGGGTATTCCTCTTGCTTGGTGGTATGGATTCCATTGTTTTTGGACCCATCCGATGGTGCGTTTGGTCGTTTCGACTTAGCAGCCCTTTGCGGTTGCCGCACCTTAAATTTTTGTTTGTTTTGTTTTGACAAATAAACTATCTTTAATGTCCCGGTCCGAGACCTGAAGTCGAAACGGCTCATGAGACGGCACGAGCCCATGCATGATCTAAGGCTAGATGGAACAGTGTGCATAGCATGGTGAGGCTTGAATATTACCAAACCTTTAAACTCAGAACCTCTCCTGCTCTATTACACTTTTTGTTCGGTTTGACCTTGCGGCCCTTTTGTGCTTGAAAGCATACGAGTAATGCAGTGACAACTGAGACCAAACACGTGGAATTTGAATTTTGCTTCGCAAAGTTGCCAGTTGGCCAATCCTCCGCCACCATTGAAGCAAAACATAAACACTGCTGCGGCGGGAGTTGTACGAAATGCTTGTCTTGACAAACTAAACATAAAGATGCAAATTTAAGTGCAGGTGGTTGCAACACCTTCAAATGTGTTTTGCTTTGTTTGCACATGGGTGTTTGGGAGGGCTGTTTTGGGGTAAACAAACAAGTCAAACTTTAGGGTATGGCTGCACACAAGGCAGCTAGGTGAAGTAAAGGCAAAACAAGTGGTGAACTGTGTAGGCTTCCTGCTGTCTTGGGGGACAACTGCCTGCAGGCGACCATGGGGCCTAGTCCCAAACTAACTGTTGCCAACAACACTCACTTTGCCTAGCATTTTGCATGCGTGTCTTTTATGTGCTTCCAGACAGCAGAATGTTGCGGGCCACAGGCGTCTAGACACCCCGCCTCAATAGAACTTCTCTTTTACAGGCGTCCTGCTGTCTTTACAAAACTGTTTGCGGCCGACCATGGGGGCGAACTGGCCGGATTTAAAACGTTGCCAGCAAGCATGTCTTTGTCCACATTTAGCAAGCCTGACTTTCATATGTTTCCTTACTGCAATGTCAGACGTGCAGCAGGACGTATGCTGCCTTTACGCCCAAGTACTTGCAGGTCACCACAGGGTGAATGAGGAAAAACAGTGGGATAAAGGTCTCTAGCCAGCAAGCTTTGTATGGTAGCTTCATTTTTAGGCATCAGGGGATCACCGTCACAGCGTGGCTACTGCGTACTTTAAAGCACATGGAGGCCTCTGTTAACTGTCTGGACCTTCTACTCTGACATGCATCTCATGGGCCCATCAACAATACGTGCATGGGTCAATGGACCCAGGCAGCAACAGCATGTACAGTACTGAATTCATGTATGTCAATGAAATAACAAGACTTAAACTCACTAAAGATAACTTAAGACTAAAAAACAGTGACGGCTATGATGGCTGTTTGTTCTTTGCTCCCCCTTGCAGTTGACGGTTCCTTTATATGTCTCTTGTTTGTGCAGGTTGTTGCTATCAAAGAAGATCCATCGCTTGCCTGTCGTAGATGACGGCGGAAAACTTGTGGGTGTCCTGTCTCGGGGCAACATTGTGAAAGCAGCTTTGGCGATGCGGCAAGCTAGCAAGAATTAAGAGCACATTACAGAAATGTGGCTTTGTGGCACCGCACGGATGCGGACAGCAGGTTTGCCAGTCTTATATTCACAGGAAACAGTGCAGACCTGGGTGAGGCAGAGCCACCGTGTGTGGCTGATTCGGAAAGCATCTTCAATTGTTCAGTTCATCAGTCATGTGTGGAAATGCTGGGATGCATTGAGCTAGTAATAGGAAGGTGTATTGAGGCTAGTGGATGGTGTAATCTTATGATGGCCTGACTGTGTGCAAAGATGCGAAGATGGTGGGTATCTACTCTTTTTCTAGCCTAGTGTTTGACTCGAGCATGGTTGCGCTTGCCACACCCTAGAACTGTTTGCTTGTTTGATCGTCAAGAGCAAGACAACAAAGTGGCAATCATATACTGATATGTGACAAGCCACAAAAGGTAACCACAACATGTGCCCAGTGAGCTTGCTATATTCATGGCTGAAGCACGACCCGTGTTGCACACCTTGGCCATGCCATTCCTCTGCTGGAGGTATGCAACTTCGTCCGGTAAGGCGGACTTACCGAGCACTGACTGCCATGCCCATCGATCGTGGATGTGCTCCACGTCCTCTCGCTGGCACTTCTAAATGCGCGGTTGGAACTTTAGCTCAGTATCAAGGAAAGCTCATGACGAGGACAGCCTTGAACCAGCTCGAGCGTACTAGGTCGCATCACTGCGACGGTACTCGCCAGCTGAAGCGGAGGCCGAGCCATACCGGCAACCTGGCTCTTGGAGATGGACATGCCAGGTGTTATAGGTGAAGATGCACCTCTTATATCCTCCAGGCCACTTATGCACAAGGCAGGACCCTACACGAGGGCAGAGGGCTCGCTAGCCGAGAGCCAGCTTTGTACTCAGCAGAGGCCATTGTCAAAATGCCCCCTTGTAGTCGTGATGTATGGGCGCATTTTGTTTTTCAGCTTTGTAAAATTGCAGTGCCGGCTTGGCTGCCAGCAGATTGACACGTCCAACCAGCTGCTGGCGTACTGGGGTGGACATGTGCTTTTGCACACGGGCATGGACAGCAAACGGTGCCTTAACTGCATAGGTGTGGTGGTGCTGACACACACCACCACCCTGCAGACACAAGCAAGGATTGGCATACTTTCCCCACAAGTATTGCGGGCTGCAGGAGAGTCTGCAACAAACCATGCCCTCGTCAGGGCTAAAACTGGACTGGTAGCCACTCAGATCCAACACAGAAGCGGCTAAACCGTTCTTCTCGTTACATGCAACAGTCAGTTAAGCGCGAAACCGGAATCAACCAAGGCGCAAGGTCCGTACAGTCACCACTGCGTCATGTTCGTTTGTTCCTGGGCGCACTCTGGCCCACTGGGTGGGAACCGTGCCGCCGACAGGTGCCCCGCCGAACTCCATTTAACCGTTAAACGCACTGGAAACCGAGGTTTCGGAGGAGCAACTCACCCCACCGACGTCCGCCGGTCACTACAGTCACTGGTGCTTGATGGGCCTCGGAGTCGGGTGCCAATGCTAGAGAGAAGCACTGATAGACAATGCTAGATGCGTTGGCCTTGTCTGCCGGTAGGAGCATCAGTTTTAACCTGGCGGGAAGACTGGTGGCTGTTCCTCTGCTGCGTCCAATCGTTCATGCCCCAGCTTGTGTAACGAGCTCTGAAGGATTAGAGCAGGCCTGTTAGCCGTAGCACTCGTTGGCTTAGGAATGTTAGAGATTCAGTTGCATCTTTAAGTATCAGCCTCCACGGAGCTTTACGAACAAGGTCAGCCTTAGCTCCACGGCCTTGTAGTAGTACAAATTAGCAAGCTTGTCCCCCATCGCCTCTCTCCGCTCAACCCGCTCTGCACACTTGATGGACTGCATGTCAACGCTTACATGCAATGATGAAATGAGCAATGGGTGACCTTCAATTAACGTAAACCTTGCAGGCCCAGACGCTAGGCTTGCCAACAAGGCCTTCGAGGTATACGACAGGCTCCACCTGCTCACTCGGGCGCTGGGTTATTCCAGGTGCGCTCAGCTCCCTGCTTGTTCAACCAGAGCAATTCTTCTCCATTGGGTAAAGAACAACATGCATTCACTGCCTCAAGGCGAAGCAATTGGCAGCATATGATGTGATTAATTTGCGCTGCCAGTTTATTGAGGGCGCAACCAACCGCCGAGCCTGCGCAAGGCAGGCTGAGTCAGGCAGTGGGATAAGGGTTTGTTAGCATTGCATGCCTTTGCACCTCAACTGGAAGACAGCTGCAGACAGTGCAATTTCGCTAAAGGGTGATTTAGGGGCCTCAGCCGGGCCGTTCCCATGTGGGCTGCCGAGGGGTATCAGGCATAGCCGACTGTGCGGGGGTGTTCGAGTAATACCTGGTCTAGACTGTAATTGCAGCGTTGAGTGTACACGTGGATGCGACGACTGCATGTGCATCGCTGCCCTTGCTTCCGCGAACCATGGTGCGGCTAACGGCGCTTTGGCCTTGGAACACATACCGAGAACCCTTGCTCTGTCCAGCAGCTATCTGAGGCTCTTCCATGTTCCTTTCTTCCATGCAGGACGAGTAGGACGTGCAGTTTTGTGAGCAGCAGCCCGGGGGCTGCTAGTGTGTAGGCCCTGCTGGGGGACCATCACAGTTCAGTAGCAGCATCATGTGGTGGTACATTGCTTTCTCTATCATCTTTACCATCTATGCCGTGGATCTCCTCTTCCTTTTCATCGCCTCCCTCTTCGCCACCGTTGTAGAACACTACGCACCCCCAATCTCAACAGCAGCATGTAGAACAGCCAAGCGCCATGCTCGCAAAGAGGTAGCCAAGCAGCAGCAGTTGGCGTCAGTAGATAAAGCCAAGGCTTCAGATGGCGGGAAGAATCCAGAGATGTCCATCATGGTGGATACAAGGGGCAGCACACAGGTGGGTGGGCATGCTCTCCTCCTCCCCCCCTCAATGTCCTGAAGGCAGGGTAGCCTGTCAAATCCCTCCTCTTGTTCTTGAAACTACTGGAAGCCAGTCCTAGGGATTTTAGGCCATGCATGTGCTGGCAAGGCATGGGCATCAGCTGCATGCAGCTGCAATCAGCAGTTATGCAGCAGCAACTGGGTATTGCTTGCTTGCACCTGCAGAAGGGCGCATGCATGTTGCATGTACTTGTCTGGGCCAGGAACGTGAGACAACTCCTCTTGTTTAACCTCTGCTGGGCTGCTGAAAAGGTGCATGCAGCGTCAGTCTGCAGCTTAGCATGCAGGCTACGGTTGCTGGCACACCTTGCTGTGAGCTGTTTATGTCTACCTGTGTGCTTGGACTGCTTCTCATGGATCTCTATGGCTTGCTAAGGGTGGGTGGAAACTTCAAGCTACAATTGCAGTCTGTCCAGCTTCCTCAAATCTTGCTGCACCCATGCAAGCATGCATAATTGCGCAGCCAGCCGCAGCAAACAAGTGGCCATGCTGATGATAGTCCTGCATGCCTGGATCATTTTCTGCCGCCATTCAAGGCAGAAGGAAAATGGGACACGGATCAATTATGCTTGAGGTCTATGGAAGGCTCGTCTGCTCTTGACATGTGCTTATCCTCTGCCCGCAGAACAAGGGTGGTTCTGTCGCT
The DNA here is from genome assembly GCA_963556185.1 of Pseudopediastrum boryanum. Classification (NCBI taxonomy): domain Eukaryota; kingdom Viridiplantae; phylum Chlorophyta; class Chlorophyceae; order Sphaeropleales; family Hydrodictyaceae; genus Pseudopediastrum; species Pseudopediastrum boryanum. Next base: position 6,053,385 of record OY744505.1, on the reverse strand, counting down.
CGCCCCGGCCGGGACTTCAGCCATTTGACCAACCTATACCAGGGTGACTTCCCCAAGGTGCTCATCCAGCTGCCCATGTTTAATGAGGATGCTCATTGCGACCTCATCATCCAGCGCTGCTGTAAAGTCCAGTGGCCAAACCACAGGATCCTGATCCAGGTTTGCGATGACTCCACCCGTGAGAGTGTTCGCAAGAAGGTGGATGGCGCCGTGATTTCCGCTCTTGAGCAGGGGCACAACGTGCAGCTGGTTCGTCGTGACAACCGCTCGGGGTACAAGGCAGGTGCTATGGTTGATGGCATGCAGCGTGTGGAGGATCAGGGCTTTGAGTATGTCGCCATCTTTGATGCCGACTTTGAGCCCCCAGAGGATTTCCTGTACCAGACAGTCATCCACATGGTGCGCGACGACAACCTGGCCTTCGTGCAGACACGCTGGACCTTCACCAACAGCAACAGCCTGCTGACATGGGCACAGAAGGTTGGTCTGGAGTTCCACTTTGCCGTGGAGCAGAGGGCTCGTTCCTTCCTGGGCCACTTCTTCAACTTCAACGGTACAGCTGGTGTGTGGCGTATTGCTGCCATCAACGATGCTGGTGGCTGGGAGTCAGATACAGGTAAGCATGGGGAGACTATAGAGACATGTTGTGGATGCTGGATCCAAGGTGACAAAAATCTGTTACACGGTATTAAACTGACTATGCTGCCATCAGAACTGAGCACAGAGTTTCAGCATGGACCCTGCAGCAATCGATGTGTTTCAGCTGCGAATGAGTGCCATTCTCGCCTGGTCATTTAGAGCATAGCATGCACTCAGCTGTTCCATGTTCTGTTATGCATCATCTTGACCTGTGTCTGTGGAAACACAATGTGGCTGACAAATTGTTACTCTCCCTTCCCTTGCCCTTCTGCAGTGGTGGAGGACATGGACTTGTCCCTGCGTGTGTACCTGCGTGGCTGGAGGAGCACCTACCTGCATGAGGTGTGCTGCCCCAATGAGCTGCCCTCCACCCTGAGCGCATACAAGACCCAGCAGTTCCGCTGGTTGTCTGGACCTATGCAGATCGTGCGCAAGTCTTTTGCTAACATCTTCTTCTGCAAGTGAGTGGAAACTATTTTGGTGGTCCTGTATCAGGCAGATCAATGCAGCGCAGATGGGTTTGGGAGCAGCGCCATCAGGGCCATGGCCTGTATCGTGTGGTTGTGCATAATTTTTTGTCTGCAGCATAGCTACACCCTGTTCTCTGCAGAGCTTATCACAGATTGCAGCATTGTTCGAGATTGTCCTGTGCACGACTTCAGTAAAATGCCCACCAGCCAAAGTTGGCCTGCAATTGATTCTATGTCACTGAATATGAACAACATGTTTGGTTTGAACTGCCTTAAACGGACGTTCAATACCTCCTGAAGTTCTTACTCCTGGAGTTCTTCTACAGTCTGACTGACCCGCGTGCTTTGCTGCTTTGTGTTATCCTCTCCTAGGGACATTGGCTTCCTGTCCAAGCTGAACTGCTACTGGTTCTTCTGCCGCTACTTCGTCTTCGCTCTGGTGACCATGGTGGCCCTGCTTGCCTCTCCTATCGTGCTGTGGCTGGACCCATGGGTCTGGGGCTTCCCCACCATCTACTTCTTGGTATCTGCCAACGTTGCTGTGGTGGTGTACCTCTACTTCACCATCTTCAGTTACATCTTCCTGCTCTTCTCCGTGGTTCTGGGGTACTTCAAGATGTGGGCCATGACCTCGGGTATCCTGGGCCTGAAGAAGTCCAAGAGCTGGAAGGTGACACTGAAGTTTGCCGCTAACGACAACAACAGCTGGCTGCGCAGCTACCACAAGCCCTACACCCTGGAGCTTGTGCTGTTTGCTTACTATGCTGCCATGCTAGGCTGCAGTATCTGGTATGAGAACTGGGGCTTGACAGCGTACAACGCAGTCATGTCTTTTGCCTTCTTGATCGTGTCTTTTGGTGATTACTTCTTGTAACAAGACACATACCAAATAGCAGCAGCAGCAGCAGAAGTAGTGTCTGCAGCACAGGCAGCAGCAGAATTAAGATGGAGGAGCCCTGTGGGAGGCTCTTTTGCTTTAAGAGCGAAGGTCAACCATCGCCATCAGCCCTCGCTGGTCGATGTGTTCCGTTGCGAACCAGTCTGTTAGGGCACAGCAGCAGCAGGGTTGGAGGTGAGGAGCCGCCAGCGGCCCGATTGCTGCAAGCCGTAGCGTTAGGAAGAGTACATTGTGAACGGCAAGGAGAGCTAGGCACAGGCTCACTAGCAGCAGCATTTTTGTAGCTGCTGGAGATTGCCAGGCTTGAGGACGGATGGAGGTAGTTGCATGTGCATTACTAGTTGGTGGGTGGTGTAGGGTGAGTGTAGCCATGGGGAGGGGTTGTGTGCACGGGATGGCAGAGTAAAGGCAGGTTCGACCACAAGCACTGAAGAGCTCATGCTTCAGTGCTTGTGGGGATGGGGGTTTGGGATGGGGATGGGGGTTTGGGGTTGAAATGATCGAGAAAGTGCGCCAGTGCTTAATTGGCCGTGTCTCAGGAATAATTGTGATGTTGAAATCATAGGAAATAGTGGTGCACTTTCTTGGGAGACAGAGGGAGATCTGCTGGGAGTAACTTTAGCAGCAGCAGCCGCTGTCTGCGCCCTGTGGCATATGGAGTGGAAGTGCAACAGCAACTCATGCCATGACACCGACTGGGCGAGGATGTGACAGCTGTGTGATAGGTTTTCACATGCAGGCAGCATCAGCAGTGTGTGGTTGTGTGACAGGCATGATGATGCAAGATATAGATGTGAGAGAGTGAGCCTAACCAGGCAAATCAGGGTCATGTGGAAGAGCCCCAATGCTTCCTGAGCTAGGGCGCCTTCTGTGTGGGTGTCTTCACTGATGTCTAGCGCATAGTACTGTAGGGCTGCGGGAGGCTGAGAGCAGCGGGTGCCTTATGGTGTGTTGGGCATATACTACAGCATGCTTTGCATCTTGTACATATGTGTGGTTTTTGCCTTCGAACAATGGCCTTCATTTTCTTGGGCCTTATATAATTGTCCAGGCAAGAGCTTTGGTCATCTGTCCTGGCAGAAACAAGCAGGGCCCTCAGCCCGAGATGGTGACAGGGCACAGTTGGGTGGTTGGCACTCCCTCTTGTGGTTTGGGATAGTACAGCAACTGCTCAAGAGGCGGTGTAGCCTCTGTTGTACATGAAACCACCTAGTAGCTTGGCGCTGTCTTGGGGCGTAAGGATACCTATATGGCACTGGAAACTGTTTGCTGCTGTGGCAGTCATGGAAATCATTCCAGTCTGGATTCCTTGAGATGTGCCAAGGTGGATGAGCGTGTTTTATGTGTGGCAGGATTGTAAATTCTTTTGGTCTGGTATGGATTAGGTTCTCAGTTTTTAGCGTGTCTGCTGAAGAGGGTTCGCTACTGGCTGAGCAGCCGGGTGATGATAGTGTTGGTCGGGAGTAGGTGACAGAGACGCAGTAGTAGACTGTTAGGGAAGTGACTTCCTGCACTTCTCAGATGTATGTTGGAGCTAAATATGCAGGCGCTCTGCTGTCCTCCATATGGCCAGCCAAATGACCAGCGAGTAGGCAGACCCGGTTCCCGCACGGTTGCGCGATGTACTTACGGTGCCTGTAAGTGTGGTGGTCACCTCGTCTGCTCAAAGAGGTCGGACTAAGCCTACATTTATGGGGTGGTCTATGTCTCTGCAGTGCGTGGCTCATGCAGCGTTTCGATGTCTGCTCAATCAGCATAGTTCAAAGTAAGGGTCTTGGGCGGTGGTACGGTCGCGGATGGATGTGACAGCAGTGAGTGACCGAACTCAGTGAGCTGTGACCGATCGAAATCACTCCGAAGCCGTACGTAGAACAATATTAGCAATTCCGTGCATGTCTGCCATCAGTAAGTAGGAACTCTTGGCAATGGGAGTTGCTCGCAGGGCTGTTCAGTATTTGCACGTGGGCCGGAGTGAGTCCGGCTGGCACAGTTAACGCTACAATAGGCAAAATCCGACATAGAGGCCAGCGGGGCGTTGAGAGTGAGTCACCAAAGGCGCATGCTGTAATAGAAAACAGCCAAAGTGCTCCTCCTGTCTTTATGGAGGAAAAGCAGCAATGCATCGGTGTGAAAGACTCACACAAATTGGCAACAAATACCTATGAACGCATCGAGTCAGGATATTCCCAGTAGAATAAATCGTCGTCGTCAATGAGTTTGGGAAGCCCTTGGACTCAACCACTCTGGTAATACTTCGTTATGGGACTAATCAAAACACCCAATGGGAGCCAATGAACATCACATCGTAGATCACAGGAACATCCAAACATAAAGGGTCAAGGTGTGGCAAGGCGCAAGAGGGTCCCTAATACCCTTTGGGACTGCTCACAGCATAGTTCATACCCACGCCATATCAGTAAGAGAACTACTTCAAATACTTTGGTGTAAAAATGAAGTCAGAGGATACGCATGCCTTTGCCTGTCTGGCTTCTTTGCCCACCCCAAGTCAATAAATACTAATCCGTCTCATGTCAGCACTGTAACAATCCTTCAAGACACCACTCCGACTTCCCCATCAAACCAGTGAACATCGGACCAGGACCAAACCGGTTTCCCATCTCTCAACAATCCACCCTAGGGCTGCTGAGGGCAGTCCAGAACCACCTTATAACATATGCACAGCAAGAACAGCATGTACAGATACGAACGATCGATCAGACCAGCAGGAAATATGCACACTACATTATTGGCTCTGAGCTGCATCAGTATGAAATTTTGCATCTGGATGCACCATATCACTGATGGAAACAGCTGCAGTGGCCTCATGGCACTAAGAACATTCACTACCAAGCACATGTGCAAACCGCTGCTGTTACCGCTTGGCAGCAGTTGTTGCGGCTTCTGCATGCTGCCCATTGAAGCCTCTGCCCCGCTGCAGTTGCAGACCCCAAACCCAGGGACCTAGGAAGATGCTCCTGCCAGTGCCCGAAGCAGTCGCCCTGCTGCTGCGGTCTGTCCAACAGCACTGTTTTCCCCCTAGTAGCAAGGCTTCATTCCTACTACCTCTCCTGCTAGCAAGCCCACCCTGGCTACTGCTGCTGTTTAGCAGGTGACCCGCCTGCTACCGCACCCGTATCCAAGGTCTTCCCCTCCTCTATGCCCAAACACAAGCTTGACGGCATTGGGCTCATCTCCCGGCTCCTCGGCGTCCCTTGGTCAGAACGGGGCTGCTCGGAACGTGGCGTCCCATGCTTTGACCCCTTCCCGCTTTGGCAGTGGCTGGTGCACCTTATAGCATCGAGTTGAAGCTGCGCAGGTACCGCAGGGGGTGGCAGTACCAGTGCCGGCAGTAGCCCAGGGTGGTCCGCCATGTACTGCTGGTCTTGCGACGACTGCCGCCGATGGCGGGACGGAGTGTGGGGACGGCTACCACCACAGGCAGGGAGCACAGTCATTCCTCCTGCTGTATCTAGCACTGCATGGGCACCTGATAGCATCTGCTGCTGATGGTATTGCTGCTGCATGTGCAGTTGATGCTGCAGCGGCAGGGGGCCTGAGCTGTCTAATTTACTAGAAGCTTGGTCTGAGGCGTCAGACACCGGAGCTGCATCCTTTGCTGCTGCAGCTGCTACTGCTGCGGGGGGTGGCGGAGGGGATGCAAGGGCACCAGGAGCTGCTGTACACGGAGCGTGCTGACTCAAATTCACATCATCAGTACATGCAGATGGATGCAAGCCTGCCAAAGGCTGCTGCTGGTGCTGCTCTTGCTGCTCTTCCAGTTGCAGCTCCCCCTGCTCATGGTGCGAACCTCCTTGCTGGTTTACTGCTGCTGCACCGGCTGCTGCAATGGCAGCAGCTGCCAGGGTATCTCCCGCACCCACCTCAGCAACATATCGACAAGGGCTGCATGAACCAGACGGTTCTAGAAGGTCAGCGTCAGAAAGAGGGAATGACTTTAAGGCACTGTGTGCGCAATGGCCCCTGAAAGGCATAGTGGGACCCGTCAACCCAGTGGTACATGCAACATGTTCTATACCAACGCCAGGCTGCTGGTAGCGCTGCTGCTGCTGCTGACTTTGTTGCTGCTGCTGGTGCTGCTGCTGTGGCCCTGCTCCCCGCACTGGACCTCCCACTACCCAGCCATCGCTACCACCTCCAGCAGTCCACTGCACCATCTGGCAGAGGTGACTGCTCTTCGGCAGTGGTCCCGGGGCCGCTGTTACTGCTGCTGCTAGGCATGCTGCAGATGGCGTTTGTCCTGCCGCAGGCACCACCAGGCTGGTGCCCTCCTCTTCACATGGCTGTGGAGACACGCCCTCCAGCAAACTAGGGCTGCAGAAGGGACTCTTGCACCTCACGCCGTTCACAACTGCATAGCAGCTGCTGCTTCCACAGCTGCTGGCCTCCCAGTCCCCTTGCACCTGCCCTGGCTGCCGCATTAGTTGCTGCTGTTGTTGCTGCAATGCCCTTTCCTCTAAAACCTTGGCAGCAGCCATGGCCAGGAGGCCCTGTGGTGCTGGGAGGATGCCTGGCTCTCTTGTTGCTGCTGCTGCTGCTGTCTGCATTGCAATACTCACTGGATGGAATTCAGGTACAATCGCAATGCCACAGGAATCTGCTTGCGGCTGTTGCTGCTGAACAAGTAGCTGCTGCTCATGATGATACCGAGTTCCAGCGCCTTCTGCTGCTGCAGGATCTGCATGTCCCAGATCAGGCTGCAGCAAAACAAGCTGCTGACTCTGCTGCTGAAAGCCTGTTTGCAGCATCAGAGACTCAACACCAGCTGCTTCTACAAAAGTAGGAGGAACAACCTGTGCTGGCGCGGGAAGCAGCAAAGGTCCTTGGTGTAGTAGCAACTGCTGCTGCTGCGGCTGCTGCTGCTCACACGACCACCCACCAAATGAAACAGAAGCAGCAGACGCTGGCAGCAACAGTGGCACCTGCGGAAGCTGCTGCGCCGCCACCCATGCCTCCGTTGCCCTCAGAGCATTCATTATCTCTGGCTCGGAGTTAGGCGCTTGCAGCAGCAGCGCAAACGGAGCACCCATGGCTGCTCCTGTGTCTTGTCCTGCAAGCCGAGACTCTACATCCTTCTGCAGCTGCTGCTGCTCACTTGCACCTTGCACAGCCAATGCAAGCAAGAGCTGTTCCTGCTTGTCATGCATGTGATGCTGAGTTGCAAGATCGAAACCTTCCGCATGAGCTCTAGGTGCAGAAGCACCAGCAGCAGCAAGCGGTGACCAAACCCCTGCGCCCGCATCTGCAGCTTGCCCTCTCAGCCCAGAGCAGCTGCGCTCCAGTAAGTGAGCGCTGCTTGGGAGGGGTGAGCCGCAGCTGCTGCATGTGATCAAATGAGACTGGCCAGGAGATGCCGGTGCAAAAAGCGCTGCAGGCGGAAGCCCAGCAGCCAGAGCTGCTGCTGCTGCTGCAGGAGAGAGGGCAGCTGCAGCAGCAGCAGTACCACTTGCTGCTGCTGCCACTGCATGGGCCGTGAGGAAGGGGGTGCTGCTGGCGATGAGGTTTGCAAGATGATGCGACCTGGGAGGGGTGGTACGCAGAGAGGGCAGCGGGAAGCCCCCCATTGACACTGCTGCTGCTGCCGCTGTTGCTGACACGTCATTGTCAGCTGCTGCACTTGGGTAGGTGTATAGCTGCTGCTGCTGCTCCTCCGACCTTGACGGGACCTGCTGTTCACTTGCCTTGTGCTCACAGTCTACAGCATCTTCTCCATACGCTCTTATGCTTGCAGATGCCACAGCCTCTTCTCCTGCTACTACGCAAGCGCCTCCAGCTGGGAGCACATTGGCCCGCCCACTACCCAGCCCAACCCCATCCCTCCCAGGACCCTCCGAACCAACCGCCACCGGAGTTAACAGCTCCACTTGGTTTGGAGCAGCACAAACTGGGCATTCCAACACAGCAGCTGCAGTAGAGGCAGTAATCCCTAGGCTTGGCTCCCCCATCGGAACAGCAGGGGCTCCCATTGCCATGCCGTGAAGTGCTGGCGAAACACTGCAACTGCTGCTAGGCGTGTTGACCACAGGTGCCGCAGGCCCAGCAGAAAGCAGCACCGGCTGGTCCGTCACGACAAAGCGGCCCACCTGACGAGTCCGCATGCCAGAAGTAGCTGCAGCTGCAGCCCCCTCGTTGCTGCTGCTGCCATCACCAATAACAATTCTTCCCATCTTCTTCAGAGAACCCAACCTACTTGCTGCTGTTGGAAGGTGAGAGTCCTCATGGGTTGGACTCCCAGGCATGCTGCTTTCCCTGCTGGTGCTGCGTGTTGTGGAGCTTTCCAACCATCCCTGCTGTTTGAGAGAGCCCAACTTACTAAGCGGCCGCTGCTGCTGCTGCACCTGCTGCTCTCTTGAGCTGATACTGCTTCCCAAAGTACTAGCAGTAGAGAACTGCTCCTGCTGTACTTCAACATGCACAACCTGCTGCTGCTGCTGCTGTTCCTGCTGTTTCCAAGAAACCATCTTTCCAAGTACCTGCTGCCGCTGCTCCTCACCTTTGGGACTCCCCGGCCTACTGCTCGGCCTGCTGCTGCCGCTATTGCTCACCCGTGGGAGCGGCCCCTGCCCCTGCTTAAGAGAACCCAGCTTACTCATCTGAGGCCTAAGATCATCCCCCCTTGGACTGCTCGGCTTGCTGCTGGCCCTGCTGTTTGGGTGTGACTCTTGCCTCACAGTAAATCGTCCCACCTTGAAGTTCACTACAGCTACCTGACTCGCCATCCCCACAGCAGCAGCAGGAGCCTCTGGCTGTTGTACTGCTGATAACTGTACCGCCCCACCAACACCAGCACCACATGCTGGTGCCGTTGCTGCTGCTGCTGTCCCCATCCCTGGCCCATCCAACTTATCCCCCGCACCCCCCCTATCTTCCAGGGTCCTACCCGCCTCTGCCACGACACTCCCAGATGGCCCTCCCATCTCTGCAGCACAGCTACCAGAAGCGCCACCCATTTGAACAGCGCTAACAGCAGACACTGGTGCAGGAATAAGCCCACAACTAGGAGAAGCAGGACCAGCAGCGGCGGCAGCAGCAGCAGCGAGAGTACCCACCCCCTGCTGTCCCAATACCCGAGCCTCATGGGCAGAAGGCTCCGCCCTGATGCTTTGGTTTGGAGTCGCCACCGCACCAACAGGCACACCCGCAGCTCCCTCTCTTGCAGTCCCTGCCTCACCTGCTGGTGATGCATTCTTCACCTTACCATCATGCTCAGAGATACTGTATGTGCTACCCTCTCCAAAAATGCTGCTTTGCTGAACTGCCCCAGCCCTAGCAACCGGAGTGGGTGGCGGTGCCACTGCTGCTCCTTTCCGTTGCGGCAATGGCCCATACAAGAGCGCCTCATGCACGTGAAACCTCCCCCGACAGTAGTCCTTGACCCCTCCAGTGGGATCCCCATCACCACCAGGGTCCGACGCATAAGCCCTGTGCTGCTGCTGCGGCGGCTGTTGCTGCTGCTGATTATGCCCGCTGCTGCTCGTTCTGCTGTACTTCTCCCGTCGCACACGCTCTTTTCGAGACTGCTCCAAATTACTTCCATAGCCACCCTCCTTCTCTTGCCTGCTCTGCACACACACCCCGGCCTCACTGGCACCCCCCTCCCCTCCCACCATCCCCGGCGGTCCAATCAAGTCTGCACACCACCGCAATTTCTTCTGCTGGCCTGCAAGCCAAGCCTTTGTCCCAGCAGCATGGGGCCGCTCCCCCCCACCAGGACTCTCCAAAGCCCCTGGAGTAGAGCAACAGGATGGAGGGCGGCCCGGCGCTTCCCCAGTCCCAGCAGCCTGTATATCTGGCAGCCGTAAGTTCCCCGTCCCCCTTCCTGCCCTTAAACGCTCTCCGCCTCTTTGCAGAGCTGCCCCATCATCTTCACCCATGAGTGGCTCCTCTACACCACCATGCCCTAACATGGGAGTGGTTCCAAGCTGGCATTGCTGCGCTCGGAGCAGCAATGGCTGTGGGAACTCCTCCTCGGTGTAGCTACTTATGCTGTAGTAGCTGCGCGTGCTGCTGCAGCCAGTATTAGTTGTCCCAAGGCTCAAACTGCTGCCCTCCTGGCACAGCCTACCAGCTACCCCACCTTCCCCGCTGCTAGCCTCGCACCCAGCAGCAGCAGCAGCACCATTGACAGCAGCATTCACAGCTACCTGAAGGCTGTTAGATGGGCTAGAAGCACCCAAGGAAACCGTAGCCTTTGTTGTTGCTGCTGCTGCTGCCTCTGATGCTGCTTTGCTTTTTATGCCTGTAGCTTCACCCCTGCCAGCTGCAAGTAGCGTCCCAACCAAAAGCTGCTCTTCAGCACTCAAAGCCCTCTGTGTGCTTATCCTCCCTAGCGCACCCATCGCACGGCGCTCAAACAGGGACTTCCCACAACCAGCACCACCACCACCATCTGCACCCAAAGGAGGCTCAAATGGAGGACCCTCAGCAGCTTCACCTTCTACAGCAGCTCCCTGTCGCGAAGCCTTCCGAGCGTCTACAACCACATGCCCCTCAGCAGCATTGCCAGTGACCCTGCCAGCTTCATCCGAGGGACGCCTGCTGCTTGCTGCACTATTCACCCTGCTGCTCCCCATGCTGCTGACCTCTACACTGCTGAGCCTACCGCTGCCTTCAGCACTGCTAACTCCGGTGACTCTGGTAGCTGCTCCAGACACAGCAGCCGCTGCCAACCGGTGGCCAGCAGCAGCAGCAGCAGTGCTACCCAAGCCGCCACCACCGCTGCTGCTGGCATGGGAGCTTACGCTGCTGCTGGGCCTGCCACTTGGAGGCTTCCCGCTGCTTCTGGGCGCCTGTGGCCCCATCGCGCCCTCTCCTGCTGTTCCCTGCTCCACTTCCCCCCCTCCCACGCCTACCCTGCTTCCACCTGCCACCGCCTGTCCCGAACACTCCTCTGCTCTCATGTGCCCAAAGTCAAGCCGCAATCCTGCAAGAGGTGCACCCCCAGGATCACTGCGACTGCCCCCGCCCTTTGCCATGCCCCCTAAACATAAGCTTCCGCAGCTAGCACTGGAGGGCAGCACCTGCTGCTGGTGGCGCTGATGCTGGGCAAATCCGGCAGCCAGTGGGGAGCCGTACCTTTCGTACTCCTCGCCGGCTACAGCTAATGCTTCAGCAGGGAGGGAGCAGCTGCTACTGCTGGCTTTGACCCCTTTTCCGCTGCCACCACCGCTTCCACCCACCGTGATGTTGAACCTGCCTCTTCGGTAACACAAGCCCGATGCTGCTGTGCCTGGAGACAACAGACCAGTGGGTGAGGGGCTGCAGCTGCTGTTGCTGCTCACACGAAGCAATCCCGGGCAGTCAACACAACTGCCATGATAAGCGAGCAAAGGTCGCCGCAACTGCTTGCTCCTCTGCTGCTGCAGCTGCTGCTGCTGCTGAGGATGGATCCCATGCCCCTGACGATCCCCCTGTGCCTCATCTTGCTGCTCAGCAATGACAGGTCCCAGCACCAGCGGCTTCCCCCTGGCCCCCTTTGCCTCTAGCAATGGCAGCTGCACCTGGTGTGAGACACCATACACCCCAGCCCCAGCTAAAAGCACCCCGTAGCTAGGAGATAGCGGCAGAGGCTCACTGAATGTGGTGGGTAGCAGATGATGCACCTGCCTAGGGTAGCTGCTGTTGTAGCAAGAGTCTGACTCCCTGCCCGTAGTGGCGCCTACTGACTGGCCCATCGCCCGAAACCCTGAAACCGCAGAGGTCCCTGCTGCTGCTGATGAAGCATGGAGATCTAGCTGCTCCTGCTGCAGTGCTTGCAGAGTGGACACAGCAGAAGCGAGGTAGATAGGATAGCTTGCTCCCAATGCTGCAGCATTGGTAGCAAGGCCCTGGAGAACACCAATGTCATGGAGCGCATGACACTGCATAGGAAGTGAAGGGAACAAAGGTTGCTGGGATACCTGCTCCTGCTGCTCTAGTTGCTGGTGTTGCTGCTCCTCTTTGTCCTGCCGCCGCTGCTCCTTGTACTGCTGTCGCTGCTGCTGCTCGTCCTGCTGCCGCTGCTCCTCCTCCTGCTCCTCCTTTGGTGCTGGATGAGGAGCAGCTGCTGCTCCTGCTTCCTTCTCCCCTACCAGGAAATCAAGAACAGCAGGCTGGCAAGCTTCCCCTCCAGCATGATCTCTAATGCGAGAGGCACGGCGCTCACCCCGCGCTTCCCCTTTCCTATCCTGTGCAGCAGGTTCCGTAGCAGTCACATGGAATCGGCCCCGCTGGTAGCTTCGTGACAGCTGCCTTAAAGCCTGTTTGTTCAGATCCACAGGATCACTAGCAGGATGAGCTTCAGCACTGTTTTCCACCTGAAGCTCTTGCTGCTGCTGCTGGTGGTGGTGCTGACTGGTCCCTAGCCCCTGCTTCCTATGCTGCTGCTCCTGCGGCTGGTCTGTCCCACCCTGCTGCTGCACCTCCCCAGTGGACCCACCCCCACCACTGCCCGCTGACACGTAACCCCTCTCATCTTGACCACCCCTTCCCCCAGCCGCCCCACCTCCCCCAGTACCATCCTCACTGTCTCGGTCAGGGCTCCCACACCCAGAACATGCCGCTTTGCAGCTCGCACCGCTATCCACACCTAACCCTCCTTGCTTCGAGCTTTCAAGCACGTCACCAGTGCCAGCAGGAGCAACATCAGGTCCAGCATTCTGCAGCACCTGGTCAGCACCTGCTGCTTCTGGCGGTACAATTAGCACCCCGGCTACTCCTGCTCCTGCTGGTGGTGTGTTGCTGCTTGCTGCTGCAGCTGCGTTATCTGCAGCCAGCACAGCTTCAGTCCAGGCTGCCGCCTGCTTAAGCTGCTCGGCTTGCGCTGTAGACTGCACCACCAAGCTGCTCCTGCTGCTAGCAAGGCTGCCGTCAGACATGAACGGCGGCCACAACCCACCAGCAATAGCTGTAGAAGTTTCGGACCAGAGGGCTGTAGCAGCACTGGTGTTTCTAGATGCTGCAGACCCCTCCACCCCATGCGCCAAGGAGATGCTGCTGCCCCAGATGTGCTGGCAGGGCAGCTGCTGAGCATCTGGTAAGCAGCTTCCTACCCAAACAGAAGGCCCACTATCCTGGACCTCCCCCTGTTGCTGCTGCACCTGCTCTGCATGCATAAGTTCCCTGACATGCTCCTGCTGCTGCTGGTGTTGCAGGTGATGCTCACAGTCTTGCATTCCGCAAGCACACTGTCCCATATGCTGTTGCTCGCACAAGGCTTCCCAATCCCTCATAGACTTTACGGACTCATTTGTTTCCCCAGCCCCTCCCATTACTCGTTCTGTTGCTAAGCTGAGAGCCTCTTCAGGGCCCTGCCCCCTGCCCTGCGCTTCTGCCCTGGCTATCGCTGCAAATGGAGTAATAGGAAGAGCTGATCTGAGCCCAGCCTGAAACCCAAGGCTACGTATCCCGTCTGCAAATGCCCTCTGCTGCACTAAACTGTTGTGCTGCTGCTGCTGCCCTTCCAGACACACCTGCTCCTTGTTCTCCTGCTCCTGCTTCTGCTCTCCCATCTTGTGCTCTCCCTTCTCCTGCTTCTGTTCCTGCTCTTCCTGCATCTGCTCTTCGTTCTCCCGCTCCTGCTCCTCATGCTGCATTCCTGGCTGCACATAAACTATTTCTTCAATCCCCACACGCTGCTCCGGGTCCTGTTTCCCTGTCATTCCCATACCAGACGCCAAACCCTCTTCCGTGCCTGCTCCCACCCGCGATTCAGTACCCTCCCTAATCAGCACTGCTTCGTTGGTGGATTCCCCGTGCTGATGGATCTCAAAAGCCGAATCAGACATGACACCCTTCCCCTGGGTCTGCACCCAAGGCATGTGCCCACTCTGCTGCTGAGCACCTTCCTGGTGCTGCTGCTGCCATTGCTGCTGCTTCTGCTCTTCCTCGTGTGCAAGCAGACCCCCGTCCCCAGAGGCCGGTTCTTCAATGCTCAAAGGGAGCGCCCAGCCCTGTGCCGACAATCCGCCTGCACCAGCCTCTACTGTACTACGCCCGTATTGCTGCGCCTCCACCCCCAAGCCCGTCGCTGTTGCTACTTCCACCACTTTTGGTGACTCCACTGCAGGTTCATGCAGCCCCACAATGGAAGCAGAAGCAGCAGGGCCCATAGCCCCTCCTTCCAAAGAAGCAGCACCAGGAACACCTGCAGCTGCTTGCATGTGGCCTGTTCTCTCCTCAGGAGACCCAAGCAGCAGCAACGGCTGTGACCTCTGCCGTCCCACAGTAATTGGCCATACAGGCGTAACCACCGGGGACGGCAGGACCTGCTGTTGTGTGCTAGACCTCCGTGTCAACACATGCGGCATCCCTGCTACTGCTCCCACTAGCGCTGCTGCTGCTGCATTCCCGGAGGCGCTCGCTTGCCCGGGCCCCGGGAGCAGCAGCGGCATCTGAGGCTGAGGCAGCAGCCTTTGAATAGGCTCCTGGCCAGGGGGTAGCAGAGGCTCTGCTGTGTTAGACCAGGAGGCTGGCCCAAACTGCTGGTCCAGCCAGGTGACGATCTGAGGGAAGGTGGGGCGAGCATGTGGGTCCTGTTGCATGCATAGGCTGCACATGTGCACCAGGAAAGGGTCACCCTCTTGGGGTGGGGGCAGGTCCTGGTGCTGGTAGCCAACAATGCCAACAACCTGTGCAAAGAGATTCAAGGAAGCAGCACCTCATTACATCTGAACATACAAACTTTCATGACTTGATTGCACAGGACAAGTCCCCACCTTCAAATGTGCAGACTAGACCCAAGCAGACGATGGCAGTGAACATCTTTGAATTGAGAGATCTCAGGCATGGTTGAAGTGATGCTGCGAGTTATGCAGTGCCACCTTCAAAGTCAGAGCAAAAGAAAAGTGACTGAAAGCTGGCAGACATGAGTGTGGGACCCCTTCCAATAGTTGATTACTGAAGGCACTGGTGCAAATACCCTACAACCTAAACCTAAGAAAGCTTTGGGGCCTCTGTAACATATGCTCAGGACGATAACAAGCTACTCCTGATTTGTTGCTGCTTCCCTAAACGTTGAGAACTCGCCCCCAGGAACAACAGCAGGCACTTCACCTTTCAAAATCCCTACTCTACCAATAAACCCCCTCCTCAACCTGGCCCATCCTCTAAAGGAATGACATACACGCCTTGACCTGCAACCACTTGCCCTCCTGTTTCCATTACCCCCTGCAGGGGCACCTCCCACCCCACACACCTGCATGGGGTTGTAAGTCTCCCACGGCTGTTGCCCTGTCAGCAGCTCCCAGAGCACGACCCCATAGCTGTACACATCCGCCGGCTCAGCCACCATCTCACAGCGCAGGACCTCAGGAGCCATCCATTCAGGTGTACCGCCTTGGCCTGAAGCTGATACATAGGTCTGCTGCCGTGTGCGGCTGAGACCAAAGTCGGTTACTTTCACCCTCCAGCGGTCATCCAGCAGAATGTTGGGCGACTTGAGGTCCTGCAAAGCAATCACAGCATGGGGAAAGATTGGTGCATCGACGAAGACAACTTCATGGGACAAACCGTCTCATGCCTAGGGTGACCTGTAAAGAGATGTGCAGCACATGTTTCTAACAGAAAGATGCAAACATCTGTCGATGCACTCATTTACTGGTGATACCGCTGATGCATGTTCCGAGAGGTTTAAAGCAACCTCTGTTGAGGATCAATGCACTAAAGGGGTGGGCATCAGCTGACCCATACTCTTGCCAACAAAATGTGGCGGAGTAATGTTCGGGGGCTGAGTCAAGCCACAGCAGAAGCCCATACACCATCCCCGATTTAAATCAGCAGTGCCCCCCCACCCCCATAATCGTAGCCATGACGCGATTAAGTGCCTTCTGTGATTTCCTATCACAGAAGGCACAGCACTAGTAGAACATGGAAATTGGGGAACAGCCTCCCGGCGCCCGCAGCTGCACCATGCCCTTAATACGCCTCCTTACCAGGTGCAAAATCGGTGGGCTCCTTGTGTGCAGATAGGTCAGGCCCCTTGCTACGCTGATGGCCACTGCCTTCTGGTACCGGAGTTCCAGCTTCTGGCCCCTGCGCTCATACTGCCGCAGCAAGCTGAATAAACTGCCACGATTCATGTACTCGCTGATGATGCAAAGCTCAGGGGCAGTACAGAAACCCATGAAGAGGATTAGGTTTGGATGGCGTAGGCGCGCAAGGATCTTGACCTCTGCTATGAAGCGTTCTACTGTGCTTGCATCGCTTGACAGAAGCCGCTTAATGGCAACCACAGTTCCCTGCAATCAAGCAGCAGCCAAATGGTAGCGGAGACATAGAGCCCAGTCAACGGCAATGACCATAAGCACCAAGGAAGCTCAAGAATTGTCTACAGATGGTGTGGGCGTGACTTGCGTTTACAGACATAGGAATAGCTTATCGGCACACAACCGCCCTTCAGACCGTGCTGTAAGACTGCATCAGCGGCTACTCTCCATTATCTCTACATCGATAAAGACGAACAGCTCAGCAAGCCAGCACGCATAGAGGCAGACTTGTTGTTGTACATGATTCCATTATGCTCAATGCCTGGCATAAGATGTCATAGGCATGCTATGGACCCGTCCCCTTGTTCCGCTTGCTGTAAGCTGCAGTTGAGGCGCAGATAACGTGATAACCCAAAGCAAACCCAGCAGATTCTTCAAATGTGCAAGTTCCTCACATTTCTCAATCCAATCAGGGCAAGTTCTGCTGAAAGGTGTCACATGAAGCTTGCACTGCTGCACAACACAACTGCAAAGCTAGTAGGTCTTGTTCCAGCACCCTCACCTCGTACTTGCCCAAGAACACCTCGGCGAAGCCTCCCACTGCCAGCCGCCGCCCCACCAGCACTTTCCGTGGGTCTAACTCCCATTCACAGCGCTTACTGAATACAGCGCCCACCTGCCCTTCCTGCTGTTGAGGTGCAGTACTCAGATGTCCTGCAACACCCTGACCTTCCCGCTGCTGCTGCTTCTGCTCTAGCTGCTCGTGCAGCTCATGAGCCCCGGCCTCCACAAGGGACAGGTGCTTGCTCAAAGGTACAAAGCCATCCTTGTGCATCACAAGTGCAGCTTCAAAAGGACCCCTGGTATAACCCCCATCTCCTGCATGCTCTTCGTAGTTACCAGGCCTTCCACCGGCTTGCAGGCCCTTGCCCTTCCCTGCCACAGTATCAGTGCTGCTGCTAGGGGAGGTAGTACTAGGGGAGGCTGTGCCTCGGGAAGCCCTGCTTGAGCCACTACTCGTGCTAGCCTCGTCTACCAAAGGCACACGATGCAGATCCCCTCGTCCAGCTGCCGCTCCTGCTGCTGCTTGCTGCCCAGCAGCAGGACCAAAAGCAGTCGCTGTAAAGAGAGCACCCTGGTCCTCACTGAAATCTGAGCCCCTGCTCTCTTGCAACTGAACAGTTGGCGAGAAGGGTGGCAGATCTGCCATTGCTGCTGCAAATGGGTTGCCGCCGGGTCCTGCTGTTACTGGCACATGAGGTGCCACACTCTCCCACCCTAGCTGCCCCTCCCAACTGCCTCCTTTCTCCCCGCTGCCTTCAGAGGTGGCAATAGAAGCAGCTGAGAATGGGGGCAGCTCTGCCATGGCTGCTGCAAATGGGTTGGCGGCTGCAGGGAAGGGGCTACGCAACGGAATAGCCACCACATCCCCATGCACCCCTTCCCCAGCTGCTACTGCTGCATCATTGCCTACAGGGGTACGCAGGTCTTGAGAAGAAGAGCCTGGGGACTCTTCATTGTGCTCATGAATCAAGCAGCTCGGGCCCTTGAAGCTGCAACACCGTGGGAGTGCCCGGGTGCTTACAGAAGCTTGGGCAGGGCCAGGAGCGTCCCCGACAGCAGCACTTGGAGATGAAGGCTGCTGTTGCTGTGCCTTCTTTCCCAGCAGCTGCGACTGGCGCTCTGCCCTTGCAACGGCTGCTGCTGCTTGCCTATGGACTTCGCTGAGAGGCTCGTCAAAGTGTGCTGTGAAAGTTGTGACCACCCGCACATCCAGGCTGTGCTCATCAATCTGCAGGCAGCAGTGAAAGGCGTGATGCAAGCCCCTATGTAATGTGCAACAATGCCAAGGTGTTTTGCTGGCATGTAACTGTCTTCCTTCAGCTGTGCAATCACCACTGAAGATCCAACTGCATAAAGAAACACATATTCAACTGCATAAAATAACAATGATCCAACTGCATAGAGGACCATAAATCCCAACTGCATTTAGTATATCTGCATGGCTGGAATTGACGCACTACATGGCATGATATTGGGTACAATGTACTTATTGGCAATGTACAGTTGTTTCTTGCAGTGATAATCTTAGCGAGCATATACCTTGCCATTATCTGTGCCACCATAGCAAAAATTAGGATCAATATTGCCTGGTACAAGCGCCCGTCACAACAGCACATGTAGCATCCAGCACAAGCTGACAAAAGTGCATTTGCCAGGGACGAGACAAAAACACTGCTTTGGCTTTCATGGCTTTCACTCTAAAAACAGCACCCACCTTTTGGACTTCCAGCATTGGCCCTTCTACCTGCGTAATTGCTGATGGCCGAACATGCAAAGCCCTCACAGTGTCATCCACCACCCTTGCACCCATGTCGGGCCGGCTGGAGCCAGGCTGCACAAAAGGAGGACAAATTAGCAGGTGACAAGGGGCGCATTAGTGAAGCCTTCCACCTTAAGACCGCACTACAATCAGAGATACGAAGCTCCTGGTACCGATGGCTTGCTTAATCAGTATGAATTCAAAGCACGCCTATGTGTTCTGAGACAACCAGCTCCACACTTAAACTTCTGTGACCACAGTAGCGGCATGCATAAAATGGGGCTCTCCACACCCAGCTACAAATGATTTTAGGCCTCCATATATATCCCAACGTGCAAACATGGTTGACAACAGCCTGCAATTTCTGCGGCAGGTACCACACTCACCAGCCTCAGACAAAATGCCCCATCTCCCACGGCTCCCGTTGAAGCTGCCCGCTGCAGCACAGTTCCACCTAAGCTGCTGCTGCCTTCTGCTGCTCTTAGCTCGTGCAAAGGAGCTCCTGCACTGCCGCTTGTTGCTTCTGCATTTGCTGCGGTAACTCTTGCTGCAGTGCAGACCCTTGATGCTCCTGCTCCTCCAGCACCCTCCTCCAGAAACTCACCCAGGCTGCTGTGTAAGCTAACCCCAAGCTCAGGAGCAGCAGAAGCAGCAGCAGCAGCTGCTGCTGCTTGCCTCCTTCCTGCACCTCCTGGCAAGTGCTGGTCCTGCAGCTGCTCGTGCATCCCTTTGGTGGCTGCCTCAGTCTGCGCGGCGCATCCTACTGTTGCTGTAGCTCCTGGAACAGCTCGCTGGTCATTCCACTGCCTGCCCCCACTGCTCCCACTACAGGCTTCTTGCTCGTCAGCTGTAGCTGCTGCTTCTGCTGTTATTGCTGCTGCCATGGTGTTGCTGATGGCTCCGACCATCCAGTCAATGCCCTGCAAGCTAAACAATACAGCAGACCAAGGAGGGACTTCTTTGAACAGGGTGCTTGACAACAAGAAGAAGGCATTATAGGGGCACAGCGGGCAGAGAACCATGCTTTGGAGGGTCTGCAAAGCAGTCAGAATCTATTCTCTACGCCTGATTATGCAATGTTTATGGCCAAATGGTCCTCTAGCCGCTGTATCCCCAGGCATGAGCAGTGCTCGGGCAGCAGACCATAAGGATGTTAACTGTCAGCCATCCAACAGATCACACCCCAGCACTCAGACCGGTATACAGGCAGTCCATACTGGTAAGGATGGTATGCCTTGCCAATGCACGTATCAGAATTACAGTGAAAGACAAGCACCAGTGACATGCCCATTTGCCTGTGAGTTTGGAACAGCCGAAGTAGGCGAGAAGTTTCTCATGCACAGACAAGCGTACCTGGCTGCTTGCGGAGAAGTCTCAGCTTATCATCGATCCCTTTTCCATTGGCATACACCACTTGGCCTTCTCGATTTCCAAGCATCTGCAAACACCACCTGCTTCATAAGCTTGCTCCATATGGGCTGCACAGACCTCAACGCTATCTCCACTAATTTCAATACCACTACTGTCGTTACTGTTATTTAGTGAAGTCTGTTACCCCAAGCCATGTCTGCTGTATTTGATTGCTCTCTCAGTTAGACCACTGGCCGGTTGGCAAAGTCTAGCTGACGAGGGCCCAAATCGAGTCCTACATATACTACCACAGCACAATGTTCATTGGCATGCGTCTTATATATATACGTGACTGCTTTGCAAACAGGCCCAGGCATGATCTATTGCAGTTCAGCGGCAGGCCAGGCGTTCGCATGAGTCCTGCTTTATCTCACCAGTCCCTTGCGATCGTCAAAACAAAGATACAGAAGGAGCGTGCACTCAGATATAATGCTTCTTTTATTCTCTTGCTTAATTTCTACAGCACTTCACACCATGCTGGAAAAAACTGCCTTTGCCAACATGACAACACAAGAACGGACGAACGCCAGCACCATAGCCCAGCCTGGTGCCTGAGACTAACGCAGCCAACATAATCGAGAGGCACCATGATCGGTGGCATCATGGCCACGTCATGGATGTGCCTACTGCTCAAGGTGGAGTTCCTTGAGGCAGATGTCCGTCGTTGAGGGCTTAAGTTGAGTGCTGAGCCCCAGTTGAGGTTGGCACGCTCGTTCAGCTGATCTGACTGCTTGAGTTTCTACACTCTGAAACTTTCCATTCTTAGACGCTAAGTCGTATTATTTCGCGCGTAGGAGAGTTGAGAGGAGAATTTTGCGCACAGCTACATCATCAGAGTCAGAACACGTGCTGTTACGTTTCTTTCTCCAAGGATCAGCATAAGAAAACGTCTGAAACACTTTATCTGGCCATATAAAGTGGTTGCGTTGTTCATAGTGGGCACCTCACAGAGGACTCTCTGCATGCCCTGGGTTACAGCCTGTGGTTAGACAGAAGACGCCCGCTACGCTGCTTTGATCATCCCTTTGCGGTTGTGGGCATCTAAAGCTTGAGCTAGGTCGCTCACTTGGCTTAGAAGACACGCTTGCTGCAGGTGAGCTGGGTTTGTGGGCTTTAGCATGCAGCAGTGGACACTTCCGTATGTCCTGCTCCATCACGCCCGCAAGTAGCAATGTGAATGAAGGAAAGCCGCCCAGTACTAGAGCAGGCCCACTGAAATGCAAAGTAGCTGCCCATGGTATGCAAGAGCTAGATAAAGGACGCCAGCATGTCAGCATGCAGCACCAGTTGGTTTATATGATTCAGGACTCGTGTGCAGGTCCTGTTTGCCAGCTTCGAGCATCCTTATTGGCAGCTTCCTGCAGGGTAAATGCCATCTTGCAAGTCTAAAGGATGCTATGCATGTGCCTTGTGGAATTAGGCTAGGTGGACAGCACATGATTGTTCCCTCTCAGCACTTGCAAAGGAAGAATCCATATGCATATGCTTATGCTGCAGCCACACCACTGGCAGGTTATAAATTTTAAGAATCAATTGCTGAGGTGGTACTATATCTACCTCTTCTAGGAACTTGTGGCGCACTTCAGGTATGAATGTGTGCTAGCCACGCTAGCTTCTGCAGCATAATATCCTCACTGACAATTTAAGTCTTAGGCTAATTTGTGCTAGTGTTTGTGCGATTGGTTGTTCCCAGCAACAGACTCCTTTTCCGTCACCTACAGGGTAGCCTGCGGCAAGGCAGATCATTGTAACTGCCTAGTTGGGATGCATACAGGATAACACTTTGGCCATGTAAATATACAGCAACAGCATGTTGCCATTGGCATAACCGAGTCCCCTTAAGGTGCATGCGGCAATGGCAGACATGCATGCTTCCTTCACAGACATTTCCTTCACGCTTATGCCAATGTTGGCATGCCATTTTGACCTACCGTGCTCAGCTCTTGACCCCCCAATTCTGTCTGCTGCTGCCTGCCTGCAGGGAGGCATGCCCCATTGAAGAGCCACACTTGGCGGCTTTGGGCAGTCTGTGATGGATGTGCCTGTGTTGGGGCTCCTCGTCTCGACTTCCGCTCGATGATTTGGCTCCAGTCATGGAGTTCAAGCATGTGCCGGAGCCATACTTGAGTGAAATACAAAGTTACGTTAGGCAGCGCAGGGAATACCTCACCCTCTTTTCCGATTTGGACGATGTCCGCTCCGAGCTCTTGCGCAGCTTGACACCTGGACAACCCCCTCTACACCCTGTGGATATGTACCCTAAAGCGCGGCAACTGATCACAGATGACGAGTACATTGGGATCTTGAGAGACATGTTTAACCTGTCTAATGTCCTGGATGATATGGAGCACACTGGGTGCATACCTTACCAGAACCGTGGCCACTACTACAATGTGTACAGCAGACTGTACCGCATGTTGGTGGCAAGAGCCAAGCACGTGTCCTGATGTGCGGTCATGAGGAGGGAGCTAGATGTTTGGGTTGCAGCTTAGGTGAAGCAATGCATGGATGGGTGATGTTATGGGTTTGTCTCGTTGGGGTGCTTGTCAAGTGACACCTGTTTTAGATGGCAAGCGTTCCTTGCCTGTAGACTTGATTGGGTATACACATGGCTTCTCAGTTTTGTTCCAAATGCCACATTCCCAATGCCACTGGGCTGTGTTACAACTCTGATGCTGGCCTGATGTAGCCAAAGGGGTTGTGCTACTGGGGTCGGCCGGGTGCGGGCATGGGTAGCTGGGTATTGCTGCTTTTAAGCAGAAGCTTAGCAGACAATGGAGGATTGTAGTAAATGTGCTTGCCTGTCCTCAGTTTATTACAATTTACCAGAGGGCTTAGTTCACAGCGGCGTTTACGAGCGTGATGAGGAAGCGCTTCAGTCAGTCTGGCCTCCTATGGCAGAAGTTCGGCTGTGTTTCTTTACTGATCAGGTGGCCTCGATTAGCAGAGGTTGGGCAATGCAATGCTGGTAGATGTGATCAGTGAGGCACGGACCTTTCACGATGTGATGTTTCAGCTATGGATGCTTTGGAACCATCTCGATCCTCCTGGTGACGGATTTGTTTTCTGCGCACTGTTTGCAGTCTCTGTAGTTGGATGTATGCTTGGGTATTCCTCTTGATTGGTGGTGTGGCATCCATTGTTTTTGGACCCATCCGATGGTGTGTTTGGTCGTTTCGACCTAGCAGCCCTTTGCGGTTGCCGCACCTTAAATTTTTGTTTGTTTGTTTGTTTTTTGGATGGTTCCTTGTAAGACTTGGCCAGATGGTGATGAAGAAGAAGAAGAAGGGGAACTCTAGAGGCACGGAGATGAAACTGCTGATCCATTTTGCCTGCAGTACTAATTGCGGGGGAAAATGGAGCTTTAAGCCCGCAGTGTAAGGCATGTGCTGGTGAGACAGCATGAGTGGATGCTTGTGAACTGGTCGGTGAAGTCGTCAGAGGAGCTATGGCGTGGTCCACACGATCACGAATAGTGACTGCACGAGTGACGAAGTGCCTTCAAAATGGCGCCCGGTGCCTACCCTTTTCTGTTTCAACGGTCAGGCCTGTAATGCAGCCAATGACATTGCATACACAGGTGCGCACTTCCTTAAATATCATTTTTCCACCTCTACCCGAAGCAATGCTGCCGTGTGTTGCTGCCTTCTGCACTAAGCCCAATGTTCAGAGACAGGAAGCTTAAGGGCAATTACGGGACTCGCACTTTCAAAAGGAGCGGTAAAAGGAGTGTAGTTGAAGAGCTACTTGGGAAGGACATAGAACTGGATGCTGCGCCCGAGCAGGCCCCTCCCCCGCCACCATTTCAGCAAGACAGGGGACTGTCGAATGAAGGCGCTGTGAGCGATCAGGATAGCCTGGATGTGGAGCTCGCAGAGGACGACCAGTGGTATGACTGCGAAAGCGAAGATGAGGTGCCAGAAACCTCGCAGCCTAAGCAGAGCTTTGACAACATCCGCAAGCGCATGGTCGACTATTACACCTTGTACGCAAGGGACGTACATGAGCAGGTGTCTTCCCTGCCTCAAGCAGAAAAGACGCTATTTGATACCGTGCTACAGCAGGGAGGTTGCAAATGTCAGGACCCAGCTTGCAGGGGTGGAACTGAAGTAGTCAACCCGTCACCTTTCTCTGCCTATGTGATCACTATGTCCGGCTGTCACCTTGTCCAGCTGCCTGTTCTTCGATGCCGGACATGCTCGGTACACTTTCAGCCCAACCCTTTGCAGCTGGGGTGCTTGCCTGGCAATGTGAATGCATATGAGCCCAGGATCTCTCAAACCCCAGTCCTGTGGTTTCACATGAGCCTGCTGCAGCAGATCGATTCCCTTCAATACTTCGCTAAAATGTCAGCTATGTACAGCACTGCAAAAGCCCTGCAGGATGTCTGGGAGTTCCTGCAACCGCTGAGTGGCCAGGCACAGCAGGTGTGTTCTTGGTGCATATCTTGGTGCACTTCGAGAGCAAGACATGTTTGTATAAGCTGTAATCCCAAAGTTGCTGCCTGCTGACGCACAGTGGTGCCTTTGCAGCTGCCCCAACCAAGACCCAGCTTTGATCAACTCCGCAAGCAGCTTGGAACTGCGGTGCGGGAGTATCAGTACCTTGACACACATGTCAGGACCCTGTGTGAGGGTTTAGCAGACTGGCCTCTTGGAGCTCAGGAGCCATGTGCAGCATGTGCTGGGATACGCAGCACGACAGGCAGCATGCACACCCTCCACTTTGACTGCTGCTTCAAACTCGTACTGTTGAAATGGCGGCAGTACAAGTGGGACTATCCTGCGCCCCCCAATCGGCGCTTGTTTGCTGATAATGCAGAAGTGCAGCGGTTTGAGGTGGCTTCACAAGGATACCTGCAGCATCAAGGAACAGGTATGGAAGGCCAGAGGTAGCTGTTTACTTGCTGTGAATAACTGCTCAGCCCAAATCACACAATGCTAAAAGCTGCTGTAGCAGATGGCATGCATCATGCAAATTGAATTCTTTCTGATATAAGAAGATTGACATGCCCTTGCCACCTCCATGGCAGTGGAAATGACTGCTACTAGCTGCTTGAATACTGTCTCTTTAACAAAACCGCCCCTGACTATCCCATGACTTCTGAAGGGTTCCAACGTTGCCAGTGGTCAGTTTGAGTCCCCTATGGATGTGCATTGCAGGCCGGGCCGGGCAACGAGAAGCGCAGCAGGAAGAGATGGATATAGATGGCAAGGAGGAGCCCCGGAAGGGGGAAGAAGACGCAGAGTATGCAGAGATCACAGCTCAACTTGAAACCTCGGGTCCCTGCTCAGAGTTCAAAGCGGATACTGTAGTTGCCCGGGATTCAGCAAGGGTAAGAAATAGGATATTACTAAGTGATAGTCTCCTTACCAGCTGCTTGAAGATGTGGGCATGTCGATCTGGGCAAGCTCCTTGGTCAGTTTGGGCGTCTATGGCGAGATTGTCTTACTGTGAGTATGGTCTTTCTTCCCCGACAGAATGGTGTGCTGGTGCGATGCCGTTTGACTGTGGGATAGGTTGGCAGCGGGTTGCATGCCAGTGGACATGACGCAGATCCAGCAAAGGGTGCATGATGAGGCGCAGCTCTTATGTGATGTGAAGTATGCTTAGGCCCACCAATATGCGTATCCTGCTTGCGAAGCGCAGCAGTAAGGGTCTCAGCACCTGACAGTTTGCCCCGTCCTGCTCTGCAGTTCCTTATCACAGCTGTGGGTCTGGCAGTATGCCGCCATGGCCACATCTACAAAATGATCAACCTGCCGTCTGGCGAGAAGCACATCTATGCTATATATGTGCTGCAGTTGCTCCTGACGGCTGGCTTGAAGATACTGTTCTGGTGGTATGATATCAACTGCAGGTATGAAGTGTTGCATGCACGCTTGGGCATGGGGACTCAAGAGAGAAGCATGGGAGAGCATGGGTGGTTTTTGGAAGCCGTGTGTGGCCCGGCATGAAAGGCAGCAAGCAATGCGGGGGGTGCTTGCAATGCTTCTGTTCTCGGGATGGACTGTCTAGATAGTATGATAGTATTGGCAACCACAGGTACACACCTTGTGATCTGCATGTCCCAGCCCCTTCACACTGTTGCAGCACCAGTGCTTTCTGCCTGAACATCTATCCATAATTGTTGAGGCTCTATACTCAATCTGGTTGCTTGTTTACCCCAGGTGGATGAAGAGCTTTCTGAAGTGGGTGAGCAGCGTTGGCGACGCACATCTGCTGCAAACAGCCAAGGACATCAAGTTTCCCATCCCCCCGTTCCACCTGTATGCACACAAGTAAGCAGCTGCTAAATAGGCACTTGTTGTCTACTCCTTGTATAGCCGTAGGCAGCTCGACGAAATGTATTAGATGTGGCAGCTAAGCGCAGCCTTGGATAATGGAGCAAATTCACACTCTTGTGGATCACCCCGCCCGTGTATGTTCCACCATGCTCCCTGCTGGCATTTGAAATGTTAAGGATTGGCTGCTTATGCAGCGGTGAAGTTGTGGCTTGGGTTGACGACGAGTACTTTGAAGCTTTTGATATGCTTTGCTCTCTGTTCCTTTTGGACAGGGAAACCTGCCGCATGAACAATGGCCACTTGCAGATGGAGGAAGCTGGAACGGGTACAGGTGAGATGGTAGATAACTCACTGATACATGTGCACGTCTTCTGACCTAGATAGAAATGGTCTCTGGCTTATGCAAGACGCCGCCCTGCCTGCACCTGCACCTGTACAGTCCTGCAGCTCTAGCAAGCTTTTCCATGTTGTCGTTTCCACATACGCGGCACAATTGATGTAGGTCGTCTCTATTTGTTTTGCACAACTTGTTGTCAGGCTTGTTTGCAGGGCACACCCCACATATAACACTCTTGCGTCTGGGACTCTCCCTTGAGTTGTTCACTTAAAGCTAGGAAAAGAACACTTACATTGCTAGGAAAAGTACAATTGTTGTGTTGGCCTTCAGAGCAGGCAAAGAACCATCAATATATGATGCTGGATAAGCATTGTTGTGTCTGAGGCGGACAGGCAATGGCTGAGTATGAGACACAGTCACCAAGATGCAGAGTCTTAGGTTGTGTGGCTTGTGTTCCTCCTGTCTGCAGGTGATAACTGTGAACGCAGCAATGCTGCTGTGGGGCCCCATGGCGCTGTCACCCAGTACATGGACCCTACTGACAGGGAGGGACGATTGGAGCGTGTGGCCTTCCGTTATGGGCGTGAGCTAGATGGCAACCTTGCCAGCATCCTGGTGACAATGAGCATACGAGCTTACAAGGAATTCACAGATGCCAGTGCTGAGGAGCAGAAGAGGTTCTCTCTCCTGTGTGAAAGAGCGGCTGCAGGATCAGAAGATGGCTTAACGGTAAGGATAAAAGAACGCAAAGGGGGGGATGGCATGGTCGTAAAGGTATGGCTGGTTTTTTGGCGAAGTTGAGGTTGTAGAGACTCTGTCAGGCAACAGGGAAGCCCAGTGTGCTTACAGATCTTCAGATTGGCATTTTATTTCACTGCCTTGGGACAAAACCTAGGAGGTAGGCGGGATAGGGACATTGGAGGGTGGCTGGCGCATGGCACATCTAGGGCGTTTACCAGTGTGCTGGATATCAAAGTTGCTTTGCCCTGTAGTTAGCTGGAGCGAGAATAGACCACTGAGTAGTTGTGCAGCCAGTTTGTTGCTGTTGCTGCCCTGTAGTATGCTTCTGTTCTGGTTGAAGCATTTTGGGGTCCAACAGGTTTGATATGCTTCAAATTTCTAAGGTGATGCAGCACTGGCGGCAGAAGGGTAATTATGCTTCAAAGCTCCAATGAAGCAGTATTGGGGGCAGAGGGGTAATTGTGCTTCAAAACTATGTGGTGAAGCAATATTGTGGGCGGAGGGGTAATTGTGCTTCAAAGCTCTGCAATGAAGCAGTATAGGGGGCAGAGGGGTAAATGTGCTTCAGAATTATGTGGTGAAGCAGTTTTGGGGGCGGAGGGGTAATTGTGCTTCAAAGCTCCGCAATGAAGCAGTATAGGGGGCAGAGAGGTAAGTGTGCTTCAAAGTTTTGCAATGAAGCAGTATAGGGGGCAGAGGGGTAATTGTGCTTCAGAATTATGTGGTGAAGCAATTTTGGGGGCGGAGGGGTAATTGTGCTTCAAAGCTCCGCAATGAAGCAGTATAGGGGGCAGAGAGGTAAGTGTGCTTCAAAGTTTTGCAATGAAGCAGTATAGGGGGCAGAGGGGTAACTGTGCTTCAAAGCTCTGGAATGAAGCAGTATAGGGGGCAGAGAGGTAAGTGTGCTTCAAAGTTTTGCAATGAAGCAGTATAGGGGGCAGAGGGGTAATTGTGCTTCAGAATTATGTGGTGAAGCAGTTTTGGGGGCGGAGGGGTAATTGTGCTTCAAAGCTCCGCAATGAAGCAGTATAGGGGGCAGAGAGGTAAGTGTGCTTCAAAGTTTTGCAATGAAGCAGTATAGGGGGCAGAGGGGTAACTGTGCTTCAAAGCTCTGGAATGAAGCAGTATTGGGGGCAGAGGGGTAGATGTGCTTCAGAATTATGTGGTGAAGCAGTATTGGGGGCGGAGGGGTAATTGTGCTTCAAAGCTCCGCAATGAAGCAGTATAGGGGGCAGAGAGGTAAGTGTGCTTCAAAGTTCTGCAATGAAGCAGTATACGGGGCAGAGGGGTAATTGTGCTTCAAAGCTCCGCAATGAAGCAGTATAGGGGGCAGAGAGGTAAGTGTGCTTCAAAGTTCTGCAATGAAGCAGTATACGGGGCAGAGGGGTAATTGTGCTTCAAAGCTCTGGAATGAAGCAGTTTTGGGGGCAGAGGGGTAGATGTGCTTCAAATGAAGTAATCAAGCAGTATGGGGGGCGGAGGGGTTACTGTGCTTGTAAGCTATATGAGGCCCAGAGGGAGTAAGGTTTTTAAGGTACACATGTCATCAGGCACTGCTTACACTCGTCTCTGTGCGCACTTGTCTTCTGCAGGCACATGCAAATGACCTCGTGGCAGGGGCCGCTGCAGCAGCAGGTCTGAAACCGAAAGTCCCGGCATGGGGCTGGGAAGGGGAATATGTGCGGTCTTGCTCCTTACTTGAGCGGATGGACAGTCTGGATGGTAGTGGCAGCCCTTATACACCTCCTCTCAGCCTGCTCTTTGACAAAGACCAATGCGGCAAACTGCGCATCAATCAGCGTGTAAAGAAGGAGGCTGCAGCTGCTGTGAGTCGGATTGTGAAGCAGCATCTTGGTGGGCAGCACTTGTCAGCAGACTTCTGCCACCCGGTCATGCAGCAAGGTTTGAATCAATGGGTGGGTGGAGAGCTGCAACAGGCAGTGGATCAGCTGACCAGCACACTGGCGCAAGTGCGCTTTGTGGACCAAGTCATTACCGCCCTTTCTGGTAGGGCTTCAGAGCAGAAAAAGGCTCTCCGGAGGAAGGGGGTACTGCGCTCCCGGGTACGGAATACCGTTACCCACCTTCAGGAGTGGGGAAAGTGGGCTGCAGCTATGGAAGGGGGCGGCTTCGTTCAGGGGTGGGAGGAGGGGGTCACAAAATTAATTGGCTGGGCCAATGCTGCCAAACCAGATGAGGTGGTTAAGGGGGAGTGTGGGCTGATCCCTTTTGCGGCGACAGCAGAGGAGGCGTCTACAGCTCAGCTTGCCCACCAGGTCTGGACGCTGCGGCTGCAGCAGGATCGTGCACAGGAGGAGATGAAACTAGTGGCAGAAGAGAAGGTGGCCTTTGTGAGCACCCTCAGCAAACAGGTGACTGTGTTAAGGGGAGAAGCAGCAGCTGCTGGTCCAGAGGCAATCTTCCATGCACGAGAGCTGCAAAGGTTGCAAGCGATACTGCTGCATGCACAGAGCGTGTTTGGCATGGTGTCCACAGGGATTAATGAAGAGATGGCTGGTTTGGTGGTAGGGACATATGGTGAGAGCGAGGATGCCGAAAACGGGGCTGCTAACATGTGATTTGTTGGGGAGGGGGCCTAGTCTGTGGGTGCTTTGTACTCTAGTAAAGTACCGTATGCACAAGAGGATACAGCTATTACTTTGCATATGATCTGCTGCAGTCAAACCTTCAGCCTGTTGGGTGAGATTGACTAAAAGGTGTAGCTGGTGCTGCATGAGGGGAGCTAGGTAGCATATGCTGGCGTTGTCTGCCTCAAAAGCAACAGCATAGATGACCCCCAGCAGGTGGGAGGCCACTGATAAGGTGCACTTGCTGCGTGCACATCCTCGGTGTCTGAACAGACTGTGTAGGGCTGAATGCGCCCAGGTATCAATAATGCTGGTCTGTGCTGCTACACAAATCAGAACTTAAACCCCGGGTGCAACTGTAGGGTGGCTGTTTTAGTCAAGACAAGACTTGCTGGGTCTCTCAGATCCTGAACCTAATCAGGAGAGATTTACGGCACAACCCTCCTAACGTACAATGGACATTGTTGTAGCCAATTCACTGCTGCACCTGTTGCACACATATTCTGCATTTGCAGGGGGTGATGCTGCTTTGCAGATGCTGTATGGTCTGTGGCTATCACGAAGCCCGGAAGCATTGCTGTGTGTATGGTCTATGTTATGGGTGTGCGGCAGACTGTAAAAGCCTCTCAGACAGCAAGTACATGACTTTTGAGTAAACTTCTGTCGTAATATTGTGGCCCTTCTGTTCTGCCTTGTGCAAGATGGTGATGGGAGACATGTTTCACTGATTGGTGGTCTCTGTGCTGTTGGCAAGGTGTCTGGATGGATGTCTCAAGTGCGGTCTGCAAGCATGTTGTGCCAGCTTTTGTTGACATCATGGGCAGGGGCAAACATAGGGCTGTAGCTGGCGAGATCAGGTCTGGATACTTGATAATCTGAGTGGCGGATTGGACCACGGACAAGTAGCCTCTAGTTGGGACTGGGCCCGCTGTTGCAGAGAGTGTGGGTTGTGGCTTCAAACAGAAGAGTGATGGAGCACTGGATGATTTGTAAAATCTCTGCATTTGGTTCCCCTTTGCTTGGCGTGCACGCCAGTTGCACCAGCCTGAGCTTGCGAGTGTAGGCAAGTCCACCAATAGGTGTGCATATATGTGGCTTCGTTATCGATTGTACTTCAGCAGGAACCTTGTGTGAATGGCAAGGTTTGTTGGGCCATTGGCATAGCTGCTCTTGTGTTTTGATTAGTTGGACACAACCATTAGTGCAGCAGGTTTGTGAGCGGGAATGAAGGGACCGCAGCGGAGGCCCTAATGAGTCCCTGCAATACAGTAGTTCTTGCAGTTGCGGCCCAACCAGCCCGCATAGCAGTGACAGGATTGTTTGTCCACGACGCACATGTTTTGAGTTTATGAACCGAGGTTGCCTAGTTAATGGTGCAGTAGAGTTGCAATCATTCAGTCTTCCAGTAGGAATCCTGCCCTTGCAAACAACACAAAGAACCATATAAGGTGGTCTATATAGGTCTCACTGATATATGAGATAGATCACTACTGCACAGCTTTCGGCCATGCAGCACCCGCCACAAGACTTCAACCATCCAGCTTGTCTCACTCATGTGTGATGGCTTGCAATGGCTGACATGTGACCGCAGCCGGCAAGCACGCACTCAGCGCAGCACTACTTGAAATTAAACCTTAAAGCACCGACTATGGAGTAAATGGTATGTTAAACTAGGAGCATCGTAACCTTGGACCGGCCCCTCATCTCATCACCCCGCACGTGACTACAAAGCTTCACTATGCCATCCCCGTCCACTATCAATGACAGTACTCGGGCAAGCTTTGCGCTGCAGCCGTAACTCATCAGTAAAGAACCATTCAAGCAGCTTCTAATATGCTTAAGAGGCAGTAATAGCAGGTCATTGAATCCCTGTCATCATTGCATAATCTTAAGCCATGCTTTTTACTATGGATGGGCAGTTAAGCATGCACAAGCAAGTAACCGAGTCAGTGAGTCCGAATGGTTCTCTGGGGTATCTTTGAGGTTCAGGAAGGGAAGTGATCTGAAGGGGATCGCGTCCTGGTGCTGTAAAGCAGGCCCTGAAGGTACTGGTGGCAGTGAGTTCGGTTGCACTGCAGTGAGCAACCACCCCCGTCCTGGGCTAACCATGCATTACCTATGCTTGCAGCACAGAGGACGCCTGAATCTTCATGCTTAAAGAAGCCGCCCCACTAGGTTGAATAAAATAATGTAAGGAGCGCAGCTTGGAAGCAGGTCGCTGCGGAGTAGCCCTACCGGAGTGCGGGAGAGATGACATGTATTCTTCGGCACAGCGTAAGCACTGCAGAAGCTCCAGCAGCTATTCGTGCTTGCTGCAGCACGTCTATCTATGCTTATGATCATCCTTAACCCCTTCACAGTTCGTTACGAGCAGTCCCCGCGTCGAGCGCCAGGACATCTCCAGACTGATCGATCCACCGCCGCAGCTCCGCTTCAACTTATAGCGATAATCATCGTTCTCAGTTAGTCCATCAATGCGGGATGCTAACGAAGTCCCGCTGCTTAGTTCAAAATCATCCATGTAAAGGTCCGTTTGCAAAGCAGAACATCTCTCTGCAGGGAGGCTGACCAGGTTCGCTTGAATGCGCGTCTTTCAATTGATTGTTTGAGCAGCAAGCACTATCTATGAGCTAGCTTTACTGATCAGGACTCTTGCAGTCAGTATCCAATTATTCCTGATTACACTCCTACACTTCATCCAAAAAAATTCTTAGCGCCTTGGATCCAAAATGATTACGATGCGGATAGCTCTGGCTTCATCCCATTGCCAGCTGTGGCATAGGTCCCGCACCTCACGGCTGTTCCGAGATACAAAAAAATAGTTGAACATACGGGAGGTCTTCAGTACACAGGCATGATTAAGTGAAAACATGTTCCTGAACATGCAATCCACTAGGTAGACAAGAGTACAAGGTAATAACTATACTGCCAGTTCAAATGAACGCCAGACCAACTTCCCTTTACACAACAGAGTACACACATCCACTGATGTGCATCACTGACTGTATCAGCCACCAACAGTGTCATAGGCCGGATATCTTCTTATCACAGTTCATAAAATGCCATAGCAGAAAATGACATGTAGGCCGTGCACCTAAGCCTTACAATTATAGCGAGGTGGAACAGAGTGAGGGTTGTCTTTGGCATGAACCAGACATAATGCCCTCATACTCCTAGACATCAGGTCCAGCAGCTAGGTCGGACCCTGATACAGTCCTATGTTTCTATAACAACCGGATAGCAGCAACTCCGCCCGTTCTGCTGCAGATATTACAAGTGCTGCAGTCGCTGTGACCATCTAGTGCCACAAAATCGCTGCCTGCTGGAACCACCACTACTGCCCCTGCTGCTGTTGCTACAACCCCAACCACCACCATTAATCCTTTCCACCACGTCTCCAAACCTTGAGCCGCTGCAGCTCTTGTTACCCCTAAAGCTCTGTCACGGCAGCCGCTGCCTTGTAATGCTGCAGCAGTAGCTACTGCATCAGCTACAGACACTCCTATTGGCCGCAGCAACCAGAAACAGTAGTAGTCACAGCAGCGACGAGCAGCGGTAGCAGCAGCAGCGACCATTAGCAGTAGCAGTAGCAGCAGCAATGACCAGGGGTTGCAGCAGCACCATGGACAAGATTGTGCTGTCCTTGCTCGAGATGTCCACTCTATGCTGCCGCTGCTTCCACAGCTGCTGCTACTGCGGCTGTGGCTGCTGGGCTCACACATACATTATAACAACTTCCATCATCGCTTCAGTTCTTGCTCTCCTAAATCCTCCTTTCTACCACTGCTTTTGCACCTTCCGCTGCTGCTGCCCCTAATCTGCTCTTAAGAAGCATTTGTTCGTTGCTGCGGCTGCCGAAGCACCAGAAGTGCTTGCAAAACCGCTGCTGCAATGAACAACAAGCTTGGCAGGTCCCCACCCCACCCACCCCCGCAACATCATTACCAGATAGTGCCCTGGCTTAGTGGTGGGCTGACAGCAATTGCTCCTGTTTCATGTCTAGCACCCACGACATGGGCAAGCCCTCAGCTACAGCCCTAAAGCCACTAAGCATTTGATGCACATCCTTAGCTTCACAGCTTGCAGGGTTATGCAGCCATGTGCAGCAGAAGTGGTTCGTCCCATTGAAGTACAGGACCATTGTGCCAGGATCATAGGCCACAGAAGGGATGCAGACCATGGATTGACCTTTGTGATGGCAAGAGTAGTAACTCATGCGCAAAAGGTCTGCATCCAGGCCTGCTGGATACAGCTGCAGCACAGCTGACTCAGCATAGGGTCTCACCACCAGGATTGGTCTACGCTGCTCCACAGCCTTGAGTTGCACAGCAAGCTCATTAGCCCAGCACCCTACAGCATTTAAGCACCAAGCCAAAGGGACAGATTTTGTATCATGAACATACAAAAACAGTTTGGACGACAGCTAAATAAGCTATAAAAACAATGATTCATGTGCATGACCTTTGGTTACAAAAACAGTTTTCCAGGCTTGTGGTTTGAACACTCTCAGACCTTCACATCCGTCATTCATGTACAGTTTGAGGAACACCTGGGCTACTGGCAAAAGGCCCAAATCAAATTGTTATCAGTCATGTTGTACTACAGGTAAAGCTGATTAATGTGGTGCCGGTGAAGCCCTTGACTCTTTGAGCTGGTGCAGGAGAATGCACATTGCAATTGACTTCGTGTCCAGAATAAACATATGCTACGTGAGATATGACTACTCTGCCTTGACACAGCATGGAAGCCACTGAACAGGTATACTTTGCAACCAAAAGCAATATCTAAACAGAAGTTGCCCAACCAGAAATGTATGGCTTATGCAGCCCGCTTGGCAGCACTGTCAAAGCTTGTAGGATGTGATTTATTCTGGCCCATTTGGAAGCGACATATCAGATTGGACCAAATGGATGCCCCAGTGCATATATATTGCCAGCGCTGTTGTGGCAGTCCAAAGCTGACAGCATTTGAGATATTGCCACCGCTGTTGTGGCACTGAAAGCATGTGAGAAATTGCCAGTAGTGCGGTTCTGGCACTGCAAGGGTGACAGCATCCGAGAGAGCAGCCTGAACCTATTCCGAGTCTGCTCACCTCCCCTTGCACCACCACATGGCTTCCTCATAGCTTCTGCAAAGGCAAGAGGTTTGGACCGGCCCGCAGCCATCAAGGCTTTCATCTTGGTCCCAGGGCCCATGATGGCGTTCAGGTCTACATCCGTGCCTTCCACCAGCTGCTGCACCTCTGGGTAGTGTTGCACCATATCGCATATGCTGCTGCGCTCAGCAGCATGCCCAGCTGTCTCCCAAGCGATGAGCTGCGCACGCGTGGGAGAAAAGGGGTAGCTCTGCGTCTCAATCTCCTTATGCTGGCTACAGGCATTGAAGAAGCAATTGCCATCGCCCTCACTAGCCTTGCCAAAAGGATGTAGAGTTGTCCTCCCAAGAAGAGCAAGAAGCTCTCCCACTGGACCAGATTCCCTCCGAGCATCGTTCACCACCCTGCTTGCTGCCTCTACCAGCTGCCGGCTGGAGCTGTTCCTGCTGCTGCTGTTGGCTGGCGGGCCCACTGCCCAAGGTGGGACCTTCTGCTTTTTAGGCCACTCCTTCTGCCGGAGCTTCTGCTCTTGCTGCTGCTGCTGCTGCTGATCCCTGTTCTTCCTGGTCTGCTGTTGAGGCTGGCTCCCACCAGATTCTGCATTCTCCTTGCCATTTCCAGCTTGCATCATCATGCAAGCGTCAGCCAGCTCTGACAGGCCACCACTAGTGCCTACACAGCCAAGAATAAGATGCAAGTTTTAGAAGCAGCCAACACATGTTGAGACATCTAAGCCAGCGGAGCGGAGCTTTGTTGTGCTTATGTACTCTAACAGCATGGCCACAGGCCTGCTGCATACCACACCTCAAGTTCTGAGGTGCTATCTAAATGGAGAGCAGTAACCAACTTGCTTGGCATAAATGGTTGATTTACATAGATGAGTGACACAAGCATTCAAAAATATAGCAAACATAAGGAGACTCGACCAATCCCCTAATGACCCATGTGTATAA
Source organism: Pseudopediastrum boryanum (assembly GCA_963556185.1). NCBI lineage: Eukaryota > Viridiplantae > Chlorophyta > Chlorophyceae > Sphaeropleales > Hydrodictyaceae > Pseudopediastrum > Pseudopediastrum boryanum. Next base: position 6,017,443 of record OY744505.1, on the reverse strand, counting down.
TGTTGCACTTACTTGGTGGTTTGAAGTTGTCTAGTACATCATCCCAGTTGGCATGGAACTGTGCAGCAGTGCCACCATCCATTCCCATGCGCTGCCGCTTAACGCCCCTTGCTGCTCTAGAAGTGGCTCTAGGAGGCCGTCCAACAGCCAAACGCACTGCTGCTGCTGTAGTTGCAGGTGCTGCCCTGGCAGTAGAGCTGATCGCTGCAAGAGGTGGCTGCGTACCCAAGCCAGAAAACAGCTTGGGGATGTCCTGCTGCTTTGACCTGCTCTGACCTCTGCTACCCTTGACATGCAGATGCTGGGGCACAGCTTGGGAGTGGAGGCCAATACTTGCAGAGATGCTGCCCCCTCTGTTCCCCACCCGATCCCCCAAGCTTTCAGCAGGTAGCAAGAGGCCACCTTGTACCTTAAGTGCTGCTGCTGCGGGTCCTCCTCTGCTCCTCTTGAGCTCCTGTTCTACTGCCAAAGCACCTGACCCCCCCACCCTCTTCCCCAATTTATTAACCCATGTCTCCTCAACCACACCTAGTTCCACTTCTATGCCCTCTGAGGCCCTTCTGCTTCTCACTGCCACTCCTGCTGCTGAAGCTGCAGCAACTTCCCCTTCTTCTGTCACTGCTTGTGCTGCTGCTGCTGCGGCTGCAGTTGCCGCCCCGGCTGCTTTTGCCCTGCTTGGTAGTCCTGCCCCTTCTACTGCTGCGTCTGCTCCCGCTGCTCTGGCCGATGCTTTCAGTTTGGACACTGCACCTGCTTGCCCCCTTGGCTGCACATCTCGTTCTGTTACTGCTGCTGCTGCTGCTGTTGAACATTTCCTGTACACGCTCGCCCGTCTTGCTGCTTCTTCAAAGCCAGCAGTCCCTGTGACCACCTCTGCGCCACTGGCTTCAAGCAGCATAGCGCCTGACTTTTCCAACCCATCCACTGGTGCTGCTTTCCCTTTGGCTACTCGTGAAGAGTCTGCTGCTGCTGCTGTTCCGTTGACGTTCCCTGCTGATGGACAGATCCCTCCCCTTGCAACCGCCTCTGCTACTGTGCCAGCTCCAGCAGCCTGTCCTGCTGCTGCTGCTCCCTCTACATCCGTAGCCCCAGCTATTGTTCCCCCTAAGTCAACTGCGACCTCTACTGCTGCATATACCCTTGAAGGGGTTATCGCTGCCGTAGCATTCCCCGGAGGCCCCCCTACTGCTCCTATTTCTTCTAAATTCACTGCTGCTGCTGCACCTCCAGCCCCAGCTGGCGCTGCAGCTGCTCTTTCTACCTTTTTGCCAGTCACAGCTCTTGCTGCTTGCCCTAGCACAGGATTTGTGTCAACTGCTCGTACCTCTCCGCCCACTGTGGCCGCTGCTGCTGCTTTCCTTGACCTAATTGCCATGTCAACTGCTTGTAGCTTTGCACCTGCCGCCGCAGCAGTCGCAGCTGCTGCTGCCCTTCCGCCACCTGCGCGTGGAGCAGGAGCTGCAGTAGAGGCAGCAACATCTGAGGACTGCAACTGCTGCAGCAACTTTCGGGCTTCGGTAGCAAGAGCAGGATAAGGCCCCTCAGCCTGTAAAAGGGGGCACTCCTGAAGCCACTTGGCAATACTGATGGAACTGCCTTTGCTGTTCCAAGCATCCCTAGTGATGAGAGGCACGTCGCTAGGAAAAGACAAGACCTGCCTGGCTGCCCCACAGCTGCCACCACACCCACACTTCCTAGGCAGTGGCCTGGGCTGTTGCTGCTCCCCATGCTGCCGCTCCTTCCCCTTCTGCTGCTGCTCCCCATGCTGCCGCTCCTTCCCCTTCTGCTGCCTCTCCTTCCCCTTCTGCTGCTGCTCCTTCCCTTCCTGCTGCCCTTTCCCCTCCTGCTGCTCTTTCCCTTTTTGGTGCTCCTTCCCCTCCTGCTGCTCCTTCCCCTCCTGCTGCTCCTTCCCCTCCTGCTGGTGTTCCCTCTCCTGCTGCTCTTTCCCCTCCTGCTGGTGTTCCCTCTCCTGCTGCTCTTTCCCCTCCTGCTGCTTCACGTGGCAGCGTCCCCCACCATCACCCTGAGAGGCGTTGCGTAGCTGCGGTACAGTGTACTGCAGCCGCCAGTTACCCTCTACCACGCCACCATTGCACTCATGGGCTTTCCAGTCATCCCCAAACTGGCCTTGCAGCACCCGCTTTAGAATGCTTCCTGCCTGCCGCATTTGAGTCTGCAGGTGTGCAGAGGGAGCTAACCCCCTTGCTGTGCCCCGTGCTCCAGACTGCTGCTTGCTGGCATGGCGTGCTGCTTTACCCTCCCGCTCATCATCGCTGTCTTCACTGGAGTCTAACTCGTCGTCTGCTGCCTCATCAGACCCTGAGGATGACCCACTGCTGCTGCCCGAGCGCCGCCGTGCCCTTCCTGCATGCTTAGGCTGCTGCTGCAACCCCTGCGCTTGTCCCTGCAATTCCCCAGCCCTCGCCTCCTTCTGCTTCCGCCTCCGTCCAGCTGGTTTTGCTGCCTTCTTTCGCTTCATGAGGAGCTTTGCCAGCAGCTGCTTCTGCTTCCTTGCTAAAGGCTTCACCTTGCGTTGAAACTGGATATGAGACAGAAGAGAGCAGACAGTATTTTTTCAGGCAATGTCAAAGGGCAGCAGACACCCAATGGATCAGGCTACGCCTTAGTGTGGATATTTTAATGGAGAGCATCCACAATGGAGGAGACAAGGCTAGGAAAGAACTACCTGAGCAGCTTGAGTCACATCCCTGTTCTGCTCAAATTGCAACCATTACACAAGACTAAAGGTCCTGAACTTGGATCCGGAGTGCTGTGACTCTATGGTGAACTTAAGCCGCACAAAGCAAGCTGATTGTAGTTCTAGAGATAGGAGTTCAGGAGCCTGTAGGTAGTCAACAGCAAGTCTGTAACATGGCTTACTGCAGGCATCAAAGAGGCCTGCGAATATGGACAGAACAGCTCATCAGGCATGCTGCATCGCAGTATTTACCTGTGACAGCTCCCTCGCGAGCATCATAGCATATGAAACGCCCTCCACGGCTTCCAACACCAACTCTTGCCCTTCAGTGGTGAATTTCTCACACCCAGCGACGTGATACCTCGGATTCGCCCCTTCATGTACGGGAAGTACAACGGTAACGATCTGAGGCCCGAATTCAGAGAGACCCGGAGGTTTGATGCGACCTCCCTTTGCACGGTTGTTACTGTAGTGCTGCTGCCACCTGTTTTCAGAGAACCGACCCGTGAACCGTTTGTTGTTGTTCTTGATGGTCTTCCAGGCATCTCGTTGGGAGCGTGGCATGTCCTGGGGTACTGGACCGTAGTCAACGTCCGAGTCATCGGAAAGAGAACCGTCGTTGCCATCTCCTTCCAGATCGGCATCGTCAGCAGAGCAGGCACCTGTACGAGCTTCATCATCTACAGCACCTCTGCTCTCTAACTCGGGATGTACCTCTCCGAATTGCTCAGACGTCTGATGACCAGGGTTGGCAGCATCTCCCGCGTCAGGAGCTTCCTTGGAAGACCGTGGCATTGAAACGCAACATACAGGTTAAAAGCCGTATATATATCAGACTGCTACATGCTAATAATGATGATTAGAGAGCTGTTCGGCGCATGGTCCATATGGGCAGCTCAACGACTCATGCACGGTAGGCAAGTCAGTGAGCGACGAGATCGACCGGGTAGAGGTGGATATTGAAGCACCAACGCACAAGCTACACGTGGCTCTAATGTTGCATGAGGGGACCTATTGCGTGGGATGTAATTGGAAAAAGGTATGAGGGACGCGCCACCACGAACCAGAATGGTCACTCGTGTTGTCACTTTTTGAATTCGTGTAGACCCGACCATAGCTCGTCAGAGTGATGTGAGTGCCTAGGTGCGGATGGGTGTTGCGGCTTTTTTGGGAAGATGATGTGACTGTTCTCATACAACTTTCCCACTGTTCAATTGAACCAGTCAGAGGTAGACGCCGGTTAGTACTGCGCTTTAGTCAGAGGCACATGACCGATTCCACCAAAAAAACGGATCGGCCAACTTGACGGGTGCCTCGCACCTCCGATTCAAGCGCACGTAACGAGCTGTTCAGACTACTAAGTCACCCGTGACTACACTTGTCGAAACTCAGTCGCTGAGCCAACTCCCAGAGACCAGCAGGACCTTTGCAACCGGCATCGACATCCACCAGCAGTAAGCTGGCACGTGAGTGTGCCTCAACCCCCACCCTAACCGATTATAATTTACATTAATATCCCACGATAAACAGGCGCTGAAGCTCATTTCCTGCTGTGACATAATGCTGACTGCAGTGGCACGTGAGTCACAACATACAGATCCATTTGTTTACCATGTACTAGGCGAAGATATAGATCATGCTGCTACCTACTCCAAAACTGCCTGAGAACCTAGACATCCTCAGCTCATTGCTTTAACAAACATCCGTTGCACCTTCCCCATAGATAACAGACATCATGGACTCAAACAATGCAGCGGTACGGCCTCGCCCAACTTGGCCAGAGCGAGGTGATACCTTTACCTTGGGCAACCATGCATGCAGAGTATGCTGTATGCAGTATGACTTGTGCAGATGTACGTATGCTCTCTGTTACCCAGCTGAACCCTATTACCTACCCTGGACAAGGGATCCAAGGCAACACTGCTCAAACAACCCACCAAAACCCTCTTTATACCTTGCAGGTCAATGGATCCATCAAGCGCCATCTGTCTATGTACAGCATGGTGCAAAGCATGATAAGACTGCTGCACCTCCTCGGTGATGCAGTTGAAAGGAACACATAGCAAAACAGAAATTGCTGTACAGTAGTTTTTATGCCCCACAAAACACGCCACCCCACCCCGCCAGCCAAGTACCACAGCACAACCTCATCACATAAACAACCATTCAAGAACTTCAGATACACAAATGGCACAGCTGCTGGGCTGAGCTATATACAACGAACTGCTCCAACAATCAACAGTTGCAACAAAAACCTCATATAGCTCATCAGCGGTGGATGCATAAACCCATACGAAACGAAATACTCCAGCAAAAGACGCAAGCCCCGCATGACCAAAGCCACCCACCCCTCTTGACAGCACAAGGTGCCATGGGCCAATCCAGTGGCCTCACAACACGATCCAAGGGGAGACTCCAGCCAATCGTTCCCGACAACAGACGTTGAAGCATTGAAAGAAGCTCATCTTATTTGAGACACCGATGGGTGACACAGCTGCAAAAATGACAGCCATTCGACAGACCTCCAGTAACCCAAACTATATACACACGCCAACAGCAGCTGGCTGTCTTGTTCACTGCACAAAGATGATTCTGCATCATATGTTCTCAGCTGGGCCTGTACCTCAACGCAGATGGAGCAAGTCCAAGCATCCACATCAGCCCAGAACATTTAGCCCTCCTCAGACCTCCTACACATGAAACCAAGGACAACTCAGAGTCCGCATCCGTGCACCCCCAGTGATATCCGGGTCCCGTACTAGCCTTTCCCCCATGGTATATCATTCCAGAAGCACAATCTTGGAAATCCAATGAAGCTCCTTAACCCAGGGTCACTGACCCAAAACCCATACACAGGCCCCTCCCTCGAATCACTCCTTTGGGCCTACCTGGAATGCAACAAACTGCCATCGCCTTGCACACCATCCCGGCAACTTTCACACCTCTACAGCCTTGCCCTCTTGTGCCAGACGCTGCTGCTGCACCCCCTGTGCTGCATTTCCTGCAGCGCCCCCAGCCTGCCCATGACCAGCCACACCAGCAGCCGCGCCAGCAGCCCCCCAAGCAGGCACTCCCATACCACCCGCAGCACCACTACCACCACCAGCAGCACCCCCCACAGCAGCAAGGTTCATCCCTGCACCCCCAGCAATGGTAGGAGCAGCAGCAGCAGCAGTAGATGCAGCTGGAAGACTGTTCTGAGGAATCCCAGCCCCAGCAAAGGAACCCCAGCCAGCCATCAGCCCTGCACCCATAGGACGACTCCCTCCTGCAAGGTCCAAGCCCTGAACCCTACCCAAAGCACCACCACTAGCACCACCAGCAGCTGCTGCAGGAGGTGCCGGTGAACTGGCACGCACCGTCTGCCCTGCAAGGTTCATCCCCTGAACCCTAGCTGCTGCAGCTGCTGTGTTGGCTGTAGCGCTCAACATAGGCAGCCCTGGCATGTTCCCCCCTGCAGGCCCCAAACCCAACCCCGCACCACCAGCACCCAAATTCAAGCCACCTACTAAATTCGTATTCTGATAAGCACTACCAGCAGCAGATCCCGCCACCCCAGCACCGCCAGCTGTAGCTGCAGTAGCAGCAGACTGCACCTTGCTGCTGCTCTTCTTCCCACTCGACCCCATCACTCCCTTCATCCCACCCCCCATGGCTGCCATAGTCTCCATAGGCATCGGGAACCCCCCAAAACCAAAACCAGGCACACCAGCCGCCCCAATGGCCCCCGGGAAGCCCCCTGCCATCCCTGCTGCTCCAGCAGCTGCCCCGAAAAACGCTGCTGGAGGCAGACCAAACGGCCCAAAACCACCAGCTGCCACCCCTGCCATTACCCCCTGCATCCCTAGCAGCATGCCCCTGTAAGCTTGGCCCAAACAAGTCCCTAAGATCCCTGCCTGCATGAGGGCTGCCTTGGGGTCCTGCTTATACAACTTCCTCAAACACTTCGGCACAATGGCCTCTCCTGCTCTGAGCTGCTCCATCCAAGCTGCCTCAGCTGCAGCGTCCACAACAGACAACTGCTGCTGCTGGTAGCGGCGTTTCCGGTTGTGCTGCTCGTCCCGCCGGGTGGGGGTGTGGTTCAACATGTGCTCTGTGGCGCTGCTGTCGCCAGAAGCTCTCAGCCCGTCTTCATGGCTGGGGCTGCCCCTCTCACTGCTGCTGCTGTGCTCAAAGCCTTCATACTCATAATCCTTGAGGTGACCAGGGAGCTTAGGGGAGCGAGAGGACCTCACACCACGGTTGCGAGTGACCATCTTCGTGTTCGCTGCTCCAGCACCTGCCTCTGTTGCTGCTGCAGCTGCTGCGGCTGTTGCTGCTGCTGCTGCCTTCTTGCTGGGCTTGGCAGAAGCATCTGCAGGTGCCTCCTCTGCTGCTGTTGCAGCTGCCTCTGGTCCAATAGCCTCCTTAGAATCACTGGATGCTGCTGGGGCAGCTGGCAGCTCTTCTGCTGCTGAAAATGAAGCTGTTTTGGCCGATGTCGTTTTCTTAGCTTCTGGTTTCGGCGCAGGTGGGCTGCCAGCCTTGCGCTTCAAGGGCTTGCTGTTGCTGTTCTTAGCAGCGTCATACCAAGTAGGAACTGCTGCTGAAACGGAGGCTGTGTTAGGCTTGGACTGCTTGCGACGACCACTGCCTGGCTTCCTCTCAAACTGAGCCTGCAGCAGCAAAGCAGCAGAAGCGTTGAGACCAGCATGCATGGCCTGATCTACCAGGTCAATAGAAGACCAGGGGTTCAGCTGAGGGGTCATGTTTCATAGCAGCTCCATTTGCGCCGGCTACATGTATGAGCATGCTTACACAAGTTAGGGTTGCATCGCTGAAGAAAGAGGTGGAAGGGTTAGCATAGTCCTGCTTCGGAGGGGGCGGCAGTCGGAGGACCATGACACTTCGGGACACCGCAGACCACCATGCAACGCGCGCCGCATTGTTCTCAGCAAGAATACTAGGAGACAATCCAGAGCACGACAAATGTCAAACATAGCTAAGCATCGAGCGCCACTTGGTCGGTGACAGAATGAAGACCTCTGTACATTTTCAAACCTTAGCCGCTGGTCCACCTTAACGCATCAGCAAAGCACGCGCATTAGCATTGTACCGTGCGGTACTCATAACAGTGCTAGATACAACAACAAAGTGGGGAAAAAGGACCGTTGCAGCTCTCGAGGCTTGACGTAGTCCTGTAGACTTCGTAACATGTATCCGTCGTACTTCATTAGAGCTGCACCCAACGGCTCTCGCGTGCGCCATTTGCAACAAGCAATAAGTCCCTTATCCCGTGGCTTCTATGCTTAGAACCGTACCTGGATCCCCTCCTCGGCTTCTGAACCTTCATGCAAGCCACTAGTGGCGAGCTCCGATAGAGGACCTTCTTTCTGCAAAGCAAAGCAGGGAAAAGGGTATTTGTATTAGGTTGACATGCAAGTACCGTGTGAGTTTGAGACCTCACGGAGCAGAAAGTAGCGTATGCTTACCATGGCGCAGACCTCCATGACTCAGCTGCCACCCCTTCACAAGGAACACGCACACCCGCAGACCAACACAAGCTCTAGTATGCCTCTGTGTGCGTAGCAAAGCTCATGCCACGTCCCAAGGGCAAACGACCCCTATCCTATGGGGATACACAGACAGACGGATGGCCCGGTCACTGTGTTCAGCGGATAAGAGCAGCTAATGTTCCACGCATGGTCCTAAGCAAAAGTTGGGCTGCTCCACCTGTGGTATGGGCTTATGGCCTTCTGAATGAGTCCTCCGTATCTAGTCCAGTGGGTCACGGTGTATGGTGGCTGTAGAAGGCTGTAGCACACCCACAAGTGAAGAGTTCGCAAAGACACCCTTGTGGACGCAATTGCTCCCACACACACTCGAAGGCTTTACAAGGAGTCCCGTGCATGGTGGCAGGCCAGATTTGCCCCTGTACTCATGCAGTGACCTGCCGCATGTCATGACTACTTCTTGCTGGTGGTAGCCGGTCGAAAATTTCAATGCTTATAGCCAATTCCTGCTGTCCTACACTCAAGTTACATATCCGCGACTCTACATGCTGCGCACCCTTATGCGGCTGAGCCCTTGTCCGGGCTTCGGCTCACCAATGACTGCTCTGAAAGTCAGCTATCTGCAAGACATCGAGGAGCCTCTGGAAGCCTGTGAACCTACCGATATGGGCACCGTCTCAGGATTTGCCCAAGTGCCCAGGCTCGGCCATGCTCATAAGCACCGAGGTATCAGCAGGTTAGCAGCGGCTTGCCCTTGATGTGCTGTAGACCCATGCCAGCTGCATGCAGTTGGATGAGGTTGTGAACTCATACAGTCCTGTCAGCAGGGTGCACGAGTGGCATATACAGCCCTCCTTTGGGCAATTACATAGAGCCACAGTAACCACATCGCAGTGTAATACCCCCCATGTTCGGCCACTTGCTTGCTTGCCTGCACCCCGAATTCGAATTCGATTCGAGTACCCACAAGGGCACATTTCCTCGTTTTACACCTGGGTGCGATGCAATACTGGAGTTTGCAATCCCTCAAGGTTTCCACTGGTTGGGCTTAGGGCTTGATGGCAGGCAACATTGGGGATGCAGATACCGTCTCTTAACTTAATGAGACCACAGGGTTGAGTGTCCTTTCTGGGGGGCAGGTAGGGAGGCGGAACCACCACGAGAACAGCTGTATCACCCACGACCTGTGGGGAGCGGAGTCCCAGACCTGTTGACTCTGGTGGGTAGGGTTGAGTGTCCTAGTGAAGCGGCTGCATGCTGTAGAGGTCCTGGACAACGATTGCTGGTTTGATCTACCAGTTGTAGCAGAGCCGACACATCTTGGTAATTAAGTGCAACCATTGCGTTGGTTAACTGGGTGTACCTCACATGTCTTTATGTGTTATCTGTTTTTGCAATTCTGGTTGCTGCGTCATGCATTTTGCTGGCAGTCCAAGGAGCAGCACTTATGCTGGGTTTCTGCTCCAGTTTCTGTGCAAGCAGTGGCCCTGCCAGTGCCGTAAAACCAGTGTCTTGTCCTAAGGCGTTGCCGCATATCCTACACTCAGTGCTCTCACTGCACTCACTCACTGCACTGCCATGATCAACAGCTTGCTGTGCCTGCTCGCCTGTGGTTATAGTCCGCTCTTACAAAGCATGATGGCACTAACATGCTCCACTTCCTGAGTTAGGCCCGGCTTGGAACTTTTTGAAGTTGCAAAGTGAGAAATACAAGGTGGCAGACGGAAGGTCCACTTCCCCAGATGCCTCTGTCCCTTCCAACCTCCGGCTTGTCTATCCTGTGAACCTATGTTTGAGTATCTAGGTTACCTATGCTGGCTGCTGAAGGTTGGTGACACGGCCCAGTTGAGAACCTCATACATGTACTGTCGTTATCTTTTCAGTTCGGACTGTAACGTTCTCCTCCACAATCAATCAATCAAACTGGCAAGACCAGCTATGCCAATGCCCAAAGAAACTTAGGCCATAAACACAAGGCTCCTGATCACAATCACGAAGCCACACAACCGATGGTGGATTTGCGCACACAAGCTGAGGCTAGATGTAACGGCGTGCACACCAAGGGGAAACGAACACCACCACTAAAACCCACACTCCTCCACACTAGGACATATTTGAAGCAGCACTGCACTTGTATGCTAAATATTTAAAAATAACCATTGGTACAAAGTCATCTAGAATATTTGCTTTTGCTCTCTTTCGGCACCCAACAGCTACTTGGCTGCTGCTGCTGGTCTGGTGTTGCACTTGCTCCATCTGCTGCTACTCTTGTTGCAGGTGCTCCGTGTCTTGCTGCTCCTGTTGCTGTTGCTCCTGCAGCTGCTGCTTTCAGTTCACCTGCTGATGCTCAGGGTACATATACTGATATTCAGGCTTGCCAATCGCTGACATGCCTGCAAGCAGGCACAAACGAACACGTCACTGCACAGGATCAGTCAGCACTACTCCAATGTGGTAGACATGGTTGAAGAGAGTCATGGATGGTGATGCTCCTTGAAGGATTGTTTGGGGATGACTGGCAATGTCGTCTTTATGACAGCTTTTCTTCTGGACCAAGAGGTGACATTGCTGAGACAATCAAAAGTTTTGATGCAGTATTTCTGCCCATGGAACCCAGGTTGGCTTGGTACCGGCGCCCCCTTTGAGGGGCAACGATGTAATCGTAAACTGTTAAGAGGGAGGGCCATTTATGAGGCAGCATTTTTGTCTGCGCAAGGGGACCAGCCTTACCTCAGCTTGAATGACGACCTTGGCAGTTTCATGCTGACAAGCGTGTTTCTACTGTCTGCCGTTCATGAGTCTCCCCATCATCTCCTTTGACTCTTATTGTGTAGTACCTAAATGCAGAGCATGTGCCACCATCAGTCATGAAAGCCTACATGGCTTTCTTGTTGCATGGTGATGAGTGAAACAGGATGTGGTATGGGCTATGGGGTGCAGATATTGTATTGTACTGTGTGGGGGTGCAGATAACCTATCTCAGATACCGGTATACCAGCGTGGAGCATCATCATAATGGACTGATACGATATCTGCACGTAATTTGCGGCCTGAGGCATCTGCATAGTGGACCACTTCTCCTTTTGCATATTTAGGCTGTGGCGGGCTTTCCTCCTGCTGCTGCTGTTGGGGTACTGCTGCTACGTGAGGTTGCTGCTTTCTGTGCGCAGTATGGGTAGCATTACCCTGCTTGTGGCTATGGGGACGCATATGTTCGTGAGACATGTCTTTAGTGGCGCTTGCATCGGCTTTGCACAAGCGTAACCCCATACCATGCACATTGAATGTTGTGGCACTTGATTATGAGTGGCCCTCGGTAGTTAAGAGGAATAGTACAATTGTGGGTGCCACTTTACTCCTAACGCGCTGCTTATCTCACTATGACACAAAGTCCACAGGTGTAATCTGAGCACGTCGTCACTACGCGGTTGACGCCGGGCCACCGAGTGGCCTTCAGCGCGCGGACCCTTCCTCCGATTTGCCCCTGCTTAACCATGATTCTGACACCTCACATAGGCCGGGTACCAGGGTTGTGACAAAACCAACCGATGTTCCACTATGGGTGTGGATTTGCTCCATTTACACTCGCTAGGGGTTCTTTCATACTTTAATTGCAAATGCCCCACAACGAATACCTGCTTACTCAAGGCTTCTTCGCAATGGCATGGCTAGGAGGCACGGGAAGATCCTCCAGCCACTCCAACACCTCTTCGTCAGTGCTACAGTCACTCTCCCCGGTGCTGCTCCTGGTCCCGCTGCTGCTGTCTCCCTGACAACCTCTTCCACTCCCATCTAGCACTGCCCTGCCTTTTCCCAAATGCCTGCCGGTGCCTCCTCCCTGTCCCCTGTGAAACAAGCTCTGCAAAAGAGACTTGCCACCCTCAGCATCAGAAGTTGCATTTCCCTGCCCTGTCTGATGCCTGGCATGCCTGTGCTGCTGTCGCTGCTGCTGCTCCTTCCGCTGCACACGAGACCTTTCACCCTCAAAGTCTTCCTCTTCCCCAGATCCTGCTTCAGCTTCATCCCCTGATGCTACTGCTGCTGCTGCCAGCGCTGCCTGTACCTCCTGCTGCAGCTGATCTAATTCCTGCTGCTGCTGCTGCTGTTGTTTTTTCCCCTCCTGCCTCGTCTGCTGCCCCATTGACCCGGTAACCCAATTTCTCTCCCCACCTCCCAAGCCCACAGACCCCTCCAGCTCAGATGCCAATACACAGCCCATCCCATCCTCAAACCCCAAGCACCCATCAGCCCCAACACCTTCCACAAACCCATGCCCAGCCATCTCCTCCTCTGCATCGTCCAACGCTTTCAAAACCTGCTCCCCCAGCAAGATATCGGCAGCCACATCCTCTACTCCTGGGAGGATCTTTTCTGGTGAGCGTTCCTGGGTTTCTGCAGCTGCCCTGAGCTTCTGCAGCCGCCTGCTAGTGCCGCTCCCACCACCATCGCTGCTATGACTGCTGCTCCTCCCGCTGCTGTTGTGTTGGGAGCTAGCTCCAGGCGCTACAAGATAGTTGACAACCCACATGGGCATGTCCTGACCCTCAGACTCTTCGCCTTCTTGGAGAGTAGCTAAAGCTGACATGGGTTCTGTGATGGTGGGAGGTACACCTGGAGATGTGGTCAACAAACAAACAAAGGAAAGGTGCCTGAATATTGACCCTGAGAGCTCTACTATGGCCCCTGAGAGCTGCTGTCTCATCAGCTTAGCAGTGCATTCTGTGTTTAGTTCGCTGGAAAATATAAGTTGTAGAGTTCCACGACTGCTTCTGAGTGGTGATTTCATGGTGTCGGAGCATTGGCCAGCCGGCTGCTATCGGAGGCAACATTCAGCTACAATGATTCGGTCCCGCTATCGCGTTTTGGATTGTGGTTTAGCTCTTGCATTTATTCGTCCTTTTCGACTAAGCAACAAATGATGATGCATGACAGCTGGCATGACACTGTACCTTTTCCCAGGTGTCACAAGGCATGGACCCAATGTGTCCTCGAAGAATTTTTGAAATCATGCGGAGGCTTGTATTGTATGTTGCCATGGGGCTGCTGTCATGTAGGAATGTGGTTGCTGCTTAGATTGGGTCAGGTGCATGGTACCTCCCTGTGCAGTGTTATGGTGAGCTTGACACCATGCCTTTCAAAAAATCTTACACATGATGTGAGGTACTGTAGGAGTGTGTGCCGGTTCAAATTGAAACGTTTGCAGAGTGCTACAAAAGGACGGCAGGGGAAGGGCAACAGCAAACAGGGCTCAAGGACAACAAGTATTTGGAGCGTGCTTTATTAGCTGCATCAGGTCACAGCCCGCTAACATGATCAACAAGCGTCCACTGCTGCTCTAACAGCAGTCAAATGCACTGTGAGGGCCTTACCTGTCGTGAATGTTTGTGTCTCTTGCAGCATGCCAGGTGCAGGCCCATGTCCCGCTCCTGTTAACACTGCTTCTGCAGCTGCTGTTGGCTGAGGCTTTGCTGTTTCCTTGAGTGTGGCTGACTGCAACACTGCTGGATTAGGTTGCACATTAGGGGCATGTTCTTGATGCTGCGGTACCCACCGGATGACCCCATTCTCCCGAAGCATTTCATCGTCACAGATTCGGACGAGGCCGCAATACCCTGTAATGCAGCAAAACATTACCTGCCAATGATTAGGTAGGCTGGGGATCTGCTATTCAGTTAGACCAGAGCTCCTGGACTGGTACTTACCATCCCAAGGTGGCTCAGCGTCAGCTCGGCGTCCCTCCGCTTCCGCGATGTTAACACCTGCCTGACGCATAGCGGCCTCTGCCCTTTTCTCTACATCGACCCACATGATTGGTACGCTGTCCTATGTAACTTCGAGCCGTGGTGCTGGAAAGGCTCTTTCAATTTCAGCCCGCATGGCCGCCAGACTTTCCATTAATGGCGGAAGCGGCCCTCAATGTCCAACCGAGATCAACAGGAAGAAGCTTTGCTCCTTAAGGCCCTGCAGTTCACGACAGGCGGTTGATGTGTTGATGGGAGGCGCACACAACCAAACATGCCCCCTGTGTACTAACGCCGCCTGGTATGGGCTACTAAAAGGTCCTAAGTCTTGTTAGGATTCATCAATGTAAAACCAAGCTGAAACGGTGCCTTGCCTTGTCATCCCTGAGTACTGCTGAAGTGACCGTTGTACTTCACTTCTTAGTACGGCCTTCAATTCCTCTGCTGATTACTGGGCCAATGAGCACCCGTCAGCATTCGCTTTTGACCGTATATCCGGCCATTTTCAGGTTCACATGAGACATTATCTTGTTCTTGATTTCCGAACAGATCTTTGAACAACCGCTGTCCGTTATTACGCAAAAGCCTTGCTCTCTTTACATACCTAATATACAATAACCTGCAGAAACATCACGTTCAATACAAGTGCTCGAGTGGGATGTCTCCGCCCTTTGCATGTGACCATGCTGGCCTCGTCTGACCCGCTGCATTCAACAGCCCTATCTCCAACTGACTCCCATGCCCCTGGCATCTGTCCTGGGCCCCAGAAGCAATGTTCCATGGCGTCATGCTACCATTCACCAAGTGTCGATGGCTTCCACTGCTCGTGATGTTGTGGGCAGCTAACCTCCCTATCCAAGGGTCTTTGTCTGCCAAGCCAAACAATGGCTCAGACTGGCCCCTGGGTGGTGCCCGAGGACAACCAAAGCAGCGACCTGAACCTCAACAGCCGAATTTCTGCCTTAATACTCCCCACGCAGGGGCTGTCAGGGCCACATCCATGTCTGCTGCTGGAAACATGGTGAAAGTGTACGATAACATCTTCTTCCATAACAAGAAGTGGTTTGGCCTGGTTGATAGCAGCAGAGCTAGCAGCCAGATCACGGACGCACCCGGCACCAGCATCAGCAATAGCGGCAGAGAGGCCAGCAGGAGCACCAGCAGCAGCGACGCGGGTGGCACCATCAGTGGCAGTAGCAGCTGCAGCAGCAGCTCTGTGCTTGGCAACAGCAGTAGCAGCAGTGAAGGCTCCCAAGTTGACAGAGGGATGTCTATCAACACAGATATTGTACTCTTACCCACCTCGGATGTTGCAACATTCACCAAGAACTTGAAGGTAAACTGTCAGCACTGCTCTATACTCATGGCTTTCGCCAGTCATCTCCACCTGCCAAGGCCTTTGGGTTTCTGCAACCAGCAAACATGGGCAGCAACACGCTGAACCTGCACCTTGTATTACGCTTGCATCACCAATCTTCACCAGTAAAATGATAGCAGTCGACAACTTACCATTATGTCTCATGATATGCCATAGAAACAGTGCCGGCACCTCAACCTGCACCTTAACTGTTAGAAAGGGACAAGAAGCGCTATGGTTGTGGTATGCAGACAGAGACATGGCAACAACCTCCTAAGATAAACAAGTTTTGCTTGGAATGGATGTGAGATAATGGCCATGTTTCTATGCTTGTGCGTATGGCTTGTAATGCGCCATTTTTTACAGTATTCTGAACTGTGTGCAGCGGCCATATCAAAGGGCATCACATAGTCCCAAAAGCTTTCAGGTCCAGCAGCTGCTGTGCAGCCCTTGCACCCTACTTTTTCTTTCATGCTTAGGATGGTGTACTATGCGATCTATTATCATGCAAGCTGCCAGGTGGCTAAGAAAGGCACTTGTGCTTTAGCCTCATTGTGCCCGATGGTTAAGTCTCAGTCGGGCAGCATCCCTGCGTGCTATAGCTGTGTGCGCATTCCATTCAGGTCTGCTATAGCTCAGTGATAATGCCTGTGTGCTAAAGCTGTGTGCTATAGCTGTGTGCGCCTTCCATTATGTCTGCTACAGCCCCTGTGATAATGCCTCTGTGCTAGAGCTGTGTGCTAAAGCTATGTGAGTTTTTGCATCCAGGTGTGCTTCAGCCCCGGCATCACCTTACGCCTGGATTTCCCCTTCTCAGCCTTCCCTGATAACTTGGGCTACTGGGCCGAGGTGCTACTGCCTTTGTACAGCACCCTGAGGCACTCTTTCTGGAAGGAGCTCATCCCTGGGGACCACCAGCATATCAGTAGGATCCTTCTGGGCAATGTGCCTAAGCACATGTTGGACTGGCCGGAGAAAGTGCTGGCTATTGCTGTAGCACCAGCGTTTGATGCAGCTACTGCGGTGGCTGGGGGTCCTGAAGGTTTGCCGCTGCTGGTGGAGGAGAAGAGCTTGCATGAGTGGTGCAGGTACGCAACCACAAAAAACGGACTTTCATCTCGAAAAGTGGATTTTCCATTCCATCCAAAAAGTATTTTATGAGAACTGCATGTGACAGAGTTGAAAGCGTGTGCTGCATAGTGAAGGTTTGTGCTCATGTATGTAGTGTACTGTGTCTGCAAGGGGCAATCTCTGTTCAAAGTAGGACCAGGTGAATGGCTTTGCATGCCCAATCTTTGGATTCTGCGGTGGAAGGCAGGTTCTGGTGCTACCTCTTCTACGGGAGTCACTACCCAGCCTTTGGGGCTGGTTGTAGAAGTCCTCACACATGAAGCAGTACAATCATTGGGAGATGCATGTACTGCGCTAGACTGCTATCAGGCGTGCTAAATCCTGACCCTCACCACATTGCTTGCTGCAATATGGAGGAACGCTCGATCAATCATAAATGGCTCCCAAATGGCTGCCCGGCTGCAACATTGTGCACTGATTCGTCACATACATATGGCTCCTGCTGCCTGCGCCTCCTGCTGCTGCGGCTGCTGATTGCGCTGTTTGCATTGCAGGTCTGGTTGGATGGTTTTTGAGAGTTTATTAGTAATCCAAGATCGCCATCCCATCAACTCCATGCCTGGGAGGCTCCTTCCTCAGCCCCCTCCTGGAGTTACAGGGCCTCAATGGCACACCCCACTCTGGCTGGGTTTCCAAAACTCTAAAGATGCTGCTGAGTTCAGGAGGGCCGCTCATGAAAAAGCCATGTGGCCCATGAGGGATAATCACTTGGCAGCAGCCAGCAGCTCCAGCAGCAGCAGCGGTGACAGCACACAGGACCGGGGCACGAGTACAGAAGCAGGCAGCCCTACTGGAACCTCCAGTACCAGCAGCAGCGCCGGAGGTGGGCAGGACCAGGGCACTACCACAGGAGCAGGCAGCAGCGCTGGTACTTCCAGCAGCAGCGGTGGGCAGGACAGGGGCATTACCACAGAAGCAGGCAGCAGCAGCAGCAGCAGCAGCAGCAAAAGTGACCACCCTGATGGTGGTGATGCTAGCAGTAGGGGTAGGGTAGTGTGCAGTAGCAGTGGTGATGGCATGGGAAGCGACTCGAAGAGTAATGGGAGAGGGTGCAGCAGCGGAAGCTTGGCGGGAGTTTTTAGAAAGGCAGGAGGAGGACTACCAAAGGTTGTGACTGTGATGCTGTACCCTGAGGGTTACCCATCAGTGTCCAACCACCACCAGCTATTGCGGTTATTAGAGGAGGTAACAGAGCCGTATGGCTTCAAGGTGAGCCTGTCTGCAGAACAGCTGTGCCTAAGAGGGCAGCATGTCATTGTACTTACATGGGGCTGGGAGGTGGGTGTGGAGGAGAGTCTCTGTGGGTGGGTGGGCTAGATAGGACTTTAGGTAAGGCGGAGAAGGTGCATTAGAAAGCCAAGGAAACAAAGGATGTAATGACTAGACAATGGAGTGACGTGCTACTAGCCAGCTTTCGTGCTCTGATCATGATTACGTTTTAGGCATAGGTGATGAGAAGCCAGAAAATGGGTAGGAACAGTGGGAAGAGATGGAAGCAGAGGTGCAGGCATCAGTTTTTATAAACAAAAAGGTGCTGAGGGGAAAGAGAGGGTGGTATGATGTCTGCTTGTATGTAGCGCCAAACAGTGTTTTGGTGGTATGTTTTAGCTTGCAAGTGCCTTGCCTTGGCCAGGGTCATTGAGGTTACCTTCTCATGGCGAGCAAATCGGCCACTAGGCCATGTTGCAAAGATGGCTAAGCATGATCGACACTGACCAGCCTCACATGCCTTGTCCAGGTAAACACAGCATTCAGAGCCAGCAGCAGCATTATGTCAGCAGCAGTGTTTTCAGTTTTACCAGCTCTACAGCAGACCTGAGTACATGACAGCAATTCAGCTTAGCGATCAGCTCTCAGGACAAAATCAAGGTTTTGGGTGGCGATTGGAACTTGCTTTTTCCGCTGCAGCCTGCTTTTCTGTGTTCCAGGACTGCATGACCAACCCCTGCTTTTCTTGACAGCACTCCCCCCTGCTTCAACTACCTGTATCCAGCCTCCATCCTCCATTCCCACCTGCTGCTTGCAGGTGCGGACCGTATCCCTGACAATGGAGGCACCCTTTGTGTCTCACCTTGCTACTATGGCGGACACAGGTCTGCTAGTGGCTCGCCATGGTCCTATCTTAGCTGATGCCCTCTTGCTACCTCCTGGGGCAGCTGTGCTGGAGCTGCTGCCATACAAGTGGGAGTGGCGCAACATTAGCAGCTTGTACTACAACATGACACAGAGTAGTGGGGTACTGCATCATTGGGCATGGAGGCCACAGGAAGCAAAGTGGTGCAGGTGGGTGTGGCTTTCTCTGCCTGAGCTTGTGGGGTTTCACTCTGGACACTGTAACGACGTTGCACAGTTGGTTAGGGTACTAAATGCAAGGATACATTGATTTTGGATCATATCTCATGTAGAACTGCATGCAATAATATGTTAATACCCGAGAAGAAGGTCCTAGCGGCTTGCGCTTATGTGGTGCGTCCAAACCATCCCTTCAAATGGGGTCCTGCTACGTTGCAAGCCTTCATCGTTGACCCCTTTGGACTGCAGCCGGGTACTCAGTAGGGCAATGTAAAGCATGAGTAGGTGCATGATAAGGACAACAGCTTTGGTGGTCAATGGCCACTAATGTGTTTTGCAGACAGCAGATCTAGTAAGCTGAAGAAGGGTGGCCGGGTATTTGTAAAGTTTCTTATAGAAGCGCTGCTGCCTGTTGAACCCCAGCAACCCCATTGGTGATTTCTCTTGCGATAGTTGTTGGAATATGTAGCCCACGGTTTTGGCAGGTCGAAGCCATTGCACTAGGCCTACTTAGGACCACAGGTGATGATCACCAATGGGGTTGCTGCATCATTACCTGTGGTTGCTGGTTTCTTAAGCACATGCACGGGGTGCTGGCTGCTTAGTATAGTGCCGTTTGTTGAGACAGACTCACCTTAGCAGCTCTAACATGCTACACATCATGCGTGTTCAGGCGACACAGCCCGGCTGGAGAGCTCATTACAACAACAACAACAAATGTTTAATGGCACTGGAGTATTGTTATCAGCAGGTGTTATCAGCAGCACACTGACCACTGATCTTCTCCGTCTGTCATGTGCTGTGCTCGTTATGCACAGGTACAAGGAGCCTTCGGATGCAAGGTTCTCAGCTTGGACAGCAGAGGAGTGCAGGGGCAAGGTGTGTTTGTTAGCACATGCTCGGGCCAGTTTGGAAGTTGATCTAGATGCTATACGGGAGCTGCTGCTGCGCAAGCTGCCAGGCTTACTTGAAGGGGAATCTATAGATAAGCTCCGTGAGGAGTGGCCTCTGGCAATGTAGGAGTCTGAAATCTCATTATGTAGCAGGTTGGGCTGGAAGTTGCCAGGAAAAGCTCTGCTGAGAGCAGATGAAGAAAGTTTGTCAATATACGAGTCCCAACGGTTTATGTCGTTTTGTCGTAATATGGCTACAGCACCGTCCAATGGAGGTCTTTGGGCTGAAAGAAGGCTTCAGAACCGAAGGTACTGAGGAAGCCCGAGTAGCTGTGCCTTGATTGACCATGCGAGCCCTTTCCAAAATGCACTATAAAGTTGGGTGCCAGCGATGGGTAACAGGCTTCTTCAGACCCCACTGCTGATCTCGAGGCATCAATGGGGGGTGTACTCGTCCGTAGTTTTAAATTTCTGCGGATGACAGACAACCGAAAAGGCACTATGATCTCACTCTGGTCACGACAAGGCGGCAAATCCAGCAGATTCACAAGCAAATTAATTCACGTCTCGGGGCTAGATGGGCGCTTCATTAGTGGTGAAAGCTTATGCTATAAGAAGGTGCCCAATACCGATCAGTAAAAGACGTCCATAAGAAGGGATACCATCCCATACATCAACCGCTTTACTACTCAACAAAGAGACGGAAGCGTTCGTCAGCTTTTAGTTCATAGTGACAAGATGCTTTGCAAAAGAGTCTATTGTATCTTGTTATGTCTAGCATTCATCCGAGGTGAGGATCTCCCTTTGCCTGCTTGCTTGCCATCCCGACGACTAGACTGGCTAATCAGTGAAAATGATGCGATGCCGCAGGATCATACAGTATCAAATGCTTCGCAGCTGGGCCTACTGCTGGCAGTGTTGTCAAGCGTGATTACACCGGCGTAAAGTCAATGAAGCTTTGTATTAGTTACAGTGAACAGTGCACAGCCAAATCCAGTGGCTGCAGCTCTGAGCAGAAGAAAAACAAAGCTTGGAAGCGGACCTACATGGCTAGCGCCTCATTCAGCACATGTGATGGCTTGGATGAGTATGCCAAGAGGAGCACCCCTCTGGTCAAGGACTTGATTTGCTGTAACGTTGATTTCTGCAACAAGCCACCCACTGCCCCAAAGCCTTCAGCTCCTGCACCAAAACCTTCAGCTCTTGCACCAACACAAACACCAGGTAAGCAACAAGATGCAGAGTTGACCTTCACATACGGCAGCTGCTGATACATGTCCCTGTTTGAGCTAAGCTGCTGGCATGTGCTGAGGCTGTGCCTGTTGCAGAGGGCACAAGCATTCCCCAAATCACTAGGCACATATATGCAGTATCTTGCTCCCATTCTCGATGCCTGGCCTCCATCAGACTTTGCAACACTGGTACCATTTACCCACTTTTATTATGGCAGCATCAACACATCAGCCATATGCAAAAGCTTGAAGTGAGGTCTTACACATACATGTCAATGTGACCTTCCCACCCTTCTCTGCTTGCAGAAAATATCAAGTGTTACACTTTGGGTCCCACACCTGGAACAGCCCTCCTGATGTCCTTCCCTACCAAGGATGGGTATGAAGTCTGTGCCAGCTATCGCTTCAAGTGCACTGACCAAGATACTGCCTGTACCCCAGAAGAACAGAAGAGTGGTGCGACCAAGTGGAGCTACATCCCCCTAACTGTGAAAATGTGCACAGACCTGAAGGAGATGGCGCAGTTTGGATACTACCAGGACCTGAGTTGCTGCAAGCAGGATATGTGCAACAAGCCTGATCCTGCAAAGGACCCTGACACCAAGCTAATGGTATACCCTATGCCATGAAGTGTTACCAGCAAAAGCCACCAAGCCTGTGAAGACGGGAAGGCTTGAGCTGCTGCCAAGGGTGATCCTAGAGGCTGCTTCAATCCGTCAAGAGTGCAGGATCCTGTCTGAGGCATGTGCTTCTTGGTGAAGGTCATTTGCACTGAAAGTGCTTACTTCGTACCTGGCCTTCGGCCAGTGCTTAGTCCTAATCCGTAGAATCACAACGCAGTCATGCTGCGCAGCAGCAGGGCCACTGTGGTTGATCACAGCAATTCTAAGGTCAGTTCTGTATTGATTCAACACGATTCTTAGTTGCCGCTATGAAAGGCATGGTTCTGTCAGGCATGCTGCACTAGTGAAGGTGTCCTAATTACCTGCTTTGGTCATGCAAGGCGTCTTCTGCTCCTACCTCTCCTGAGGGGCA
Organism: Pseudopediastrum boryanum; assembly: GCA_963556185.1. Taxonomy (NCBI): domain Eukaryota; kingdom Viridiplantae; phylum Chlorophyta; class Chlorophyceae; order Sphaeropleales; family Hydrodictyaceae; genus Pseudopediastrum; species Pseudopediastrum boryanum. The sequence goes on along the minus strand of OY744505.1, from coordinate 5,995,572 downwards.
TAGTGCTGCCTCAGGCCACAATTAGGCTAGCAGCACTATAGGTGCTTGAAGGATTTGCTTGTTGTTCCTGTTGGTGCGATCCTTATCACGCACTCTGTGTGGTGCAAGTACATATACAGCTTGGCATTGCCTTGTTACTCTGCTTTGCTTGAGATGGTCCATGGCTCCTTTTGGCTAGCTCCCACCAAGGAAGCTACCTTTATTTACATGTCCTGTCTGCCCGCCTGTGAAGTATCTGTCAATATGCTGGCTTATCAAGGGTGTGCATGGCATGTGCATGAGCCCTGTTCAGAAAGAGTCTGGTCTCCGTCCCTGATCTCCATTGCTCTGGAAGGCGCCATGCTGGTTGCATATGTAAGGGTGGATCTTTTTCAATTTTCTCGTGGCCCATAGGTGTTCTTAGAAAGTTCTGGGGGTTGCATTCCGCTTTTCCAGTGCTGATTATGTGTTGCATGCATTAGTGAATCAGGCAATCAATCTTGGGGGCAGGTGCAGGTTTGAAGTTGTGGCACCTGAGAATTTGGAAGGCAAAGGGTGGCCTACGCACGTTTCGGTACCAATTAGCACGTCAGGAGGGTGCATTGTGACATTTGAACCTGGCGCCTTTCTCCTTCTGTCGGGAATTGTCCGTTTGTTGCACTATTACAAATTGACCTGCTTGTCACTGGCTGTGAGTGTGATAATGTGATGAGTGGCAGCAGGCAGTGGTGGTGCATGTTGCAACTCAGCAGTACTGAACACTTGTTCATTTTGCCCACGAATTATCACCCTGTGTGATGAAGGGCCATTTAGTGCCACAGTGTGCAATGATTCTGTACATTGCTAGTCTGTACTACTGTCCAGAGTGGCTGATCATATCATACTCTACTAGTTTGCAACGTCCGTAAATGCCAAAGGGCATTCCTTGAGAGCCAAAGAGGGGCTCAACTTCTTATCGGGCAGTGTGCATAGGACATGTGACTCCAACCCTGCGTGACGGCTAGAGTATCATACTACCGTGTGCGACTGCGATAGCCAGTCACGCATCGCAACAGTGCACTCACCAATAGCTGATTTCTATGTACCGTAGATCGTGGCAGCTTTTATACGCAGCATTAGCTTTTCTTGTCCACCCGACGATTACCACTGAAATGCCTTGTACTGTTGATAAAGTGTGCTTCCTCATCAGCACTGCTCACATGATGATTCATCCTCTTCTACTAATCTAGCTTCACTTGGCAAGCTGTAGCAGTATATCCAGCATGCAGTGCAGGACAGCAGCTGAAATGCATTCCCAAAGCAAGCACCCATTCTACAATACCACAACTCCCCTCGTCCACTCAGTCCAGGAGGCCAAGTAGCAGCTACATACAAGAGGAGTTATCGCTTCACAGCAACCTTGCTGACCTGACCATACAACCAGTCAGCGCACTTTTCAGCGCTGGCATGAACCAATTGAACCCTTACATCCGGACTGAGCTGCCGGTAATGGTGCTTCTTACTTTACAGAAGAATTCTGTCTCTGCAGCGAGACTTTCTGTCGCAATAGTGCAGGCTGCTAAGCTCCAGCAAGCTCAAGAACAACAGGAGCATTGTCCTTGTCCGTCCTTTTTCCAGTGGCATGCCATTAACCAAGCACATGCCTTGGGTTGGCCACATCTCAGTGGAGTGTTCGCTCCTTTTGAGGAACAGCAACCAAACAACAACACCATTCACTTTAAAAACCACGCGATACGCTACGAACTAGGCTATGTGCAATCTGAACCCCATACTTATCACAGTGGTGCTCCAGGGTGTGTATGCACACCGTCCAGGAGGCCAAAATCCCGTAACAAACCAATAAGCAGAGTGGCACCTCTATAGGGGCATTTAAGCAATGCAGGTAGTGTCTCTGCAACCTCTATCATACCTTGCTTCTTCCATATAGCAATAGCAACAGAAACAGTCAACAGAATTTTGAAGCGGTGGCCATGCAACTGAGGCTCAGACCTCAAGCCTGTACACTGCTGCAAGCTTTTCCCCTATACAAATGAGACAGATCACTGGACTGCCCTTGGACCATGCGGCACCTGCCACATGACTCCAACCAGTTTGATGGTGCATTGAGGCAGAGAGAGACAGATACCGAGAGCTGAGATGAGCAGAGGAGAAGACATGCAGACATCCAGAGACCTAACAATTCTTATGGCTAAGTGCTGTACACTTGGGAAAGCGCTTGTCCATTATACCGTAATGGGCTTTTAATGAAGCTTCACAGAGGCCAGTGATCTTCCGACAGTTGAGGGCTTCTTGTAGGCAGCAGGCAAAGCAGGAGCCTCAGAATGGGCAGCTTATGCCTAGAGCATCTTCCTGTGGCCCCAACCGTGGCGCCAACCACCATGACCATGGCCGCCCTTGCCACCATAACCGCCACCGGAACTAGCAGCAGATGCTGCAGCAGCAGAGGAAGAGCCACCGCTGGGGTAATAGCCATATCCACCATTAGAAGCAGCAGCAGCAGCTGCTGCAGCTGCAGAAGAACCACCACCACCAGCAGCAGCGGCAGCAGCAGCAGCGGAGGAGGAGCCACCACCACCACCACTGGCAGCAGAGGAAGCAGCAGACGATGCAGAGGAACCGCCGTAGTAAGGCTGGTGGTGGTAGCCCTTACCACCCCACTTGGCGTTCAACAAGCCGCGGCCCCAACCGTGGCCCCAACCACCATGACCATAGCCGCCCTTGCCACCATAACCACCACCGGAACTAGCAGCAGATGCAGCGGCAGCAGAGGACGAGCCACCGCCGGGGTAATAACCATATCCACCATTAGAAGCAGCAGCAGCTGCGGCTGCAGCTGCAGAAGAACCACCACCACCAGCAGCAGCGGCAGCAGCAGCAGCAGCAGCGGAGGAGGGGCCGCCACCACCACTGGCAGCAGAGGAAGCAGCGGACGATGCAGATGAGCCGCCGTAGTAAGGCTGGTGGTGGTAGCCCTTACCACCCCACTTGGCGTTCAATAGGCCGCGGCCCCAACCGTGGCCCCAACCACCACGACCATAGCCGCCCTTGCCACCATGACCACCACCAGAACTAGCAGCAGATGCAGCGGCAGCAGAGGAAGAGCCACCGCCGGGGTAATAGCCATATCCACCGTTGGAAGCAGCAGCAGCTGCGGCTGCGGCTGCAGAAGAGGAACCACCACCAGCTGCAGCGGCAGCAGCAGCAGCAGCGGCGGAGGAGCCACCACCACTGGCAGCTGAGGAAGCAGCAGACGATGCAGATGAGCCGCCGTGACCACCCCACTTGGCATTGTTAAGCTTTCTTCCTCCGGTGGACCACTTCTCAACGTGCACTTTTCCATTGCCGTCTGTAAACATGACCATGCCCCCAGCATGTCCCCCAGGCTCACTTCCGGCGGCGTGAGCTAAATGCATGGCTGCGTCCATCTGCTTGAAGTTTTCGTTCTGCATACGGACCACCGCGGCTAATGCGGGGTTCACCTCGGCCTGTACTGCGCCTGCAAGGCAGAAATAACACATTCGGGGGGTTATGTCAGCGGCAAAAGCAATGGCAAAAGCACCAGATCGTGGATGTAAGCCCTGCAGCAGTGCTTCAGAGGCAAATAGGTGCATGCATGTATGAATTGAACTGCCATACATCACTTAGCTGGCAAGGTAAAGGGTCCGGAACTTGCATCATTATTCGACTGCCTGTCGATTGCGGAGCATCTTACCGAGGAAGCCGAGCAGGCACAGTGCCAAAGTAAAGGCACGAGCCATAACCCAGGGATGTCAGCTATTAAATAAACTGTAGTATGATGCCTAAGCGCTTCGATGAATAAAGTTTGACTTTTCCAGTCCCGTTCAACCGATGCTAACTCCAAACATTCCTTAGCACATGACAGTGCTTGATTGGTTGTTGTGTATGTATCCCGTTCTGTGATGTGTTATAGGCCTGCTGGGCCAGCATGTGCCCATCAAATGCAGCGTTCTGAAGTCGCGCAGCATCTGCTGTAAGTGCTGGTCACCCGAGTGACATCGGTGACGAAGAAGTCGGAAGCCACGGAGGGCAGCTGCCTTCGGACGTCAGAAAGGCAGCTAGGCATTGGGTCAGCCTTGTTCCTCCTTGTAACCCCCAAGGATGGATGTACTCGATACGGTCGCCATCATCCAATCAATCATAGAAGGCGGGCCACCTGCATGACTGGCCGCTGTGTCAATTGTACATACAAACCTTGTCAGCCACTCATGGATGAAAGCATGGCTTTAGGTACCTTAGCCAACAGTGCTGGATATTGCTGCTGCCCTTGCAAGCAGCTGTAAAAAGAGGCATGAAGCTGCCTGGCGTGCTGCCATTGCCATGCAGATCACCAGGGACAGAATATCCGCATCAGTCAAAGCTCATTATGCTGCACCAAAAAGCCGTTAGACTCCAAATTTAGAGGACAGGATGTGGCACAGCTGACCTCATCAGTAAAAACTGCTCTCCTTCAGTATCCCTAGAGCCACAGACTTCGCATGGCTGCCCGTGAGTCCCTGACTTCTGTACACACTCATTCCGTTGCTTAGTTCCGTCCAAGAGTCTCGCTGCCAAATATACTTACACTAACAGCATTTCACCTTGCGATACATTCCAGTCTCAATTCATCATTCAGCGCAGGATGCCAGCAGGAGAGTGTGCCATGTCCCGGCCACCAGAAAAACCACATCGTTGACATATGGCATAGTGAACCATCAGTACTGCCAGGGTAGTACCCTATCTGGTAAACAGTTGCTGGCCACATAAATAACTGCCCCAGACCCTGCCATATATTGTCGCCCAGGACTAGGTGCAACTGGCATGGGTGGATGGTGATATCACATTGATCAATCAATCACATCATTGATCTGTTAGCATGCGATGGTGGCCTTTGCAGGAGCCCCACAGAATCCAAACTCTAAGCCATGGGTGAGTCATGCTTTTGGCGCTCCACCCGGTCCTTTGCTGACAAGTGTGACTTGGATGGGCACAGTGCCCCAAGTAGGGCTCCTTTTGACACCATACCCTGGCCTCGCTTCAAGCTGCCACCATCATGGCCCCAAATATTGTCACAGTGCAATTGCAGCACACTGCACCATAAGGCACGTCTATATCGTACTCGATATGCCCACCATCATAGCAGCAAACAGCTTGTGCAAACATTGTGCTATAAGCCACTGTGTACATAACGCACTTCGTTACCGGTATATACATAGCTGAAGCCCTGCATACCTACACTCACCCCAGTGCTCAAACGATCCCTCAGCGCACTAAACTGGATCAGATGTGAAACATGAAGAAATGTGGGTCCCTGACACATCTCGTACATTGCTATACCAAGCACATATCTGACCAGCTATTACACATATCCTGTGGCCTGTATCTCAAAAACAATTACCAGTAATCCCAGCAACTTATGCATGGGATCTCAGCCCTAACACTACAAAGTCACTTAAGGCAGTGTACTTGAAGCCACAGAACCTCATTGTGAAGGCTTTGATGGGCTCTGCATCGGGCCTCAGCATCCTTACACAAGGCATGCTCCTGCCTGCAATTGCCATAGCTTGCATTCAGGTTTCTTGCTGGACCATGCCAATAATACTGACACAGTTCCCAACATATAGATAACATAACACAGCTGCCCTTTGGCACAGCTTGATTCAACTGCAACAGAATCCGTGCCGGAACTAGAGCTGCTTGCTGAGAGCCTGAAGGGAGTCCATGATGCTGTTGAGGTCCGGCCTCTGTGAAGGCTCCTGGTGCCAACATGCCTTTATCAGCTCAGCTAGTGCAGGTGGACAGGACAGCTCAACATCTGGGCGCTGCGCCTTCAACACCTGCGTATTAAAATCAAAACAGCACAATTAGAGGGATATCATGAACATACATACAACATGGAGGTAGAGTCTTACCACTGTTGACCCGTAGTCCCCGCACCAGCAGTGCCAGACAGTTAGCACAATACAGCAAACCCATGAGGAGATCCGGGGTAGCACCATTCAACCTCTAATTGGCCATTTCTGGGCCTGTTCCTTGTTCCATGCTGGAAGTCTTGCGGCACAAGTGTGATGGCGCTAATGCCAACCAGACGATACAGTAGTTGACCTATGATGCTTCATGTTGCTCCAGCTTCTTAGTTCCGGCACAAGGCGAGTGCTGTAAACCACACCACCCTGACCAGTAGGACTTCAATCCGGCTGCCAGCTAAGCACAGACATTGCTCACACCCAGGCCCAGCAACACATGCATACTCCCCCACAACATTTGAGCTATGTGCAGGCTCTCGCACCTGCTGTCTGATCTCCGCAGCTGACTGCCCAGCAAATGGTGATCGCCTGCCCTGCATCTCATTGAGCAAGATGCCAAAGGCATACACATCCACTTTGCAGCTGTATGTGTTGCCCTGGAAGAGCTCTGGTGCCATGTATGCTGGTGTCCCTGCCCCCACCTGCAGGTCACAGGGAAGGAGGGTCGCTTGAGCCTGATCCCCCGGCTTCAGCACGCTAGATCTTGTGCAGGATTCTCAGAAAGGGATGCAACAAACTGCTAGTGTGACTTCGGAGATACCTAGCCCTCCAAATTGATAGGATCATAAACAGGGGCCGAAAACCCTGGTTGGCAGGGGCGGCACTTATGCCAATCCTGTTTGCTGTTTAACTTAAGCCTTCCTGTTCCAGATGGTAGCTTGGCAGCCAGCTTAGTACACAGCATGACAACTTGATAGTATCTGTTTCTGTATTCTTTACAAGTGAAGGGATGAGGCCAGACAGGGTGACAGCTTGTACAACTGAAGGGATGGTGACAGTGACCCTTTATCTACCCGTCCTGCAGATCGAGCAAGTTTTGCCCAATCTTGCAGGTAACTGTTTGAGCAAGCAATGTCTGAGTCAACGATCACAAACGACCCTGTGGTCACAGTACTCTATTGGAAGATGGAGTTGGCTGCAACAGCACTGCTATGCTCCAGGCACCTCTCACACTTGCTGTGAAGAAAATCACCCAGCAGTGCAGGTTCAATCCCTGTGTGCCTTCCTGTATTTCTAGGGCCAAATGAAGTAACCCAAAAAACATGTCAACTACCAGCCATGTCTTAACGTGCCATGGTATGCCATAACACAAATTCATACCTGCTTTGTTGTGTTGGATGCCAAGCCAAAGTCACAGACCTTGACCTTCCAGGCCCTGTCCACCAGGAAGTTAGCTGGCTTCACATCCCTATGTACCAGTGCAGGTCGCCTGCTGTGGAGGTACGCAAGCCCACGTGCAACATCTAGGGCCAAAGCTAACAGCCTGCATGCATCAGGTAGACCAAAGCTCTGGAGCATGGGGAGCAGGATTTCACAGTCCTGCAGAAAGTGAGTAGGGATGTGATGCATGGCTGTATGGAGGAGGTTTGGCGCAGGGCAGCTTCCTTACCCTATCATGCAGTGCTTCTCATGCAGTCCGAAGCAACTGGTAGCTGTAAACAATGATGATCAAAGCTTGCTTAGACATAATCTTCGAGATGCATCATCAATGATCTGTCACTTTTAACAGGGAAGCTACCCGTATGTATGACATCTCCTCTTCATAACATTAAGCATGCCTTTTGTAGCAGTGAAGGCCGAGCTGCTTATCAGAGGCAAGGTGAGCATCCTGATGGGGTTATGCCCCTGTTGGAATCCATTGCTGCACAAAAGGCGTAGGGATCTGATTGCTGCTAAGAGAGGAAGCTTGCCTCACATCATGTTACACATGAAGCTCTGCTGTAAATGCTGTGGCCTGCTTACCTCTTCTTGTCAAGCTCAATGCTTTGGTTGTAGATAACGCTGTGAAGTGAGTGGGGCATGTACTCTGTCACCATGCAGAGGTGAGGAGGTCGCAAACAGCCACCAAGGAATTGAACCACGTTGGGGTGTCTTAGCTGCTGGATGGTCATCATCTCCTCCCTGCATGGAGGAATGGTTGGATGGGTATGTATGTACCGTACTATGCTTCCATTGTTAACAACTGCTCAGCTGTACCTGCACTCTTGGACCACTTCATCGCTATGGTCAGGGTTGAACCACTGCTTGACTGCCACAGGAGTGCCATTCCATAGGCCTCTGTATACGAGGGAATGCCCTCCTCCGCCAATCTGATCCTGGAGCTGGAGCGCATCAAATTCTATGGAGTTGCCAGAGCTGCACAAGATCGAAGGGCTGCTCAGGTTGCTGTGGATAAGTAGCAGTTGTCTCAATCTGGGACAATAGATGCTTGCCTGGACCACACAAGCTGCAGCTCCTGTTTAAGCTTGTGTACTTCGGCTTTTAAGCTCTCTTCTAATTGTGTCCCGTCCATCACAGTTGAGTATGACTGATGCAACGGCCTTTGGGCGGAAGGTCTGGCAGGGTGCGTACGCTGCTGAACACCAGCCAGCGGTGCACTTCTCTTAAAAACCCCACTCCTTCTGTTCTTCGTATCCTAAGAGGATGCAGTATGATACGTTGGTGAGAGATTGGCTGTTGCTCCCGCTAGGAACCGACGCAACCGGTGCCTGCATATGCTTAAATGAGCCTGAGCCGTTTGACACTCCCAAAGGTCGCCGATTTCATCATTGTGCCAGCTACGCTAGTCACAAGGAGAAGCATACATATAGCGTCCACCCTTCTCCCCGCAAAGGAAGCAGCCGAAAGTTAATTCAAACTGGGTCACCGCTCAGTCACTCACTGGGTCACCGCCCAGACCCTAAACCTAAACCCAACGGAACAAGTAAGGAGAATGAGCATAACAAGGAATGCATTTAGCATAACAAGGAATGCGAATTTCTTCAGAACAAGACTGCAGAAAAACTTGCACCAAGCCTGCACTGCAAAACGAGCTCTCAGTGATAAGACAAGGGGGGTTCTAGACCCGACCCCTCACGCAACGTGGTAGGTGACCAAAGATGCAGCCTCTTATCGTAAAAGGAGCATGTTGCCACAAGATCTTGTGACTCAACCTGCCCAGATTCCTCAGTTGACAGCTTTGCCATGCTCGCCTCATCTTCACTTTCCCTCTGCTCCTGCTGCTGGCCCTGCTGCTCATCCCTTTTGTCCACATGCTCTTCTAATCGCACACCTTGCCCAGCTGCATCAGTAGAAGGCGCTGCAGCTCCTACACTTGCCTCCAAACTTGCCACTGTTCCTGTTTTCAAGCGCTTGCCGCTGCACCAGTCTGCACCATAAGCAATGCTGGAGTGGCCCTTGTATGTCTCAAGGACCTGCATACAGCAGCAACAAGAGCAGTCGTATCAAATAAGCAACCCATTACGTGATAGTTTGCATATGCCACACCAAACTGCCAGCAGAAGGCATTATCGATACACGGACTCCTCAAGGGACTTGGGCATGAAAAAGTAATGCAAAGCACCGCCTGAATATCACTGTGCTGAGGCCACCTCAGCGGCAGATATGGACACCAGCGAAGACATCTCCATGCACAGCGTTTGGCTAACAACCCTTTACCAGTACCTCTAAGGGGACCTTTGTCATGTTTCCCATCTCCTCCCCACAAAGGATCATCCCTGACTCCATGCTCTCTCCTTCCTGCCCCTTGCGCCTTTAAATCAGTCTCTCCTCAGAAAGCCAGTAACCTTACTGAAATAATCCAAACCTCTCTTCATAGCCACTTATGTAGACATAAGTGACATAGCCTCTGAAACCAAGTGTAGGGCGCCTCTACCTCGTATGAATAATATGATGCATAAATGTTCACAATCGCCCAATACCTGCTCATGTACTTCCTTGGCACATAACTCGACCCATGAGTGATATGTAACCGGACTGTCACTCCTGTGTCACCAGGAATAACCCACCTCCAGAAACGCCCTGAGACAACACAAATCCACACACAACATGGCTACAACAAGCCTAAACATTTGGGCCATGCGTAACCTACGTGCGGTGAGCATTGTGCACCAAGAAGGCAGCTATTCCCTACCACATACATTGATGCCATCTACTTCTCTTCTAGCAGAGTATCTGATCCAGACACACTCAATGACCTGGATTTGCTTTCCAGCATAACTTCACATGCTTACCTCTGATGAACCCCATCCAGGGTGTGCACCTAGTATGGCAAAGCCCTCATACATGCAGGCCGCCAGCATGAGATAAGGGTCATTGGGATGCCACTTCAGCCTCCATACGCCACCTCCAGTGGACACCTGCACGAGCAGCAGCAATAGCAGGCTAAAACTACCATATGCTGTCCTATCCCATGCACTGTTTCTCTCCCGTGGCTTTCAGAGCAAACAAGCACGGAAGCTTCTGCATATGGCAGTTCGAGCACATCAGAAGAAATGCAAACACGAGTGACACGCCATATGCATCAGTCAACCACGTCTGAGACGTGGAGGGGCAGATTTGGTGTGCATGTTCCGTGTCTACACAGCTTTATGGCACGTTCAATAAGCAAAGAGACGTTCTGTTGCTATCAAGGAAGTTCTTGCAGTTCTACTCCGTACAAGTGCAGGCAACCGAGAAGACATTCACCATGTAAACTTTGGGCTCGGGCACAATATATGGCCCTGTGTATAAGCTTCATGTCTGCATGCTCTTAGGCAATCAAGCCAGCTTGAGTTTCCTGGGCAACAGGACCCTCTGGTGCAGCATACGCTGCACAATATCTGTGTGCGTAAGCCCGATCTGTCCAGAATCAGTTACCCTGGCGATTCATCTGTGCACGATCCCCAAATTACACTGCCCTTCCTCGGATTTTATGAAAACAGCAGTCATTGTGGTAGCACAGACGCCATCTCACCTCAGCAGACACCAAAGGCCTGAAGTCATATGCATGTCCCATAGCCTGGCTTCCTAATCTAAACTTAATGACACTCCATCCCTTGCCAAGCAGCCTTCAGCAAACTCTCTGCCAGAAGCATGTGCAAGAAGACGCCTTTCCAATTGCTTCGCTACTGCCACCCATGCCCTCACAACCCCTCACCTCAGCAGACACCAAAGGCCGTGACATCATGCGCATGTCCCATAGCCTGGCTTTCTCATCATAGCTACCCGTGGCAATCACATGCTCTTGAGTTGGATGCCCAGATATGCAGCAGACCCCTGCTTGATGTGTCTTCCTGTTTGTGAAGATGGGGCTGTGGGCACCTTCATCGGCGGGTTGACGGATGTCCCAGCCTTTGAAGGAACAGTCATCAGAGCCAGAGTAGATAATTCCATGCTACAGAAAGCAACACAGAAGCAAAAAGCAGGTCCAGCAGGATAAATGGGCCTTAGTTTTGAGGTAGGATTGCTAGCAGTGGGTGTAGCAGAGGCCGGAGAAGCTGGGCAGCAAAGGACAGGGGGAAGCAGTATCATTTGTTACACTTTCTTGTAGGCCATGGCAATAAGCGCCATACGCCCCGCACCTCAAGCTGTTGCAAAAACACTGATGTTAAAGCGAGGAGGAAGCAGTAAGGAATTAAAAGCAGCTATGCATCTAATGTTGCAGGGAGAAAACAACCCGGTTGGAGCATGCATGGCCAGAGGAGGGGGGTAAGCATGCAGAAGATGGTGGGAGATGGCGCAAACACGGAGGAGGAAGTTAGTCAGCAGAAGTTGCAGCTTAGAGTTGCACACATACTAGAGCAGAAGGATGCTAGTCATGCTTATCAAAGCAGGAGCCCTCCTTGCAGAAGACAGGAACATGGTAGAAGTCGGAGCAACCCTGGGAGGGTATAAGTGTCCATGGGGTGCAGCTGGGTGCAAGGGTGCTAAACCACAGCAATGGGACCCTGCTTGACATAAGAAGGTAAGTTGCAGATTTCAAAATTTTGTCTCGTCTACATTCCGACTCATACATGCACGCATGGCTGGTTTGGAGCATTTGGCATGGCAGCGACATGAGGAGTCCGCGCATAAGTTTACTTTGCTGTAGCAAAAGTTTGTCTGTTTTGCTTCTGATCACAGGGCTGCAAGTGCCGAGTGTGGCTCTGGGACAGGTATTGCAGGCTCTGAGCAAGGTACCACCCTGCTAGGCTTACTAGGATTACTATGACTAGGTCATTCATATCTGGCACCGCAAGTCAAACTGGGATGGCCTGACACACATTGGCTGGCAAGGGATGGGCCAGTCAATCTGTGTCGTTTCAGTACAACCTATCGAGCTTTAAGCCGGCCCCAGGCCCTCAAACTGCAACAACAATACTATGCTGAAGGGGAGGGAGGGGGCCGGCAGCGGAGACTCAATGTTCTTGGCAGCAACCAGGAAGAGAGAGAGAGAGAGAGGGAACTGCGCAGAGGAGAGGGAGACCCCTTCTTGCAAATGTCAAGGAAGTAAGGCCTTTGCAGCAATCAACATTCACACTGCTCACCTGATGTAGGTCAAAGCTAGCCATCCAAGCCTCAAGCTCATGCCCCATCCACTCTGCCATGGGTTGTAGCGAAGATGGGGTCGCTCTTACAAGGCTAAGGGTGCCATCTGATCCGCTGAGTACTGCTAAGTCCTTGCAGCTGCTCTGTGGATCTGTCTGGCTGCCCCAGTCCAAGGAAAGAGCCATGCCTGAAGAGACCCCTTGGCATGATGTTATCTCTTCTAGAGCTTGCGACGAGCCTTGGCAGCTGTTGCCTTCAATCTTAGGTACCTTGGTATCAACAAGGCGCAGAGTGCCATCTGCTAGAGCGAGAGATACGGACCAAAAGGTCGGAGCCCCCTGCCACCACTTCAGATCGAAGATGCCAGGGACATCTAATGTCCATGGCGGCTCGAGAGCATTGTTGTGAATCAAATGGTATAGATAGAGTCGACCGACTCGTGTTGCTGTGCTTTCCTCCAGCTGGTATGTGCCGACAGCGAGCCAGTCGGGGGAGGATGTGCTAGGCAGGAACTCTGCACAGTCTGCATGATAATCTGTGATGATCTCCTGATGCAGCTTCATATACTATTTACAGGATTTCTTGCAGATTTTGGTTAGAGGACCACACGTGCGTGAGGTTCCCTGTGCAGCATGTATGGTCGGGTATGCCTACACATTGATAACTTCTTACAGTCAGCAGGCTGAGCACCTTAGGTGCGGCAACCCTGAGGGGTGCTTGCAGGGTTGCATGCATCGGACTGTCAAGTAGGATGCAACGTGCTACACCAACATGTCACTACGGGTAACCGGCGTCACCGCACCGAGCAGACTCGACTTCTGCGTTGATGCATTACTCAGGAGCAGCGCGTGGACCTAACATACATAGTCCATATTTTACACTGTCCCCTGTAAGAACCTCATCATCAGCCGCTCAAAGCAAGAGCGGCAATACAGCTGCAGCAACAGATCAATAGATCAACTTGTGTTTGTATCTACAGCCCAAGTCAGCAACTGGAAACGGAAACGCCAGTACTCTTGAAGCATTTGAGTTACTTGGTAGCACCGGAAGTTATCAAGATATTCCTCAAAAGGCTCAAGCACAGGCCAGCCCAAAGTTGACCAATGCAGTTGACTGAAGCAGCACTTGCTGCCCCTTCCCAGTACAACATGTAAGGAAAACCATATGGTACCTGATGGCGATACAACGTGAAAAAAAGCCTACGCCACACTCTACAAGACAAATCATCCTGGCCCAGCAATTAAAAGCAAGATGCAGAACAACCAAGATGTGACCATCTGCCCATTGGAGTCCGCCATCCCCCTGCTAGTTTCAGATTGTAGACAGTGATGTGAGCGAGGTGATTATTTTGACATGGCTGCATTACAGTCAGCAACTCCACACGCTCGAATCCAACAGCTCAACACTCTCACAAGTGACAAAGAAAGAGCAGAGGTGCACCCCAAGGTGATCTCATATCCTGCCTTGAGCAGCCACTCATGCGGCCTGCATAACTACCATCTGCCATAAAGCTGCTTTTGCTCGTTGGATTGAGCAACGAAAATGTTGTCGGTGGAAACCACCCGCTAACTCAAAGATGCTCTGAGCATAACTATCCCAAGTATTGTAGCTTCAAGTATGGTGAACCAGGCAAACCCCCCGAAAAAACTTAACAAAACTGATGACAAGAAAATATTTGTCACATCTCTATCCTACCATAGAGGACCAGCTCATCATCAAGTAACAAGGAACTGCAGCTGTCCTAATACCTTAGAGAACCTTGAAAGTGAACACTACCAATAAACTCGGATAAACTACAAACGAAGTGATGGTGCAAAATGAATTCTGGCATGTGCTGTGCGCAGGCAAGGGGGAGATATAATGGTATAACTACCTGCTTATTTCCAGCATCCGGTCCCCGGCAGCTGGGCATTTGAACCACAGCTTACAACACACTTAATCACTGCATAACACTCTCATGAGCGCAAGGGGGTCCTCTCAACAAAGCAAACATGAAATGACACCAAGAAATGTAACTCTATTCTCCCACTGTCTTGCTGCCTCATCGACTGCTGCTGAGCTAGCACGCTAAAGAAACTCAGTCAAGAAGCAAAGCAAAGACAGTGAGCTGCAGCTGCTCCTGGAGCCATAGGACACAGCACCAGCTCTGGCAGCATATTGTAACGGAGGAGGACAGGCACCTGTACCGTTTCAACCTTCTCTCAAAGAGGGCATTGCCTGTGAAAGACCGACTGGTGCTTTCCAAGCATCTAAAACCAAGCTGCTTGCAGCATTTCTGCCTGCATCAGGCTGCAACATGTCAAAAGATGAGGGCTCCATGGTATTCATACCAAAGCCGTCGCTTGCCACAATCCCATGTTTAAGGGAGAGCAACACAGCAACACACAAATTGTTCCGATCGGGTTCTCATTGGCCTCTCCGCCATTTAGCAATCAATGCATGCTGCCTTCAAGCACTTTTCAGCACGTTTCCTGCATCATCGGCAGAACAATGACAGCTTTTTTCCAGCCGTAAAACCCCCACTGTGCTGACCTGCTTAGGGCCCTGAAGAGATCAAAACCGCATATCCATGTTTTGAATTGCCATCTCAACATAGACACATCAAACAGGAGTGCTCAAGCACTGCGAGTGCTTGAAATGCTGCAAGCAATTCTGCACACCTATCTTCTGATCACTTATCAAAACACCCTGAGACTCTCACTGGCTCCGCAGGCAGCAAATTCAGGCGCAACAAAGGCCAAGACCAGATCCAAGCCTCTACTGTCCGCAACCACAGCCCCCTGGCACCTCAAGATGCCTACTGAGCATCAGAAGCGCACTGTAACTAAGGCATCTCCAACAAAATAGGAGTACTCCCGCAACACCGGCAGCACATCCCTTACTTGCACAGCAAAACCTTCATCCTCTGCCAACGCAATCCCCACCAATATCAACTTACTCACCCTCCTCAGCGGTGCCAACCACTCCAGTAGTGCTGTTGTTGATAAGCCATTGGCTGCTGCATTCGGTCCAGCCCTCTTCGGTGCCCAAAATGTGAAGCTTACCAGCCGGCTAAAGCTATGTAAGGTAGGCAGTACAAGTTGCTGTGAACCCTGGCCGTCAGGGCCATAGCAAACAACCACCAGGGAGCGGAGCTGAGGCAATGCCACCCCTATTTCCACCAGCCCCTCCACCCCACCTTTTACCCCCTCCGTGGAGGGGTGCCCCAGCGCAAGCTGAGTGAGTGCCGTTAAACCCTGCACTGCAGGAGCTATGCTGCGGACGTCTTTGAAAGGGGGTTTAGAGCCCACTGCCTGTACTGCCAAAGCGCGGAGGTTTGGGAACACACTGCTCAAGGACCAAACCCTGTCCCGTCGGCACCACTCACCCGCAGTGGTGAGTGTGAGCCGGGTGAGGCTGGGCATCGTGACACCTGCTGGTGGGGTATGGCTGATGAGGTTTAACCCTAGGGTAGAAAGAGACCTAAGACTTGTGCAAGCAGCTAATCTCCGCAGCTCCACCCCTGTAGTGATATTAACCCCGTACTGCTCCAGATCAAGCACCTCCAGCTGATGCAGATGCCTAAAGCTAAAAGCAGGGATAGCATCCATAGACAGTACATCAGCCACTGAAAGCTGCAGGGTACGCAGCTGCGGCGCAAAGTTAGGTGCTGCAAAAATGAGCCGTTGGAGGGAGGCGTCCCAGATGGGGGTGAAGAGCATGTCTTTCAGTGCTAGGTGGCGAAGGGTACTGCAGCTGTGGATGGCCGGGGTCCAGAGGTGCAGCACTTGGCCATCAAAACCTGTGAGAGTAAGGCGGGTGAGGTTGGGAGGGAGGTGGCGGAGGCTGCGTGTTGGTACTGCTGCTGGTGCTGCTACGGCGGCAGAGGCGGTGGGAGGATGGGGGATTGTGGGAGGAATTAGGGGGCTGTCTGCTGAAGGGACGCTAGCAGCAGTGCCTGTAGCTTCTAGAACTGGTGCAGTGGCTGGCATTTCTGCTGGGGCAGATGCAAGCATAGCTGCTGCTGCCTCTGCTTCTGCTTCTACTGCCCCTGTCGCTGCCTCTGCTGCTTCTGCTTGTGCTGCAGATCCTGCTGCTGCTGCTGCTGCTGTCCCCCCTGCTGCTTCTGCTTGTGCTACAGATCCTGCTGCTGTCCCTCTTGCTGCCGCTGGGGAATGGGAGGAGGCCGTGGAAGAGGTCGTGCCAGATGCGGTGCTGGTGGTGGAGGCTGCCTCGCCCTGCCATCCAGAAACGCGTCTTGCTACTGCTGTTGGTACTTCAGATGCTGATGCTACTGTCGACTCCTCTGCAGCGTGCCTTACCGTTGCTTCCAATGCTCCTGCTCCTTGCTGTTCTCCACCGTCTGCCCCTTCTGAAGCAGATGGAGATGCAGCAGCTCCTGCTGATACTGTTGTTGCTTCTGCTGCTGCCCTCGGCACAGGCATGGAAGAAGTAGAGGAACTAGTAGAGGAACTAGGAGAGGAACTAGTAGAGGAACTAGAAGCTGTGTCCCCCACTCCTGTTGCTGCTGTTGTTGCTACTAGTGGTTGTGGCGTTGCTCCTGCTCCTTCCCCATCCCCTGCTCCTGATCCAGAACCCGCTCCCACCCCCACCCCTACCCCAGCTCCCCCTTCACCTGCCCCTACCCCTACAAGCCCAGGACCTGCCCCTGCCCCTACTGCTGCTCCCCCTTCCCCTGGTTCTGCTCCTGATCCAGTATCTGCTCCCACCCCCACCCCTACCCCAGCTCCCCCTTCACCTGCCCCTGCCCCTACCCCTACCCCCACCAGCCCAGGACCTGCCCCTGCCCCTACTGCTGCTCCCCCTTCCCCTGGTTCTGGTCCTGCTGCTGGCACCTGGCTACCACCCACTACATCCTCCTCCTCCTCTACGCTATGATCCAAGACCAGATAAGCACAGAGGTACATCACAGCCATGGGATTAGTGCTAACACTCAAAGGAGGGGACTGTTCCAGGTCATCTTCTA
This sequence comes from Pseudopediastrum boryanum, assembly GCA_963556185.1. Taxonomy (NCBI): domain Eukaryota; kingdom Viridiplantae; phylum Chlorophyta; class Chlorophyceae; order Sphaeropleales; family Hydrodictyaceae; genus Pseudopediastrum; species Pseudopediastrum boryanum. The sequence goes on along the minus strand of OY744505.1, from coordinate 5,978,316 downwards.
GTGACTCCCACAAGGCCCTTCTACTCCAGATGGAGAGCTCGTCTCCACCAACAACCGCTGGCTGAGGCTGCTGGGGCTGGTGCGGCTGCGGCAACAGAGGTGGTGGTGGTGGTGGTGGTGGGAGCGGTGGTAAGGGGGCTTCAGGAACTGGTTGCTGCTGCTGCTGCTGCTGCTCCTGGTCTCCACCAAGCGCTTCTGGCTGAGGCTGCTGGGGCTGGTGAGGGAGCAGCAAGGGAGGTGCTGGTGGTGGTGGTGGTGGTGGTGGTGGAGGTGGGAGAGGTGGTAAGGATACTTCAGGCGATGGTTGCTGCTGCTGCTGGTTTTGCTCCTGCTCCTGCTGCTCCTGCACCTGTTCCTGCTGTTGCTGCTGGAGTGTACAAAGTGATGGTGCAATCTGGTCATCCTGCTCATATTGCAACTCCCCCTCCTGCGCTCGTTCCTCCTGCCCCCCCTCCTGCCCCTGCCCCTCCTCCTGCTGCCCCTGCTCTTCCTCTTCCTCCGCCTGGTCTTCGTCCTGTTGGTGTTTCTGCTCTGGCCGCTTTTGCTGCTGCTGCACATCTTCTTGCTCCTCCTCGTCGTGCAGCTGCCCCTGCTCCTGCTGCCTCACATCCTTTTCCGGCATGGAGAACTCTGCCCCTTGCCCCCTATTCTGCTCGCCAGCATTGTTGCTGCAATGTGCTGTCTCTGTTAACTCTGTAGCTTGCTGCCATCTGTGCTGCTGCTGCTGACTTCCACTCACATCCAACATGTTGTTCATTGCCTCATCCTCATCCTGCTCCCATCCTCCCTCCTCCTCCCATCCCGGCTCTGGTAGCTGCCCCTGCTGCTTCCCTTCCTCCTGATCATGCGCCCATCCCTCAAACTCCTGCTCTTGCCGCTGCTGGTGGTGGGTATCGTGTTGCTGCAGCAGCACGTACTCAACCTCGTGTTCCTGCTCCCCCTTCTCCTGCTGCTGCTGCTGCTGCTGCTGGTGGTGGGGGTGGGGGTGGGGGTGGGGGTGGGGGTGGGGGTGGCTGTTATGATGCGCCCCCTCCTGCTGCTGCTGCTGCTCATCTTGGTGCCCCCCTTCAAGCTGCTCCTCCATGCCCATCACATCCAGCTGCTGTTGCAGCAGCAAGGGTTCCTCCTGCTCCTGCTCTTGCTTGTGTCCCCCCTCCTGCTGCTGCAGCTGTGTCCCGTCCTCTACCCCTTCCTCAACCTCCCCTAGATGCTGGTCTCGCCCTACACTGACTTCTCTCTGCATGTCCTGCTGCCGCTTCGGCCTCTGCCCCTCACCATTCTGCTGTTCCTCCTCCTGCTGCTCTTGCTGCTCTTGCTGCTCTTGCTGCAATGGCTCCTGACCCTCCACCTCAGGTCCCTTTCGCTCTCCCTCCTCATCTTTTCCATGTCCCTCCCCTCCCTTTGCCTCCTGCCTATGTCCCTCCCCCCCCTTTGCCTCCTGCCCATGTCCCTCCCCTCCCTTTGCCTCCTGCCCATGTCCCTCCCCTCCCTTTGCCTCCTGCCCATGTCCCTCCCCTCCCTTTGCCTCCTGCCTATGTCCCTCCCCTCCCTTTGCCTCCTGCCCATGTCCCTCCCCTCCCTTTGCCTCCTGCCCATGTCCCTCCCCTCCCTTTGCCTCCTGCCCATGTGGACCCTCTCTTGCATCCTCCCCATGTAGCGCTGCACTCTCCCCCTCCTGCTCATGCGACCTCCCTCCCTCCTCTTGCTGCCCATCCGGCACCCCTCCCTCCTCCTCCTCCTCCTCCTCCTCCTGCCCATGTGACCCCCCTCCCTCTTCATCCTGCCCACACGGCATCCCTCCCTTCTCCTCCTGCCCATGCAGCCTCCCCCCCTCCTCCTCCTCCTCCTGCTGCTGCTGCTGTTTTGCTACCCACTCTTGCTCCTGCTCCTCTGGCCCCTCATCTTCTTCCTCCTCCTGCTGCTGCTGCTGTTTTGCTACCCCTTCTTGCTCCTGCTCCTCCGGCCCCTCATCTTCTTCCTCCTCCTGCTGCTGCTGCTGTTTTGCTACCCCTTCTTGCTCCTGCTCCTCCGGCCCCTCCTCCTCCTCCTCCTGCTGCTGCTGCTGTCCTGCTACTTCCTCTTGCTCCTGCTCCTCCGGCCCCTCCTCCTCCTCCTCCTGCTGCTGCTGCTGTCCTGCTACTTCCTCTTGCTCCTGCTCCTCTAGCCCGTCCTCCTCCTCCTCCTGCTGCTGCTGCCCTCCTCCTCCCTGCTGTTGCTGTTCCTCTCCTCCTGGTCCTGCTGCATCAGCAGCTCTTTCTGTAGTAGGAACTAGCCTAGCAATGATAATCAGCCGATGCATCCTCTCAAGAGACATACCCCCAGCAGGACCACCAGCAGCAGCTGCAGCTATGTCAACATCAACCAATCCATGTAGGACTCCCTCGGCCCCCTCTTGTCCTTCTTCAACCCCTTCTTGGCCCACAGAACCTATGTGCACCCCTTCCTCTACATCTCCTGCTCCTGCTGCTGGTGCTCCGCCTGCTGCTGCCATTGGTAAGGGTGCTCCTGCTCCGGCTGGCGCAGGTAGTGGTGTGCCGCCTTCTGCTGGTTCTGCTGCAGCTTCCCCTGCCGGTAAGGGTGCAGCTGCTTCTGCTGCTTCTGGCGCTGCTTCTGCTGCTGGGTCTAGGGGTGCACCTCCACCTCCTGCTACTGCTTCTGCTGTTGGTGCCCCTGCTGCTACTTCTGCAGCAGCTTCTGCTGCTATTTCTGCTGCTGCTGCTTCTGCTGCTGTTCCTGTTCGTTGGGCTAGCAACGCAACTCCTCCTCCTCCTCCTGCTTCTGCTGGTGCTGCTTCTGGTGCTGGTGCGACTCCAGCTGAGGATGGTGATGGTGATGCTGATGCTGCCGCTGCTGCTGCTGCTGGTGGTGGTGATGGTAGCAGCCGAGGCGGATATACATTTGCACTAACAGGACGGCTCCGTTCTAGCAGTTCCCCTGCCGCTGCTGCTGCTGCTGTTGTGGTGTCCCCTACTGCTGGTGCTCTCAATGCTGATGCTACTGCTGCTGATGCTCCTTCAGGCCCAGCTGGAGCTGCCGCTGCTGCTGGTGGTGGTAGTGGTGATTGTCTCAACGCTGATGTCTCTACGGGTCCTACCCTGGGCTCTGCGGGCACTGGTGGTGCTGCAGATGCTGCTCCCGTCGCTGCGAGTACTGCACCTGCTGCTGCTGTCCCCGCACTTTGCCCGACTATTGGGACTTTTGCTGCTGGTGTTGCTACTGCTGGTGCTGACTCTCCTGCTGCCGTTACTCCTTTTGCTGCTTCTGCACCTGCCCCTGCTCTGCCCACTGCTCCAGCTTGTTGTTCACCTGCTGCTGCTGCTGCTGCTGGCGGTGCTGCTGCTGCTCCAACAGCTGCTGATGATGGCCCCTCTCCTCCTTCTGCTAGTATGCCAGGTGCTACTCCTGCATCTGCCCCTGCTGCGCCCACTCCTGCACCTTCTCCACCTGCTGCTGCCGGTGCTGCTGCTCCAACAGCTGCTGCTGGGTATGCTTCTGGTGGCACCTCTCCTCCTTCTGCAAGTTCCTCAGGTGCTACTTCCTCAGCAGCAGCAGCAGCAGGTACGAGTCCACCCGCAGCAGCAGCAGCAGCGGCACCAGCAGCAGCAGCAGCTGCTGCTGCTCCTGCCGCTACAGCCTCTGGTTGTGCAGGTACTGCCGGTGCAATGCCAGCTGCCTCTGGTACTTCCGCTGCAGCTGGAGCTGCTTCTGCCGGTGCTGCTGGAGCTTTGCGGTTGATGCTCACAGCAAGCTCTTGCAAGCTGCCAAGGCCTGGTAGGTGCTTGAGCAGCAGCTGTAGCTGTTGCTTTGCTTCTTGGATGCTGCAGTAGGTGGGTGTAGCAAGCTGCAGCTCTTGGAGGAGAGCCAAACTGCCTAAGGTGGAGACATGAGGCTCTGCCATGGGTCCTGGAGCAGCGATGGACACATGTGACAGGCGGGGTAGGTGGGGCAGGTGGTGGAGGATCTCCTGGAAAATGATACTGCTGGGGGTGCTGTCCACCCTGTGGGAAAGGGGGGAATAGGAGAGGAGACCAAAAGGAGGTAGATATCAGTCTATCTAGAGGCTGGACCTGATGTGGCAGATAGTGCTTGGAGCTAGACAACAGCCAGTGGGACATAAAGAGCTGCTGATTGCAATTTCATCAGACTATGCTGCTGTCGTTACTAGGAATGCTAATAACTGTACTCAACTTGCTGTATTGTAGTAGTTCTGCGGATCGCACGAACAGGGTGCATACAGTCACACAGATCAGAGGAAACTGTGGAGGACATGCAGATGTGCATGCAGACTGGAACGAATGCTGGCTGTAGTATGTGCAATCATTCATAGATTGCACAGCACTTTCGGTTGCCCCAGTGAGAGCAACAGCAGCACACAAGGTGAACTTTCACAGCAGTTTGAGTGCGCCATGCCTGCTTTAATGCGGAACCGAAGTACGTGGCTGTAGCAGTGCCTGCTCGTCAGCGGAAATCTGACGGGCCTTTCCAGCAGCATGTTCCTCAGTAGGTATTCTGCAAAAGAAGGCTGTTGCACCCTGGTACCCCTTACCATTGCTCTTTTCCCTTGATACCAATATGCAGATCACTCAGGAGCCTCATGGAGGTCCCTGCAGCTCTCAGAGCGGCAGACACGCCCTGCAAGCTGGCAGCATCTTCTGCAGGGGCTGTGAAGTCCAGGCTTGTTACGCTCGTGAAAGCCCTCGGAAGAGGGACTGCCGCCAACGCATGGCCCTTGGACCCTTCCAGCTTCAGAGCTTTGATAGATTGTCGCACCTGTGAGGCGTACATTATCGCTGGATGAGCCCTAGCATGATGCTTGCGGCCGTAACCGATTCGCTCTAGCTGGGCAAGAGGTAAGGGGGCTCCATTTAACAACCATGCTCCATGACCAGAGGGAGTGTGTTAGCCAGCATGGCAGGATCTTACCAATGTGCATAGCTTAGCACAGCTCTCTGCGATGTTGCGGTAATCCGAGGGCGACTGCAGCTCATAACAGGGGTTGACAAGCAAGGCATCGGGTAGTCCTAAGAGACGAGATGTATCCGCATCTTCTGACATGGCCGCTACAGCTTACATGGCAAATGTTTAGATGTGGCAATGATTTTTGAACTGCAGAACAACGCCCAAAACAACAATGCCCAAGAAAACTTGGTTAGCGATCCTCTCCAAGCATTGGGTCACGGTGAGAAGTACCTCGTGACAAAGAGACTGCCTATAAGGGCAATCAAAGCGGGTAGTATTCGAGGTAGGCTATATACACTGTGCAACTTATGAGTCATGGTGACTGGCGAGCAAGGCACCTCACTGGGCTGTCCGTGATGAGGACGGAAGGTGACCAGCAGCGACCAGATGAGTGTCAATGTGCTCTTTGACATGGCGGAGCTGCTTCCTCCTGGCAATGACGTTAAGGCAAGATTTTTCTAGTAGAGCAGGAATTCATCCCCAACAGTTTACGTGTGATTAGTAATAGCAGCACATTAGGGTTCCATTGCAGAACTCCTACTATTATTACATTTCATGATATGCCATTGATAGCAATAAGTGCCATAGGCCTCCTACTACTGCTGGCAGACTGAGGCTGAGATACTAGTTATGAGGACTTCATGAGCTTAAGGATAGCTCAAGGCCCGTTTTTATATCCGATGTGACATTTGTATTGTGTGACTAAGAAAACTGACCGCATGACTCCTCCCTACTGCTGGGCTGAATATCAATCAAAACGCAAGACCAGCTATGCCAATGGCCAAACAAACCTAGGCCATAAACACAAGGCTCCTGATCACAATCACGAAGCCACACAACCGATGGTGGATTTGCCACACACAAGCTGAGGCTAGATGCAACGGCGCGCACACCAAGGGGAACCAAACAAGACCACTAAAACCCAAAACCTGCTCCACCTCCATCACACATGGGTGGTGGGGAGGCAGCAGGATCAAGCAACACCCTTGTAGGGGCTGGAGGTGGCTCCCACCACCTAGGTACTGGTGAACCACCAGCCTCCCAGCCACTGAAAGGCACCACATGGCGCTCCACATGCTTTTCAATAGCTTGCTTAGTGCGCCTTCTACACCTCACTATCCGCTGCCTTTCCCAAGGGTGCGTAAGATCCCACAATTTCTTCCTCCAAGCACTCTTAATCTGACATGAAGCCTCCCAACTCCCCTCATCTTCACCAAGCACCTTCAGATCAGCACACACGCATTTCTCCCAGGTATTGCGAGGCCTACCCACTTTCCTTGTCATTTTACCATGTAATGAAGAGAACAAGGCAATATGCGGCACCCTCCCCTCCTCCATGCGCCCCACATGCCCCAGCCACCTCTGTAGTGAGCCTGTTGTGCCTAGGCTGCGTCGTGGGTCCAGCTAATACTCCTTGGTTCCATGTCCCCATGATTATGCAGTTTTTCCATGCAGCCCTGGTTGGTCTTTATCCCCCCCATGCTCCATAGGTCGTGTGATTCTAGGGTTTAGCATGTGCACTGGTCCCTCCTGCAGGTTCTTTTTGTCCTGTTGTACTGGGCCCAGGCTGTAGTGACTTGAATTGTTGGTCTGTAGCGTGGGCTACAGCCTTACCTTTGTTGGTGTTGAGATCCTATTGCATGGCATCTCGGCCTCTGTCTCTTTTGGAGGGGGGAGAGCCCAGTGCATGCACCCAAACAAGGTACAAGCCAGAGTCCTTGATGCTTGAGGTAGTCTGGGATGATGTCTGCTTGTCGGGTGAAGCCGTGCCAATGTAGGCACGCGCTTTGAGCGTTGTTAACCTATGCTTGCTACACCTCAGCCTATTTGCTGTGATGTAGGCTGACAAGGTGGCTACCCCACAAGGTTTCCTGATATGCTCATTGGTGTGCCGATCTGACAGCCTGACCCCCAGGATGCTCCTAAGGCAGCTAGAGTGCACCCGCTCAAGCTTTTGCGATTGCACTTTGGTCAGGGACCAACACTCACTCCCGAACAGCAGAATTGGCAACACATATGCCTTATAACACTTCACCTTCGTAGCCAAAGACAGATGCTTGGTGCCCCACATCTTTTTAAACTGCTTAAACCTCCCCACAGCCTTGCCCCTCCTGATATTCAACTCCACATCCAGCCTGCCATCAGTCACAAGCACACTTCCCAAGTACTTGAACTGTGATACCTCCTTCACCACACCCTCACTGATCACCACCTCTGATCCTTGCTGCACTGGCACATTCCCCTCCTTCCAATCCTTGTCAATGGACAGGATCTCAGTCTTGCTTGCATTTATGCGCAACCCAAGACTAGCAGCAACCTTGTCCATCACCTGCAGCATGACCACCAACTCCTCCCTGCTGGGACTTAACAACACCATATCATCTGCATACAGCAGAACAGACAACAGCTCCAAACTACTGGGCTGAATATGGTGGAAATAAACGCTAGCACAAGCCCCACCCGGGGAGCTGGTGCTAACATTGTTTGCACTTCAGCAGGAGGGCCAGAGGTTATTGGAACCTGTCCGGATGGCCGTGGGGTGTGACTATCTTCTCCGGGTGCCTGCTGATATAATGCTCTTCGACAACGGCGATTTGCAGTAGGCCCGGTCAGTGAGGGTTGCTGATGACTATACTGAGGTGGCCCCTGCCAGGGGCTGAGTGTTCTTTGCCTGGAGGTGGCAGACCTTTGTGCAATACTCTGACAACCCATTCCTTGCCAATTCTAAGCATGTACTACTATGGAGGGCTCCCTCTACCCCTTTTTGACCTTCTTCGACCCATTGTTGGCCCATAGCACCTATGTGCACCCCTTCCTCTACATCTCCCGTCTCCAGCTGCTGGTGCTCCGCCTGCTGTTGCCATCAGCAAGGAGTGCTGCTGCTCTGGCTGGTGCGCCGCCTCCTGCTGGTTCTGCTGTGGCTCCTGCTGCCGGAAATGATGCAGCTGCTTCTGCTGCTGGGGTTGGGGGCGCACCAGATCGTTCCCCCTGAGTCCAGCCAGTGTTTGTGTATGTACTTGGTGCTGACTAAGCAGGCAGCAGTTGGGACCATGATTTGGCAGGATTGAAAAGAGTGAATTATTCAGTTACCACTTTTATGGGGCGTATGGCACTTTTTGCTGTGGCATACCATGAAATGTGATAACGGCACTGGTAGAGCCGTTCTTGATCACATTGTACTCTAGTGTAAGTTACGCAGTATTTATAAAAATCCAAGACAACTCTGTACATGCTGTAGCTGTTTCGGCCCCCATGTACTGTTGGTGGGGCCCGCATGAGGTGCATGTCAAACAGAACGTAAGAGTCATTTGGCAGAGGCCTTTGCGTTCTTTCACATGCCCAGTAGTAACAAAACTGTGATCCCGTCACGTTGACCATCAGGGCCCCCTGGTCGCCCTCAGGCACTTGTGCCCAAAGCCATGCTGAATTGCTACAGATCTACGGGCTGTGCTCCCACACCTAAAACTGTCACAAGAAGCACCAGGAAAATGCCATCTTCAACACCATGCAGTAATGTGGAAGCAGCAGGGCTCATCATGTTGTCCATCGTAGAGATTCATCTTGGTTTGAAAAGGGCACTTTGGCCTCCGCAAAGATTGTGGCAAGACCAGTAAGTTGCCTACTGGCCAAGTCGTGGTCAAGGACAGGAATTATGGGAGTGCAACATACAAATTCTTTTCCTTCGCTACTGCTGCTGAACCCTGATTTGCCCAGCACAAAAGGATTTTAATTTTGAAGTAATTCTCAATCTCTACAACGTCATCTACTGTCAACGCAATCACATATAGTGCTCGACTTAAGTGATGGACTTTTCAGGTGCTGAATGTGCCTTTAGACGAGAACATGTAATTTTATCAGCTTTGAACACTCTCCTTCACCCTGCTGCTATGCCGAAGTCGATGATCGCGGCGAAAGCGAGCACTTATAATGTGCTCTCCTGTCGCTGCTATGTCCTGCATGCTGCTGCTGATATTTAAAAGTGTTGAGTGTTGCTGCTGCTTCCCCTCTGTCGTTAGCTGTCACACGCTAGCCAGAGAGTTGATTCATCATTGGCATAGACTTGATTCTGCATTCGCTCCGTAAACAATGACAGAAAGGAGGAGTGGAGATCATGCACCAGGTATTCCTAACTCTCAGCTACACGCCGGTCTGCAATGCGGTTGGTGCTCAGATGGATTCGAGTGAGCTTCAGAAGATAGCAGTGCTGAAAGCCCTCTTTGAGATGCCTCCAGGATCTGCTCGCTCCCGGTCACCAGCCATGGGCTTTTTCTGGAAACGCATGGGTTTGCTTGTCACACAACAAAGTCGCCATAGCTAATACAATTCTATGCCCAATGCTTACTATTACTGGCAGGGGTTTGAAGCGCTTTATGCGGACGAGCTTTATGCGGACGAGCATCAGACGGAGGAACCCGCGCAGGAACCCGGCCCGGGTTTGACTTTTTTCCCCGGGACAAGTCCACTACAGCACCCTACTCCCCGTGCACCTGAGGCTCGCGAGGAGCCTCAATGATGGCTGTGCCCATCTGGGGTGTTACCTAGACTATTTTAGATGTGCATGTGGAAGGTCAAGCACTGGCCAACAGAGTCGCATCTAAGTTTCCAGACACTGTCACAATAGCTTCGACATGGACGAATTGGATAGTACCAGTTTCATGATGCGGAGTCTTCTCGCGTCCACAGGCTCGATGGACACCGCTAATGGGGATGAGTGCTTCTGCATACCTTATTTCGACCATGGGACCCAAGCCGAGCTTATGATGTTGAAAGTCATGCTATGGCTGAACTTCGCGATCTGTGCCCTCCTACTTGCTTACTACTGCTACGATTACTACAAAGCTACTTGCGGGTGGGAGGAGGTGTATGTGTGTATCATTGAAGGTAAGCTCTTGCCAGGACATGCTACGGTTCTGTTGTCATTACAAGCCTCACCCTCACGCATATATGCTTGCAGCTGTGGCCGTGCTTCTTGATATCTTCGCCGAACACTACAGCCCAGTGACCCTGACACTGACAAACGGCATTCGTGTCAACATGGTTCGCTACGCGTTGTGGATCCTGACATGTCCGGTAGGATACACTGCTAGTTGCTTTCAGGTTGTAGGCATGGCCCAGATTTGTCGCGATGTATTATGCTGATAATCGCATCAGGTCTGCCGGGCCAGAGGGGATTATGTGGCCAGCCTACAGCAGGGGCCTCAAGGTGCTCTTTGGTTGGGATTTGGTCGAATTCGCAACTGAAGTCTACAAATTCGTAGCACAGCGCACTAAAGAAGCAGCCATTTACTTTGGCTCCGAGCAGCAGCGGTAGGATCCTCACCCACTTATTAACCCTGGCATGCAGGTGCTGCTGATTCACTTGAGTAATCTTACCGGGCTCAAAGATGACTATGGGAAAGGAACCATGGCACTGCTAGTGTGCTTGTTAGGCTGTTTGATGACTGGGATTATGGCTGCCCTTTGTACCGGTCCTGCCAAGGTAGGTTCGGCAATCACTCATGGTCTGTTGAGTCCCAACACATAGTACATGCATCAATTGCCACCTGCTACATCATATGGTCACATCCGCTCCACTGTCTGTGGTTGCACCCCTAAACGAGTATATGGGTACACTGCTTGTTTTCCTTTGCAGATATGTCAATCATCGCAGTCATAATCCTGCCAGGCAGATAAGCATATCGTACATGGCTACATGTTTCATATGTACCAAGATGCGCTCTCACGGATGGCAGCTTCGTCAGGCTTATCAGGGCTTCTGTCGCAAGCTTTTGATGCTGAAGGGATCTATCTGCTGCTGCTCTTGCTGCAGATCGTGCTCTACATCATCAGCTGCATATACAGCATCCATATCTACTATGGTGCTGGGAAGCTGTACTTGCAGTCTTTCTATGTAGTGCCCAAGGGCGAGTGTCGTATGATTGTGAAGATCATGGCCTGGACATTCTTCATCTCGTGGTTTACTTACCCCATCCTGTTCATCATGGGTCCTGAAGGCTTGAATCGCCTCTCTATGAGTGCTAGCATCATCGCACATTGCTTTGGAGACTTGCTGGCAAAGAACCTGTGGGGGTACTTGGGGCACACTCTGCGTATCAAGGTGGGTGAAGCTTCTCATGACCCCAGCCCTGTAAATGCACGACAGTCCCTTCTCCTCGTTGAACTTTCCTGCAAGCTTTCTTCTGTTCTGCAGGGAGTCCAGCAAGCGTTGTTGGATTGCTGAATGCTGTCAAATGATCTTGACAGTCCATGAACCAGCAAGCATGCATACTCTTGACATGCAGCTACCCTGCAGTTGTGCATGCCATTTGCTTTTCTTTTCCAAGTCAGCCTGGCATTTGCACGTATCCTTTATGAGCCAGTACCGTTTGTGTTTAATACGCATTTAGTAGCTGAGTTGCTTTACTTGACATTACAAGCTTCTTGTCTGCTGCAGATCCATGAGCACATCCTGATCTATGGTGACATTCGTGTCAAGACCAAGGTTAAGCTGGGTCCAGAGGAAGTGGAGATTGAGGAGTTTGTGTCTGATGAGCAGGAAGAGGGTGCAGTGAAACACAGCATCAGTGGCTTGCTGGCACGCAGACCCAGCTTCATGCTGATGAGCCATAACATGAAGGCTCAGGTAAGTGGTGCAGTGTCAACCTCAAAACCAATCTTCAGAGCCTGTGGAGGACATCCATGGACAAGGGCTATGCTTGGCAAACTTTCCTTTACCCAGTCAGAACTAGTTGGCATTTGCATGCAGGACACCAATCCCAGGTACGGTGCATATCCAAGACTCTGCATGCAGTAGGGACCACTGCTCCACATGCATGCCTAGAGTACCCCGCGTTGTCAATCAAAACCCATGCCAACTTACTAGCATCGACCTGAGAAGCAGCTCTGCGGACATTGCTGCATTGCCACAGTGTCGCTCCAAGACTCTTCCTGATTTTCTTTTATACTGCTGGTTGCTGCTGTCCAGGGCCGTGAGGTCAGGTCATCAATTGGAGGTAAAACAGAACCTGACACTGCCGAGTATGGAGGTGACTCCATGGCAATGATTAGCCTTGGTATCCCTGGGGGTGGTAAAGGCAACAAAACAGCCACACCAGCAATGCCGGTGGGGCTGGAGCCTGGTCGTGTCATCCTTGGTGCCTTTGACAATGGGATGGTGGAGCACTTCAAGGAGCAGGTGAAGGAAGAAATATGAGTGAGATCAATGGACATTATAGGGCTCTGGACATACAAGATGAGGTGCCATAGCTTAACCACCTTCAGGGCTAAAAAACGACTCCTTCTGCTGCTGAACTGTAGCAACATTTTTCAGACCAGGCACTGCTTTAAGTGTTCTTTCTGGGCTACAAGGCATTCATGACCATGTCCCCGATCAAGTGCCAATCTTGCATGACATAATAGCTATAGCCCACTTCCCCTGAGAGTCATCGCCCATTTCCCCATTAGTTTTCATTGATGCAGAGCCATGCAAGCGGGGTCCCCTCCAGCCGTGCCGGGCCTGCAGCTAGGGATACACACAACCCACATCATGTATTGGGTGCTCTGAGAGCACAGGAAAGCATACGTAAGCTGCAGCTTGCATGCAGCATCCTGAAACACCTGAGCACAGTCTGCTACATAAACTTAAACCTAGCCTACTAACATTTGCTTGGCACGAAGGGAAGTACAAATACACTCATGTAACTGGCCACCCTGACTACATGCAGTCATCAGCCTAACCTTTCGCTTTACCTGCTGCCACAGTTTGCTTCCTCTCCAGTCCAGGTGGAGCTCCTTGCCGCGTTTGGTGCGGAGGCTGTGTTGGCCATGGCCAACCAATCCCAGGCATTTGGAGGAGCGGACATGGTGCTGCTGCACCCTGAGTACCTGAGGGACAAGTCCCCTTCAGGCGCAGTGGCTCGCCTGAGGGCAGCAGGCCATAGGGTGGTGGCTTTTGGCTGGTCTCAGGTGAACTTCGACTTGTGATCTTCGGCGTGGATGTCAAAAACTCTGACTGGATCTCTGCCCGCCAGTACCAAAATCTCTTACCACAGTTGTCTCACTGTTATTTCAGGCACTGCTGCTGCCATGCTCTGTCCTTATGCCTCCATTTCTGCATTCTGGTTGCTAATCCCTAATGCAGAGAGGCCTTTTCGGCAGCTTTCTATGAAGCAGATGGAGCACTTAGGTACAGTCTATTGCAATTGTTTGTGCAAGTGTTGCACTGTCACCAGCTAGTCAATAGTGCAGGCAGCACAGCAGATTTATACTATGTCAATGCATCATCATAGGCAGCTTTGACACATTGTGATCCCAAATTGACAATGCAAATGTAAGAGGGGCTACCTAGAAGTGTTTTCCCTTTGCTCAAAAGCAACGCTGTGGTACGAGTCCTTGACTGGAAATGCACCCAAAGCCGCCACATTTTGTGAGGGTGCCACTAAAGCTCACTCAAACCCCTACTTGCAGACTAATGCAGGCTGGCAAGTTCAGGCTATAGTTGGGCGAGGCCTTATGGCTTTTCTTGTATGTTTGTGATTCAGAACGACCGCCCTGTCCGTGATCTGGTGGAGAATGCCGGTTTGGATGCCTGGATCCAGGGTCCTACCTGGGACACCCCACTGCAGGTGCAGCAGCTGCTCCAGGTGCTGGCTCAGATGCAGGCTCAGCGCCGCAGAGCTGCTGCTGTCAGCCCTAAGCTTGCCACAGCCATGGGTTCTGGCCTCTACAATGGGAGCCAATCAGGCGCTGCACCTGCTGGAACTCAGGTAAGATGTTTGTGCACTAGGTGACAACGTCCTATTGGTGATTGTGCAGCAGCTTTGGTAGTGGATTGTTTGCTTGGCAAGAGCAGCAGCAGTCGTGCCTGGCATGGTGTAGCCGACTGCAAAAGAATTGTTTGCGTGCAATGATTTGGGTGCACAAGCCTGTACAGGGCCTTGTATACACAATCCGGATAAGAATTGAGAGGACTCTCAGAGTTGTAACATGGAATAAGTAGTTGTTGCCTGCAGAGGCAAGGTGGCATAAACTGCAGGTGCAGATGTGCCCTTCCTTCTAACTGTGTGATTTTGCATACCTTAGGGCCCGAATAAGGGTGCAGACCTATGTTACACAGTATGCTGCCATACCTTGCACATTACATATGGATCATTTGCATCATATTGCCTGTAGCTATATATGGTCTCTGGCACATCTGCCAGACGTCTATACTTATATTGCTCCATCTCTGTCCCATCTGCAGGGCTTTGCTAGCAATGCTGGGGCTAGTCCAGATCCTGACATGCTCAAGACCCTGATGGAGGAGATTGTAAGGCTGAAGGCCAAGCTTGGGAATGATCCATAAAAGGTTTGAACAGCTACCAACTTGCCAGCTTCAAGAGCACTGGGCGGCATGGCCTTGCGCAGTAACTGCCCGCAAGACTTCAGTAGATGCCAGCTATGTTGAGTGGGCTGATGGCATCATGATATAAAAACGAGTCCTGTACTGGCACAATCCAAATATCTTGTGATATGTGGCAGGGAGTGGGTCAAGCGGACTGTTCCAATACTGAGCAGTTGGGCTATGGAGTTGCTGCTATGCTCAGATCGTAACAAATTGCAGCACTATGCGGTGCAGCATTGAAAGGATTGGTGGGGTGCAGATACATCGAAATGTGTGCTGCTGCCATCAGCTTGAAAATACCACAGCTCTGGGTGGCAGCCAATTAAGCTTAGAAGTTGAGGGATTAGCAGTGCACAGCCAGGGAAAAGCGCTGCTTGATCAGATTTTGACAAGTCCTAACTTGGCACAGATGGCAGTTTTATTTCACGGTGATGGTTGGCGGCCAGGACTGCCGCCTATCCACAAGGGGAGTGTGATGTACGGAGATAGCTGAATGTATGGCGACTGGGGTTAACATTGCTGACTGTCGGCTGTGACTGTTGTGTGGGGGTGGTGGGGCAGGCTAACAAGGCCCTTGGTAAATTGAGACAACTGCACCTGCCTGCATATTGGTAGCTACGGGATGCATGGCAGCACCCAAGAAGTTCTATCTCTTTGGATTGTTTAGAGTATATTGGAGCTCTCACATGTGCTGTGCTTGGTACTGGAAGGGCTTCCAATCGCCTGCCTGGGGCACTGGGACAAGTTGAAGTTGCATAAGATGGCCAACTCTTGGAAGCCAGACAAGGTACTGGCTGTCCACCACCTGCTACCAGTGGCTTGTTGGGGTTAGGGAGCATTGCCTAAGCAGTGGCGCAATAAAGAGAGGGCTGGCGGGATGCTTTTGTCGGCTGTCTCTGCAGTGTTTGACTGATAGGACATCCGCAACTATTGTGCTGGAGTTGCTGCTTGTGTTAGTGCTTATGGTGTCAGTGTGTGCACCGGAGATGCTTGGACAACATGCAGGCTGCTTCCACAGCTGGCCATGCAGCCTAAGCAGCCATGTGACATTCGGCACCATCCTTCAATATTTCATTACTCTCATCTTGCATGCCGTCAAGTAACGTACAGGCTGGGTGGTATCCCAATAATGTGGTTGGCTGTACCTGAGCTGTAGCATCTGACTAGATCCTTGAGGAGAGAAGAGGCATGTCAGGCAAAAACTGATGCAAAGACTAAGGGACAACACTATACGAGGATGATTACTGCCTTGCTATTGCCTGCCTAAGTAAGCCATGTGCAGCTGGACCTAACAATATGAGTATGCGCCCGTGGGACAGGCATACAGACTGGAGGAGATTAAAGCATGGGGCATGTGGTCTAGTCCATCATCCCAATCACGCCAAGTCTGCTGTGTTCACAATCCCCTGGGCAGTTATTCTATGAAACTGCCCAAATAGCCTTGGCGGCTGTACACCTGCCTTTCTGACGGCTTGCATGCATTCTGGATGCTGCATAGTTAGGGACTTGCATAGTTGGGGGGTAGGTTATGTGGGAACAAGTTGCAGGTTGCATTACACGTCACTGGTTATCACACATATCATGAAGCCTCTGCCATATTGCCATGTTGAATAATGACTAGACACTGGCCTAAGCTGGTGTGGGTTTGATAGAAGTATCAACGCACTGCTGTCTGCTTGTTGGCGCGGACAGTGGGCTTCTGTTGTATGATCAGATGCATAGATCACCAGAACATGATAATGCATCCATGGCGCTTCATTCACAAGAGTACGAATGTGGGGCATTACCCAATGCCTGACAGTTGTACTTTTCCCTTGTGCTAGCACATGTGTGGGGGTGTCAACATAGACTGTATTGAGGCAGTGAGGTAGTGCCAGCAGGCATCAAGTCAAAGGTGGCCTTGGTACATACCTTCTGCTAAGCATGTATATGAGCATAGATGGGATCACTGACGCTGAATGTGCACAACTGCATTGCACCATGTCTATTTTCATTTGATATTGATGACCTTGGTCATTGGGAACCATTCAAGGTTGGGATCCGCACTTGTACTCATGAGAGACTGTTTGCTTGCATGAGCCTATTGACAACTCAAAGTGATACTGTGAGGGACAGACACATCAACCATGCGGCCAGCCACAACTACGGTTGGCTGGTAGGTGCTATAGTATCTGATGACTGCTGGTAGTTTACTACTCAGCCACTGTCCAACAGGTTGTCTATGGCAACCATTTATATGAGCACATGTGCCCCAAGAGCTTCTGTGATACTATGAGAGACCACTGCAGAGGCCTGCAGGCCGTTCAGCATCCAAGCATGGCTCCAACCCGTTTTTCAGTACTGCCCCATGAGCTTCTGTGTGAGCATTAAGTAGTCAGATATATAATATCTGATGTGGTCAGTGCCTGGCAGATAGAGCTGCTATATGGCCATCTGTCTGCCAATAGCCGCTGAGCATCTTGGCCTTGCATGATTACAGATCATGAACTATAATGCTGAAGTGAAACCAACTTCTGACTGGGAATGGTGGATTGCACGCTGCTTGATTTGACCTCTACCTGCTGTGATAAACCCTCACGGCCCTAGTTCTGCTGAAGAGCAGTACTTGGCATACTGGTTGTGCATAATGAGGGTTGCAAGGGATTGTACCCACAACTCCACGTTTTGTGTAGTGCGCTTTTGCTTTGAGTTTGCACCTCCTGGTTCAGACCCCTACTGTTGCTGTTGGCTGTTGCTGGGAGCAAGTACCACTCACCAGCTGATGTCACTGGTGCCGTACTTGTAACAATGTCTTTTGATCTACAGGCTTTGTATTGTGACGATTGCATCCAGGTGACCATGCAGTTCCTCCATCCTTTAAGAGATTAAATGTTCCATCATTGTCCTGCCGTGGTGCCAGGAGGGAGGTTTCAAGGGCTGGTAGTGATAAAGGGCCCTCTTGCGGTTGCCACACTTTATACGTTTGTTTGTTTGTTTATAACAAGGCAGACAGGCAGGACCTGGCATGCAGCCATGGTATGTGGAGTGGTTGCCACTACCATGTTCACCCAAGAGGGAGAGATAAAGCACTCCACGTGGTAAACATCAATTGCTCCCCATAAAACTCAGGCGATACCCAGGCAATCCTTTCATCAGTTCAAGTGAGTATGGTGATGGGGGTAAGAGGAGTGAGTAATGGTTATGGGTAGTGGGTGTGTCTATATTGTGGCAGAGCATGAACCATCCGCATCTGATTACCTATACTTAAAATACCCCAGGGCTGAAGAACCACACTGCCACATACATTACATTTTATGATATGCCATAGCAATAAGTGCCATAGGCCCCGCACCTCAACCTGTCACAAAGGACAGCGAGGTGGAACAAAATACGGGTAAACTCCGACATGTATGACAATATACGATTACGATTACATCATGGCCCCTCAAAGGGGGCGCCCGTACGGAGCCAACCTAGGCTCCATGGGCAGAAATACTGGAACCTGGTCCATCAGAAGTGAATGTCTCAGCAATATCACCTCTTGGTCCAGAAGAAAAGGTATCGAAAATACGACCTTGCCATTCATCCCCGAATAATGACAAATCAAAGTAAGGATTATAGTCCTCACATTCCTCCGACCTCCGAAATTCCATGCATTCATAAACAAACTTTGCAACTTGGAAACTTGGCTCTTGGTCCATGAACAATCTCACGTTGTCTGAATTATGCTTCATTGTACTAGAAGCTTCCTGGCAACCTCCAAACTGTGCAAACAAAACGGTATTATACTTCTCACGAATTCTATCATATGCTGGGCATTCAAAAAGAAAGTGTACCTCGTCCTCAACCACTGTGCAAGAACATTTTGAACATACGATGCTGCCTTGGCAGTTTGGGACGAGCCCACCTCCCAGTTTCAATAGCAAGATGGTGTGCACCAGTACGAAACCGCATTAACTGTTTCACATAAGTAAACGGGATACCTGATGTGTGCCTGATATACCTTGGCATACCCTGAGGATAGCCAGCCTCTAACTCCTCCTGAGGGATGTCTCCCGTCATAAACCACGAATGATATGTGGAAAGCTTGATCAAATTTGAGCTGACAGATTGCCTGGGGTTTGCATATGCGGCCACCTTGTCCCATGGCTCTTGCAACATGGTATCCCAAGTACCCCACACTTTAAGCCATGGAATAGCTGCAAGTTTATCATTGTCCGGCTCAGCTAGGCCATTTGTTGCCAGAAACTCTGCAATGGTCCCATCTGCGTCTCTACCCTGAGAAAGAGAGCGTACTGTATGCATAAACCGTCCAGCCCAGCTCTTAGGAGCAGAACCAACCCCCTCGCCTGCGTAAGATGCCAAAGATTCACGCACAGCCATGCCCAATAGGCTATCAGAGGGCACTTTGCCAAGCCTACGCCATAGATCAATAGAGGCTCGTAACCAACCCTTTGCCACTGGATTCATGCACATCTCCTTATGCACCACAGTTGTTGGCACAGACTTCCTCAACTTCCCCAGCTGCCTTAAAAATATGCTTTGAATCTTTTGAAGCTCATTGTCCCATAGCTTGTCCAGCGTATTACAAGAGAACAGCAGATCCGGTCCCCATACCTCACTACAATACTCCATGATTGGCACAACCAGGCAAGAGAACATCCGTAACTTGATAGAAATATCAGTGATCCCTGCTAGCTTAAATCTTGGGAACAGAGCCCACATTGCTTTACGAGCCGCCGTGGCCAGAGATTCAATAGCGCATGACATACCTTTTGTCTCATGCAGAATAATGCCCAGGTAACGGAACTCAACGGAGCGTTGGACAGTCTCCCCGTTGTATAGCCATTGGTCAGGCACCTCTGGGGTATTGGCCTTGCGAAACACCACAATTTCTGTTTCGCGGACATTTACCTCCATACCTTTAGCTGAGCAAAACTGGTGTAAAACATCCAGCATCTGTTGCAACTCCATAGGATTGTGTGTCAACAAGACCATGTCATCAGCATACAACAACATTTGAACTAACTTTCGGCCCATTTGCACTCCCACATTGGGTAGCCTCTGGCGTAACCATGACTCAAACTCGTCTATGAAAAGACCAAAAAGGAGTGGAGACAGGGGGTCGCCCTGCTTCACTCCACATGTGCTGGGAATAGCATCGCCCACTGTGCCATGCAGCTTGGGTACCAGCGGAACAGACCAGTACATTTGTATGATGGCTTGCAACATACGACCATGAAC
This sequence comes from Pseudopediastrum boryanum, assembly GCA_963556185.1. NCBI lineage: Eukaryota > Viridiplantae > Chlorophyta > Chlorophyceae > Sphaeropleales > Hydrodictyaceae > Pseudopediastrum > Pseudopediastrum boryanum. The sequence goes on along the minus strand of OY744505.1, from coordinate 5,958,773 downwards.
CCCTAGTTCAGCCAACCTTTGTATCAAGTAGTCTCTGCGTACTCTATCGAATGCCTTCCGGAAATCCACAAAGCAGCAATAGAGAACCTTTCTGCTCTTCTGCGTAGATTCAATGAGATGCCGAAGCACAAACACATGGTCAACAGTACTCTTCCCGGCCCTAAAACCTGCTTGTCCCTCTGCTCTCCAACCATTCTTTTCTGCACAAACAGACAACCGCGTGTCCAAGATGACAGCATACAACTTGCCTAGAACCGATCCAACAGCAATGGCTCTATAATTGTCCAGGTTGGCTGCATCGCCTTTTTTGAATATGGGACTCAGAGTAGCCATGGACCACTTGCGCACAAACTCTCCACTAGAGAACAATGCCTGATACAAGTCAAAAAGAACAGGGAGCAGCACATGCCTTTTCACAGGAGGACCGTCATCTACTGTCTCCATCACAAAAGCTTGTTTGAGAAACTCAGCACGGAGCCCGTCTGGGCCAGGAGCACGGCCAGAATGGAGCTTTTTGAGTCCCATGATCACTTCATGCTCATCAAGGTCATTGTTCAACACAGTTGCTGTTGCTTGTCCAGCGCTAGTGAAGGCAATGGAGTTCATACGGTGTAGAAGTCCTGCTAGGTCCTCTCCCCCTTCGCCTAAGGCCCCATGATCAGGTACATTATACAACCCAGACCAGTACCTCTGAAGCTCTGCAATGTCAGCCTGTAACATGCATGCACGCTTGCCCTGAAAGGCAGTCCAAAACTTGCGAGGATTGTGCTTGAGATCGTCAAGCATCTTCTCTTGGGCTTTCTTATCATAAACTCTCTTCCACTTGCGCTTTTGGCGCCTAAACTCCTTCCTGTACTGCTCAGCAGCGTGACTGTCATTCTGTCTCAAAGCCTGCTGCAGTTTCTAGTGCCCTTCCTTGCAATGCTTGTACCAACTGTTTTTCAGCCTACCACTAGGCAACCGTGGGTTTGGTTTCCCAACAACCCCAAAAACCTTCACAGCAGCTGTGTGAATCACTTTGTATAGCCTCTCAGAAGCAACAACCAAGTCCAAGCTCCCATCCCTGATGCCCTGACCAATGAGACACAATTCGTGAAAAGGGCCAGTAGATTCCAATTCCTGTACATACTCTTCCCTTTTTGAAGGGTCCCACCGGGGCACAAGGACTTGACTACCCCCTTGGTCATGCCTGCTACCTTCTTGTGCCCCCCGAGCTTTGAGAACACACTCAATAGGCATGTGATCTGATTCATCCTCTTTAGCCAGCACTTTAAAAGACTGCACACAAGAGTACGTGGGTGCGTCAACCAAGCCATAATCAATGACAGACTGAGCATGTGTGCACTTGCCAGATCTATCACCATGGGTACGACCATTAAGCAAGAAGAGACCAGAGTCTAAGCAACAATGTGACAGTAACAATCTGCCCATATCATTTACAGAGCTATCCATGGTACTCCTGCGCACCGGGACATGGCTAGTGGAAACAAGCTCGTCCAGACCCAAACCCAGATCCTCCAAAATATGGTCTGCAACAGTGTCAATGTCGGGTGCGTCACCTGTGTGAGCATTCAAGTCACCCATGACCAGAACTTTGTCACTGCTCGAGGACTTGATATCGGAAATATCAGATTTAAGTGCCGCAAAAGCAGCCTCCTTGGCCTCCTCACAACTCATGCTGGGATCCCTTCGCCATGTGATGCTAGAGGTGGGATTAAAGTATACCGAAGCCAGAGAGAACTTGTTGCCTAGCAACTCTACCTCAACCCAAGTGGCATGCTTTGTATGCTTGATCAGCCTGCTGCACACAAACTTTTTCACAAGTACACATATACCCTCACCCTTGCCTGCCCCCCTTGGGGGATCCCCACGATTTCCCTTGCTCACAGACTGATCATTGAAATATACGTTGAACCCAAGATGCTCTAAGAGTTCTGAAAGCTCCTCACTCCTACCCCACTCTTGACACAATATGACATCATAATATTGTAAGATATTCTCCCATATGACAATCTTATCCTCTGTCAGTACCGCAAGGTTCCAACTAAGAACCTTCAAATAGCCCAATTGCCCAGGTTGGCCCCCAGACCCCTAGGCCTGAACCCCTCCGCTTCCTGTTGCAGCATCCTCCCTCCTCACCCGGTCCACAGTCCAGACGTCCTTGCCCATGCGTGCAGTGGCGAAGTTCCAGAACGGCCACCTGTTAGTGGTCTCCTTGTACCTGTGGGCTGCTACCTTGAAAGAGGGGCTGGATTGGATGATGGCCTTTTCCTCCATTTCAATCTCTTCAAGCTCCTGCCCCACTGCGAACACCTTGTCTGCCCCCTTCAGCTCCTTGCAGGTGCGGATTCTGAAAGCCCAGTTCTCACTGTACACAGTCACGACTACTGCCCAGCAATCCGCACCGGACACGGCCTCTCTGTAGCTGCCAGGGGCACCAAGCTGCTTGGCCTTGAAGGGGCGGAGTTTCGGGCCAGTCAGGACGAAGCCGGGGTGCTTCTCACGGCTGTAACCGACGTGCTTAGCAAACAGGTCCTCCAAGAAGGCCACTACTGCCTCCTCGTTTTCCCCAATATATGCCTAAACATGAGGTCAGCAGCTAAACTGCCACATACCTCTAAACTCGGCTCATCTGCCGAATGGCAATTCACTAGTTATGGTTGCGTACCTTTCATTCACTGCTATGCCCTATGCCCGTCGTTCTGTCATGTTTGCGGCATCCGCAGGCCAGGCCATTCTGGCAAGCAGGCCATTCCGTTCTGCTCTCTATCCTCCCATCTTGCAAAGTACACAAGCAGGGTCCAAGGCAAAATACCACCGTGTCCGGGCCCCATTGCTACTGTTAAGTGCTGCTACTCAATCTTATTTTGGTGGCAGAGCCAAGGCTAAAACACTGTCTGTAGCTTGTACTGTAGCCACACCCAACCAAACTCACAGGTCCCTGCATGCCGTCATCGTGAGGCTCTTGGAGTCAGGGCCTTCTCGCAACCAGCATTTGCCGCGTATCTTATATATATCTGCAAAATTGGCAGCCTGGCAACATCTTCAGACAGAAGACTTGTCCCAACTTCTGAGCTTGACTTCACAACTGAAGTTTTTAGCTGCTCAACCTCGCCAGTGGAAGCTTCAAGCAAAGCTTGGAACGGTAAACAGAGCCACATGGTATGCAGTTAGCTAGAACCAGTTAGAGCACTAGCGCCCAAGCCCACAAGGGCAGCTAGGCAACCAAAGATTTGCCAACACACGAATATAGAGTGGCACTGGAGGCTCTGCACAGTACGGCAGCAAAACTGCAAGCAGTCACCATGTGGTTAGCATGGCTCAAAGGCTAGCATGAAAGCATGGCAACGTACCCTCAGCTTAACCTGGCCGAACCGGGCCAGTTCGCCACTGTGACACCAGCTGTTCGGCACCAGTCACCCGCTCAACTGGGGGTGCTACGCTTCAATGTCACGCAGCAATCAACAGACACAGCAACCACAAATCAGACCAGATAATAACCTTTAAGCTCGTCGCGGACACGATCTTACAGAGACTGTTCTCGGGGAATTTTGAGAGCATGTCAGCTCCACTTCATGACGACCGCCCGTGTGATGAAGCCATCTTTGTCTCTGGACGGCTCTGCTTGTTCGGCGAACACTCTGATTGGGCAGGAGAACATGCTGGGTGCGCTGAGGGTGCTCTTGCACGATGCTAGGGCCTGACCAGGGGGCTAACCTGGAAACTTGCTGCGAGACCCAAGTGCTGACAATGAAGACGCATGCAGAGCTGGAGAAATCACAGCTGGCAGATGCCTTGTTGTTGGGACGCAGGAGGGGCTGTACGCTGACATAAGGCCCTTGCCTGAGAAGGTAAGGTGCTGTATGCTATTGGACAAAGGCAGTGCTACTGGAGCAAAGCATGGCCACTGGGAAGCGCATTCACAAGCAGTAGCAGACCCCCAGTGCCAAAAGTTCTCGGTCTCATACGTCTGCTATTGGCTCCACGGCTGTGGGATAGCTTGTAGGAGCAGTCCAGATCTGTCCTGTCTGCAAGTGTGCATGAGTAATGTTTCATGATATGCCATAGCAAAAATTGCCCAAAGTTTGCCAGCCGTAGGAAAGAGCCCCAAAGCTCAGATATGTGCTGTCAGCAAGCGTATCCAACAATCGCAGATCATGGCTAGTTCTGCCCGCATCTTCTGATTGTCAGATCGATTGCTGGCAGCCCTGCAGGGTCTCTGCCTGCTGATAGCTGCAGCAAATTGTCAGATTGTGTAGTCCTGGCATTCCGAAGACAACCCGTACCCTGTTCCACCTCGCTGTTCTTTGTGACAGCTTGAGGTGTGGGGCCTATGGTAATTTTTGCTATGGCATATCATGAAACAAAACGATGAAATCCTGGCAGCAGACATGCACTAATGGTTATTCTGCTTGCGCATGCATCATACACCCTGCAGCTATGTATAAAGCCCCTTGGAATGATGTGTTTGTGTGCGTGCAATGCTCAGGTGCTGCGTATGGTTGCCCATGATGACACTGGAAAAGCCTTTGGCCCAGTGGAGATGCCTTTGGAGCCGCAGCAGCTGCTGGGAGGTGAGACCAAGCACATGCTCCTATCTCGATCATAGGGTGGGGTGAGGTGGGGGTTGGGGTTGGGTGGAGAGGGTGGGGTGGGGGGGTGGGGGGATAGTATTCTGGTACCTTGGGAGGTACCACTACCCAGTGGAGCCGCAGCAGCTGCTGGGAGGTGAGACCAAGGACATGCTCCTATCTAGATCTTGGGTCGCACCGTAGCAGCAGCTGTATCATGTGAGTGTCTCTGGCCTGGTGAGTGCACTTGGCAAAATAGAGCTGCTGGACAAAGGTTCTTGCGGCCCAGGCTGTGTACGCCTTATAGCAGGCGGTGTTGCCTTTCGTTACAGGAATATGTTGGGGTGAACGGGAACATTTTACATTCCTGCTGCTGAGATGGGGGTTGCTTTCTTAACAATGCAAGGGGGTGCTTGTATCCTTTGGGTGGGTAGCTTGGGATAACAAGTAAGGTTGCGCAGCTTTAGCGGACATTGGCAATTCAAGTTCTCTGTGTGGCAGGACAGGAACCAGCGGGTGCAATGTGTTGACTACCTATGCAGTAGGCATGCAGGATAGCGAGACATTGTGCACCAAATGGTAGCGTGGGACATGAGGTCTATGTCTACTTGGGCCTGGTGCTGAAAGCTGGATTGGTCCGGTGGCTTCTGCTGTGACTTAGCTGGAATGCTGTGCTTCTCATATCAAAGGCTGACAATGATTAGCGTGTGTGAGAAACTGAACTATGTTCATATGTGGTGCTGCCTGCTGCAGTTGCACGAGCTGGTGGCCGAGACAGACATACACCAATGCGGTGCATGTCTATCTTGCCTGCTGCGCAAATTTGCTGTCTCCTATTGAGTTTTGCTGTCACTTAACTGAACTCCTGTGTGTCAGGCTGAATGATGCTTCATATTTGCTGGTCCTTGGTGCAGTTGCACGAACTGGTGGCTTCTGGTCTTATGTTGCTGGGGTGGCTTACCGAGTGGTCCTTCACCATACCATCACAGGAGGGTTGGAGATCATTAACCACACCACTACCCTCCCTCTTTCCAAGGGCCTCTCCTCCTCCGCTGCTGTGTGTGTCTTAGTAGCTCGTGCCTTCAACAGGCTGTATAACCTCCACCTTTCCATTCGGGGGGAAATGGAGTTTGCCTACTTGGGGGAGATCACGACTCCGTCAAAATGCGGCCGCATGGATCAGGCATGCGCCTATGGTAGCATACCCATATCGATGGAGTTTGACCGGGATATTTTGACTGTGGATCCTGTGCGGCTAGCAGCTCCTTTGCACTTGGTACTGGTGGACCTCAAAGCGGAGAAATGCACGACAACGATCCTGACGAAGCTGCAAGGGCACTACCCGAACCCGCAAGGGGAAGTTGGGCGGAAGCTGCACGCACTGCTGGGGGTGCTGAACATGGGGGTTACTGCTAAGGCTTTGGAGGCCATGGCGGCTGGGGATGTTGAGAGTTTAGGGCGGCTGATGTGTGAGGCGCAGGGGCTGTTTGATGGAGCAGCGGGGGAAGCATGTCCAGAGCAGCTTACGGCCCCGGTCCTGCATGATGTGATGCGGCATGGGCCATTGCAGGTGGGTGCCTTGGGGGCATTGGGGAAAAGGTGGTGGTGGTGGGGGGGTGTATTTTTGGAACCATATGGGGGTTGAGGAAATTTGGGCACCTAAGAGTAATTTTGGATGGCACATGGCCATGCTGCATACATATATGTGCCGTGGACCATTGCGGGTGGACTGAAAGGGGCAAGAAGTGAAGCGGCATGGACCATTGCAGGTGGGTGGCTGCCGGAAGGGGGGGGGCAGGGAGAGCATGGAAGTTAAAGCATACAGGGTTTGGGTACAGTCTGGAATCAAAGGTGGTTGGCTTAGTGGTCGAGAGGCCTTGGGTTAAGTACTAGCTTTCTGGATGGCATGGCTGCATGCAAGCCCTGTGGCCGTGGACCATTGCAGCTGGGTCTGAAACGGCAAGAAGTGGTGCGGCATGGGCCATTGCAGGTTGGCGGCTGGTGGATGGAAGAGAGACCAGCAGGTAGTTGCGTGTCTTGTCCTATACTACTGCAGCAGCCTTAGCGGGGCTGGCAGTGTCAATGCCCCATGGACAACTGGGGGGCAACGGGTGCCTGATGTCTTGTGTGGGGGTGGTGGAGGGAGTGGTGGTTGGGGGAGGGGGGGGGGGGGCGAAGGAGGTGTTAGATGGGGAGGGGAGGGGGGGGGGAGTGGGGAAACACACTACCCCCAAACACCATAAAACCGGATACCCCCCCCCCCCACACACACCCTACCCCACGCTACCTCCCCCCCCACACACACACTCCCCCTCCACCCCACTCCCCCCTCACCCCACCCCACCCCACCACCACCCCTCCCAGCCCCATCATCATCCAAACACCCCACCCCCCCATCCATCCCCCCCCACCCCCCCGGTTAGTGCAGGCTTAGAGTAGTAGGTTTAGTGGACATCAAGGGACCTTGTATGAAAAAGCAACACTAGGCGGGTCCCAGCTGGGTGTGCGGCATCTGCAGGCTATCCACTTTGCTTATGCCTTGGTAAGGGATAGCTGCAGCGTCTCCCAGTGTGTCTTGGAAGGTCGTGAGGGCGGGGATGGGTGTTCATGGCGGTGGGAAGAGGGAAGAGCGTTTGACTTTGCTACCAGTAAAGCACAGAGCATGTATTACAAGCATAGTCTGCATGGTTTAAATGCTGCGTGCATCAAGCACATAGAAATTAGGTAATGTAAGTGCTGTGTGGTTCACAGTTCAGCAGACCCGGTAAGTTCGAGGAGATCTGGCAGCCAAAAGGATTGTTCCAGTTATTCATACACACTCTTCATGTGAATTGAATGATGCGAGTGACATTGCAATGCCCCTTGGCAGAACACACTTTAGTGACGCGTCGCCTGGGGCACACCCCCTTGGCTAATGTCCTAATGCTCTTGTTCTGTTTATGCTGACTGTAGGAGCTGATCTGGGGGGCCAAGGGTGTGGGATCACAAGGAGATGGTGCAGCACAGTTCCTCTGCAAGGGTAAAGAGGCACAGGCAAAGGTAAGCACGTGTGCTGATGAGGAGCGGACAGTTCATAGTATGCAAGCCAGCATGCCCGAGAAAGATTTAGGCTGTCCACACGGGAATCCAGATTGGCCCCCAGTCCCGCTTGCACATGTCCAATCTGGTTTGTCATGGACCAAGGCTGTATTTGCGATAAAGCAGATTCCAAGCTAGGCGAAGCCAAGCCAAGCTACATTCCTAGGTGGATCGGTAAAGCCGTTCAAGATCCCGCTTGTATTGGGGGGTGAGAAGTATGATAAACTTGAATGCCTGCAGGATTTCTAAGCCACATTTGCCAACCCAGATTTTGTCATGCATAAGGACTATGGCAATTGCAGCAAGTAGGTGGTTCTCCTCCATGGCAATCGTGATCCCTATGCCCTTGCTTTCCCTGGGGAACCCATCCTCCTTTACCATTTTTGGTGTTTGGCTTTGGTCCTGCCTTCTTGCTGGGCCCCATTGCTGGTTGCCTTTTTGCTAGGCCCCATTGCTGGTTGGCTTTTTCAGTCGGAGTGCCCAACTGCTGATCACTGCATATGACCTGCCTTGTCCAGGTGTGTGATATCTTGACAGCAGACTTTGGCATGCACTGTCTACCACTGACTGTAGCCCCTACAGCAGCAGCAGCAGCAGGTGGCCAGGGAAGGCACACACCACTCCTAGCAGCAGCAGCAGCAGCGCCAAGTGGGGATTGTGAATGTGAAGCAGGAGCAGCAGCAGCCAGCACGCAAGCAGGAGCAGCATCAGAAGAGGCTGGGGCAGTAGCAGAGGGCCAGAGAGCAGCTGGTTGCTTACGGCAGGAACACGCTGTGGGAGAAGGTGGGTGCTGCACCTTGGGGTTCATGTCAACAATGCTTTGGGCCTGTGGCAAAGCCTAGTCTGGACACTGTGGGTGATAGAACTCTTCCAGTTTAGCTGTGCAGCTTGGATGTGTCGCAGCGCTCGAGCTGATTATGCCGCAGGGCACCTTAAGACATGTTCAGGCTGGCAATATGCGCTCGGGATTAGTAGTTCCAAAGATTCAAGAGCAAGGCTGCGTGATTGGTGTTCAGTGCAGCACTTTTACTTCTGACCATGCTAAGCTGTTCATCTATAGCAAGTTCATCCGTGCAGAGTCTTAAGAAGTCAGTTGGCAAGACTGTGGCAGGTCAATGGTGGTGGTGTCATGACATATCGTTTGTGGTGTTTGCTGTATTGTTCCCTGCAGATCAGCGTGCTAGATGGTCTCTTGGCTTTTGGTTACTGTTGCTCTAGTACAGGGTTCATGTATTGGTTTTTTATTAGACTCTCACATCACGTGCCCTCACAAACCTTCACATGCTTGGTTTGTGGCTTGAACTTGCATGTGTATCATGATCATCATGCTGTCTCTGCCGCTCTGTCTGGTGCTGTAGGTGCTCTTTGTACCAGGCCTCGTAAGGAAAATCTACAGGTCAAGGGCGCCACAATCACCGTGAGCTGCCAAGCACTGCCGGTGCAGCACTGAAAATTGTCGCCTACACCCATATAGCCCGCCCTGAACCCATGAGTACATGACTTCCACATGGGTTTTGATAGACGTTGGAGGAAGCCTGTGGCATGAATGCACCCATTGGACTGACGAGTGAAGCATTTCGTGATGCGTGAGGGATGCATGAGAGATGCATGTGAGAAGAGGGAGTTGAGTATGTGATGTGCAGCTGTCGTGTGTTGCATTGGGGCCTATGGTACATTGCATGGCAGTAGCGACCAGTTGCCAAGTAGAGTGGAGTGGCGGTGGCGAGAGGCAGGCATGCAACACATGGGTAGCTCGCTTATGCTGAGAAGAATCCATTGCTATTTGCTAAGATCTATGTGCAAGGCAGTGACATGATGTACACATGTGCATGGTGCAAGACATTTGTTTTATGGATGGTAAGGGGGGAGATGCAAAGCAGACTGGCAGGAGTGCATGGTGCTGTTCTGATGCTTTGGCATCGAGCCGTTGTATGCTGTCAGAATCATACGTGCGGTGGACTGGGTACCTTTCAGTTAAGTGCTGCAGGGTCAAGCAATTGTCGAGTGATTCACATTCCAGCACCTTGCATAGAGAGGACTCATTGCTTTTGGAGATTCAGGTGGTCTGTTGTTAGGGAGAGCAGGTCCGTTCTGTTGTATGAACTGGCCTGACATACATTAGCTAGCAAGGGACCAGGGAGGGCTGGTGGTAGCCAGTGAGAGACTCTTGGACAGGGATTTTGAGTATGCTGTTGGCGCCCGAGGTGGCTCCTTGTGGGTGGCAGTGCCCCCACCGGCACTCCATTTTGGTGGTGCCATTTCTTGGTAATCCGGTAATCTGGTAATCTCAGTATGCTTGGCACAGTGGGTGACCGCTTCTTTGAAGAAGGGGTCAGGAGGGTTGTAGTACTGAATGGCCTAATCGCCGCTGCATTTGCCGCCTATTGTGCCGTGGATGTAGGGGTTATATCACAGACTGTCCAATGCAGCACTGCGAGTATGGGTTGATGCTGCATTGGCGGGTGGTTGGTCGAGAGCTGTGACTGCTGGATGGTTGCAGCTACTGTTACTTATGCACTACTGTAGCACTGGCCACATCGACTCCTTATAGGTTTAATGACCCTGGAAAAGTCTCCCTGAGAGCAGCACCGTCGGACAAATGCAAGCCCACGCAAGCTAGTCGTTTGTTGATTTTCCTCGCATGCGATCGAGGTCCTGAGGACCGATTCAAGATTACCAACAACGGGGAAGCTATGGAAGCTATTAACCGGTTAAATATGTGACTAACGCCCATTTTCTACTCGACATCAAGAGTCGGATGGTTTGCAGAGTGTACTGCCTGATATCCATTGTGCACTATGCGGCTCCCGAGCAAACAGTCAACGCTGCAACTGCACTAGACAAGCAGGTACAGTAGACAAAGAGAGCTTCGATTGGTTGCTTGTTACCCAAGCACCTAAACAAGACATTAGTGGATTAGGCCACTGACCAGAGGGAATGCAGGGAGCTGGCCTTAACCACCTCTGACGTAATGGGCAGTACCGGATCGACTTCTGGTGAGCAGCTTTGCACGCTTGGCACGACAGTATAAAGGCTCTTTCGTTATCCCATTTATGCGGTAGTACGACTGAAGCATGGCTAGCGCAGTCTTTCATTTTGAAGGATAGCATTGAGCGATCGGCAGCGGTAGGCAGCCTCAGTTACGCAACATTTGTCAAGCGCAGGGCCAAGACTACAGCATACGTAGCTGCTGACCTACTATCCTACTTTGGGAGATTTAAGCTAGGCAGCATGGCTGGCTTTAAGCCGCCCATGGAAGAAGCGAAGACGTCAAATGGCCGCAAGTCCCTAATCTCGGCAGCTCTCGCTGAGTTCTTCTGCACAGCCGCCTTCGTCTTCATCGCAACATCAGCTGTGACCTCAGGATGCCATACGGCAGACACAGCTAAAGCAAGTGGCGCAGAGTCGGCGGCGCTCGAAACAGGTAGGTTTCTGCAGAGTTGTGTTTTGCATGCCGTCTGCCCCAGATGCTATCTGGGGCAGCAAGCTGCTATGGATTATAGCAGCAATTGCATCCTGGTTGCTGCCATGCAGTAGGAAGTACTTTCAACAAAGCAATATACTCTGTATCAAGGCTGCTTTGCAAAGGGCGAGCAATTGGAAGGCTCAGCTGCAATGTGGCCTCAGTTGTGCATCGGTGTTGTTTACTTAGCTGCCAGTACCTAGTAACCCACTGGGCTGCATGCATGGCTTCGGACTCTAGGCTGTGTTATGACGGGCTGAGATGTCCATTCAGAAACTGCCCCAACCTATGCGGTGAAATCTGAGTAGCTCAGTGCATTCCGTGATTGCCTCATCACTGCCTCAACAGTGATGACAAGTGCACTTGATTGCTGCCCCCTCATTTCCCCCTTCGTGCAGTCCGTCCTGGCGCCTGCTTTCTTGGAAGCAGCAACCTGCTGATCATTTCCTTCGGCTTTGGCCTTTCCATATTTGTCCTGGTCTACGCCTCAGCAAGCTTCTCTGGTGGCCACCTCAACCCAGCTGTAACAGCAGCAATGCTGGTCACCGGCAAAGTCTCTCTCCTGCGAGCTGCTGTTTACATCATCGTTCAACTTGCTGGCGCCATCTTAGGCTCAGCTTTGACCCAGGCCCTCGACCCCAGCGGTTTCATAGCTGCTCTCGGAGCTGTGAATCAAAGGAATACCTGGGTAAGCATTGGAGAGGCGTTTGGTGGGGAGCTCCTGCTCACAGCAATATTTGTCTTTGTTATCTTCGCGGCGACAGACAATGCCAGGGCCGAGGACATGGTTCATTTACCAGTGCTGGCACCTTTTGCCATTGGCATAGCCCTGTTTCTGGCACACATTGTGATGGTCCCGATTGATGGCTGCAGTGTCAATCCCGCAAGGTCTTTCGGCACGGCTGTCACTTCAGGGTATTGGAAGGACCAATGGATCTTCTGGGTTGCTCCTCTGCTCGGGGGAATCATTTCAGGGCTGTTGTATGAGCATTTAGGGTCTAAGTTTGGAGTTATCCTGGGAGGGCCGAAGGAAGATCAGAATAGGAAGCCAGGAGAGGGGCCCACTGGTCATCAGGAGTTTGCTGCCTGAGGCATACTGTGGAAGTTAGTTGTACATGAGCACAGATTCTATTTGGGATGTCCTGGTTAATGCATGGTTGATCTATCTGAATGGAAGGGCAGCATGTAAGCAGCCCTATTGAAGTCATGCAAGGCTGCCATCCACGTTCATTGCTTAGATGGAAAGAGAGTGTTACAGGAAGATAAGAGGCTATTGTCAGTGGGGTAGTGGGATGGGTGGGGACCCCTAAGACAGAAAGAGAAAGGGACGCATGGCCATGGGAATGCCCACGTAGATTTAAGCAAAGTTTTTTGTTGTAGCGTACCACTTTCTTACCGTGAAGGGGATTGCTGCCTCTATGATGATTTGGATGCGTCCATGATGTGGATACCTCCTGCTGATGAGTGATGCAGGGTGGTTTAAGGATGGTATAGCCACTACTGTGCAGGCTAATTAGGGTGCAGTGGTGCAGCTGCCACTTTTAGATATAGCAGTTTGGTTGTGTTGATGTAGACTCTTCTTGGATGAACAGCTGTCATTGCCTGCAGGGTGCAGACAGGACTGTGCGAACATGTATAATCTTTGCTGAGGCAAGCAGCAAGCCGGGTTGTCTCGGTGCATAACATTTGAGCAGCTTGGTGCTGCTGCTGCTGCTGCTGCTGCGGCTGCGGCTGTCATCATCATTGTGAAGAGGTGCTGAAGAATGTCATGTTTCCTGCTGGTGTTATGGATTGTCTTGGCCTTTTCCACTATGTGCTGGGTCCTCTCGCATTTTCTTGAATGGGCTTTTCCATGTGCTGGGACCTCTTGCATTCCGTTTTCTCCTCCAAAGTTGTTATGTCCAACCATTGTTGTGAAGGGACAGTGTAGTTATGCTTACAGATAGTATGCTCTGAACCAGACTGAAGAGTTGTTTGCATGATGTGTCTTGAGAACATCTTTGCCACTATGGTGTTATTTCCACTAGGGTATTGTTGGGTGTGGAGATAGTTGAAAACCATGGAACCAAGGCAGTGAGAAAATGTATACCTTTGAGTATAAGTAGAAATGCGCTTATCAAGGCAATGAGGACAAAGAGGACAAACTTGTCTGAGGCAAGCTTTGCTTGAATTTTTTTGTAAAAGAGGTACATATAATACCGACGGAGGATTGAGAAAAAAATCGCAATGGCATGTTGTCATGATTGCTTTTTATATGAGTGTAACACAGTTTTGCTCGTCTTATGAGTGCCTCAGTGGTTGTGGCTGGCAGGCTCCCTGCCTGAATGCCAAACATGGCATGATTCTGCTTCTGCTAGATAGATAGGGAGGATTCCCCTTTCCATCTGTCGTTAAAGTCCATTTCAGACTGCAAGGGACGTTTGGAGCATTGCAGCAGCAGCGGCCAGCGGCCAGTTGCTGTCAATGTTTAACGACAATGCAGCAGTCGTGAATGAGACCGTGGTTTCCTATTGTGTTTGTCGGGTAACTTGCATACCCTTCCTGGTCTACTGCGTGCTGAGTCTCCTGATTTTTTGGCGGAAGTAACTGTAGATTCCATATGAGCCAGCCTACAGCTCAGCAACTCGCTAGGTGTGTCTGTGTTTAATAAAAGCTGTGCACCAGTATGGAAGGGTGTGGTATAATTGGCTAAAGTGGTATGTTTTCTACTAGGTAAGTTGGAGCTCGTTATGCCAAGAGGGTGGAGAGTTCAACGTGCTTAGCATGGACGTCCTGCGGCAGGGGCAGGCACTGCCACTTTGCCTGTTTTCATAGTGTATTCGAGAGAGAGAGAGAGATGCATCTCAACCCTGAGTTGTAGTTTCTGGCAGAGCGGATGTGGCTCTGGGCCAGTCTGAAAAGAGGTTGCTTCCAAAAGAGACAGAGCACTATGCCAGGTCCTTTCAAGGTAGTTTGGTTCCCTAGCATATGCGCAGGCCCTTAATACAGGTGTGCATAGAGATAGCCCCACAAGAGGAGGGAATTGCATGCAGATCCGTCAGTGCGGATTGATGCCCTGCTGGGCTGTTATAGATAAGTTGTCTGATAATGTAAACCGAGTCTCGTGGTATTCTGGCCAATGGCACTACAACATTCGAAACCATCATTTATTTTACTGTGATGGTGTTTTTGTCAAGTTGACATTATGCTCTAGGAACTAGTGTGAAGTCAAAAAGCGTTCTCACTCTGTTCGTGTTGCCAGTGTAGATATCCTTAATCAGATAAAGAACCGTTGTCCGGGCGGTCTACACTAGTACTCAATCTGAGAGTAAAGAAAGTGCTCAGTTCCTTCTGCATGACAGATGATAGCCTCTGGCGTTGACAAGAGAGTGCTAGAGCAGCAGAATCGATTCGCAAGTACTTGAGTTTATTGCACTAGTGGGACGGCGGCGCCATGCTAGCACGCCTGACAGTGCTCGTTCACAGCTGAACTACGTAGTATACTAGACTACCGCTAGCCAGGGGCTGCTGCGGGGCGGCAGAACCAAACGATTGTCACAAAAAAAGTAAAAGTATATAAAGTGATGCGGCCCGGGACAGTGTACTTAAGAATAAAGCATCCTATCTGCCACCGGTAAACAAGCACAGTCACCTTGGCTATCTAGTACCAGTTGACCGCCCTGTGACCTCGAGCGTCGGTAGAAGTTGGGTGGGTGTGCGGTCATCCTGGACTGGGTGTGGTCGGCGGTGGGTCGGCGGGGTCCGCGGGGGGGATGTAGCAGGTTATGGCCTTCCGCGGCTGTGAGGTGCCGTCGTAGCTTTGACTGCTAGGACGGAGGTGGAACGGCATGTGTGGTGTGTTGTTTGGTTCTGAAGGTGTTGGTGTAGTGGCGGGAAGGTTCCTTGGTATGATCGCTGGTGGTGTGGATCAGTTGTGGTACTACCCAGTTGAATGGCATCCTGTGTTGCGCGCATTTGTCAGGGTCGACATATTTGTTGAGGAACTGCACGATGAAGCTGTTCGCAGGGATGGATAGTGAGTCAGAATTGGGGAGTGATATGGAGGAAGAGGCGTTAGTAGTAACGAGGTCCGTGGATGTGGACAAGCTCAGCATCGAAGAGAGGATCGAGCTGGTGCAGAAAGTGCAGCAGAGCAGCGGAAAATCGGCATTTGGAATTCACAACGTTCTTCTTACAGCTTCCTCATACATCAAAGTACATAGTTAACAGCGCCATGTCACGGATGCAGAGCGAGGCATGTGGGAAGCTGTATTGCCCTTGTGCCGGTTGATGACAGAGCTGGCGGCCGGTAGTAGTGCCCGGCGGCTCTCAGCTATGATATCATCAATTGTACACCCGTGCAGCCGACGTCGCCGGATGCATGACGAGACTCTTGGTGGTGCCCCAAAGTGCCCCTAAGCACATTGCCTCGGCAGCAGGCACCCTATGACTTCAGGCTCACTATATATACATCGTGAGACGGTTTGTGTACTTAGTGAGGCTAGTGTGGAGGCAAAAGGCCAGAGTTGTCAGAACTAGCTGTCCAACATCCCAGTTTCATCACTAATTAAGACAACTCATGCTGGCACCCTTGCTGACTAAGGCTGCCTTGGGCAGATAATACATCCTCTTACCTTGTCAACTTCCGGAACAGGGCCAAAGCACAGCTTGGATGACTAACACAATGAACATGCTAAAACACCCCTTCGAAGAAGCTAAAACTCCAACGGCCCGCAAAGCGTTGGTATCAGCTATCTTAGCAGAGTTCTTCTGCACCGCAGCCTTTGTGTTTGTGGCGACAGCGGCAGTGACCTCCGGCTGCCATACAGCTGACACTGCTCGCCAAAGTGGAGCCACCTCCCAGGAGCTTGAGAATGGTAAGCAGGGCGAGGCTTGCCGAGGTACCGAGAGCAGAGATAGATGATAAGTTGGAACCGTTGCACGAGCCCAAATAGCAATGCAAAAGCACTACGAGGCATGCTAGTCTGCAGACCGGAGCTACCATGCAAAGCACGGCCTGCCATGGCGCCAGTCCAAACCACGGCCTACCATGCAAACCACGGCTCTGGCATGGTGCTTGTTGCTAAAGAGGCCCGCCTAGGCCGACACATCTGCGGAATTGGATGTGTCAGTTCGATGGATGGTTGAAAGTCATCAGGGCCAGTGCAGGCTAGCTAACATCCACAGCTGTCAAATAATCATATGCTTGAGGGCCCCTTACAGACAGTTGCAAAGTACGAGCTGGATCCTTGCGAAGTGGCTCCTATTCATGCAGCAGCTGCTGACAGATTCATGTTTCCCAAGCAGCACAGAGCTTGTGCATGTGTTGCCATTTAATACATGGGTTAACCCCTCTGCATCAGTCTATGTACTCAAGTATGCATTTCTACCGTGAGCTTTCCCAGTAGTATAGCCGTTGGGTCATCAGTGAAGTCTTCTTACAAACGTCATTCACCTGTACTACCGGTAGGCCATTGTTAGAATTTTTGATCATAATTCTTTCTGTTGTCAGAGTCAGAGTTATGAGTCCTTGCTCATTACAGCACGATCGCATGCTTGCCTATCCGCTGCTCTCACCCCCCCCCCCCCCCTGCAGTTCGTCCTGGCGCCTGTTTCCTCGGCAGCAGCAACCTGCTAATCATTGCCTTGGTCTTCGGCCTTTCCATATTCGTGCTGGTCTACGCCTCAGCAAGCTTCTCTGGTGGCCACCTCAACCCAGCTGTAACAGCAGCAATGTTCGCCACAGGCAAGGTCTCTCTCCTGCGAGCTATCACATATATCCTTGCCCAAATGGGCGGCGCAATGCTGGGCTCGGCTCTGACCCTCGGCATAGACCCAACCGGTTTCAACGCTGCTCTTGGGGCTGTGAACCAACGCAACGTCTGGGTGGGAAGGGGAAACGCATTCGGAGCAGAAGCGCTGCTCACGGCAATCTTTGTATTCGTCGTGTTTGCAGCAGTAGACCAAGGCCGCGCCCAAAGCACGGCACATCTACCAGTGCTAGCTCCCTTTGCGATCGGCATTGCAGTGTTTCTGGCGCATTGCGTAATGGTCCCGATCGATGGCTGCAGCATCAATCCGGCACGGTCTTTTGGCACAGCAGTTGTGTCTGGTGTTTGGACTGATCATTGGATCTTTTGGATCGGTCCTCTGGCTGGTGGGATCATTTCAGGGCTGCTGTATGAGCACCTAGGGTCGCATTCTGTACCGCCTCTGGGAGGGCCAAAGGAGGACAAGCAGAGGAGGCCAGGAGGAGGACCCACTGGCCACCAGGAGTTTACTGTGTAAGGTACAGCATCAGTCAGATTAGGTTTTAAGGGTAACCCCGATGTCAACGGGCCACCAGGAGAACTTGTGTACTGTATGAGATCAGTTGCCGGGCTGCAAGTTCAAGAAAACTAGGAACTTTACCGCGCTTGCCTGCTACTTTCAGCCTATTCAGTGGGGATGGTGGCGGGGGCGTGCGGTGGCTGGTGCTTGCTGGTACAATGGTATGTAGTGTGCATCGCACATCTTGTTTTAGGTTTCTGAAATGGGTAGTAGTTGTAACAAAGCATGTCTTTGTCTGTGATTAATCACCGAAGGCACCAGCTTCCTTTAATCAGGTCAGTTCTGCCTTCACAGGGCTGCCTTTTTGTGGTGTCTGTCACACCAAATTGTCTAGTAGCTGCTGATATTGAAACCTTCAGTCAGCCAAGTGTGGAAGATGAACTGATGTATGAGTGGGAGCCATGTGCTGTTGCTGTGTGGCTTTGAACTACAAATGGGGATCAGGAACAGCAGGGATGTTTGGGTTGGAGTATAGTAAGGCACCAAGTTGTTCAGGAATTAAAAGAGAATTGAGCTGACAGTATGTATCCAGCGGATACAAGGTAGCAGCCATAGTAGCAGTGATGCTGATTGGATGCACACAGGAGGGGTTGAGGGCATATTAAAGGTGTGTTTCAAACTAGTAATGGGGCCAGGTCCCAACTATTGGGATGCTGCGTGAATGTGCAGAGTTGATATCTTAGGGCGGAGGATGGCATCAGGCATGAATACTTAAATAGTGTCAGTCGTGTAGCGTTGTGTCTCGTTAGGGAAGGAGAGGGAACGAATGTAAACATTGTCTCTCGGTGCCTTCAGCACGGGACTGGTGGGAAGAAGTTTTGGGTTTAGGACTATGTAGAGCTTTACTTTTGATTCATAGGCTTGAAGATACTGCCTTGCTTGGCCTGGAAAAGTACCAAGGTTTTCAGGACGGATGCTTAGGTGCCAGTGTTCTCAGCACTGAGGTTCTGCTGGACACCCATGCTTGATTGGTTTATATCAAGAAGCAGAGTGCTTACATACCTTTGTAATAGTGGCAGGGTTATCCTTTTACTTGCAGTAGTGGCAGAGTTACTCTTTTTCTTGCGATTTGACAAATTGTGTGGGTTCTGTGCTAGTTGGTACTCGCAGCATGCCGTTAATGAGAGCAATTGGTGTCTTTTGCCAGCTTGATTGGATTTGGACCAGAAGCAGTGTTCCTGAGATAACTTTCAAGCATTTCAAGGAACGATCCTAACGTGGGATAGCGGTCCACAGCAAATGGGTTTGGGAGTGTGGGTTTTGGTTTAAGAATGTGGACTGGATGGTCTGCTGTGTCGCTGTCTCTGTGGGACTCGAAACTCCTCTGCCTGCTCATCAGTTGCTTTGAATTCTTGTGGACTGGCCACTTCAGTCTCAGAAAATCATCCTGCAAGGGTTGCTGAGGCAGAAAGTGAACAAAGGGGATGTAAGGGTTTGGATTGCTGGTTACATGGTCACAACTACGCACACACCATTTGTGGCGTACAATTAAGGACATAGGCCTACTTAGTGAGGAGCATGTTTGGAGTGCTACCTGATGTGGCGCCAGTTGACACAGCAGTTGCTGGCAGGCCCTTAATCGCTAACATGGCGTGAGGTGGATGGGCTGAAGGTGGTGATATGACCAGCCGTGACATATTGGTCGTCTTCAGAAGATGGGTGCTCTCACTGTAGTAAGCCTACTGGCTTTATTATACGCCAGTCATAATGGCGCAGCGTAGATGTAGCAATGTAGCAATGCTAACATGGCATTGGGCTTAGTTGGCAGTATGGCGCAAGTCGTTTTTGGCGACAGCACTTGTTACTCCTGCTTTTGTGTATTTCGCGACAGCAGTGTCCTGATTAGTTGAAACTCGAATCTTGGATGTTCCAACTTTGGAACCATGTTGCAACAACACTTCAAATTGATGAAGTGTGTGGGTGGGGTATATGGGGAGGGGGGTTCTGAGGGAGAACTATTTTAACGCTTCTCTGGGTTGCACACAGCAGCAGCTCCTATCCTACAGCTCAAGTGAAAATTGTTAGTGAGCACGGGGACATTTTCAGCACTATCAGTCATTCAGGTTCTCTAGTTGCTGGTTGAAGCGATGAGATATACATCACTAGCGGTCTACAGGGACCGTATAAAGGTATAACTGTGTTTTCACTGGTGCTGCCCTCGGCCAATTCTGACCATCAGAGTGGACAAGCTACCGCATCCACCCTGGGAAGAAGAAGAAGAAGAGCTACGCCAGGCTAGTTGAGTAACTGAGGCTGAGGCGGAGCCTCTGCCAAAGTCCCAGCCTGCGTAAGTTAAGGGAGAGGCAACTGAGGTCAGGAGACCTGGCCTCGTGGCCTCTACCATTCACCCTGGGACCTTTATTTCTACCGCGATCTAGCCCTCTACTAGGCACCCTATCACAGGATTGGGGCCGTATGTCCGCCTGCTGTGTTGTCTTAGGTATTTGGCTCAAGATATGGGTCTTGTTGAACTCCCGTATAGCACAATCAGACTGATCACGACATGTCACTAATCAGCGAGTAGGCAGATAGAGTCGTCCCTGCCCTACCTGGTCTATCTGTATGTGCACTACTAGTATGAGTAGTGGTCGTGCGTCGGCCTAAGCCTCGCCAAGGTTCTCATAATTTCAGCACTCATGGGCCCCGCCACGCGCGTGGCGCTGCTAGGCTGCTGGAAGCCATGGATCATCAGCTCTGCCGCCGGCCGGGCGAGTGGCGACGGGGCAGAAGCCATGCTGGAAGCTAGTGACAGATCTCGCATAATCACTTCGTAATCCAGTCCAGGTGCTTGGCCGTTGTCCACACTTACCTTCCCTCACCGTTCGGCTGATGAACGAACGGGCGGAGTGAGGCCCAGCGTCGCGCCGCCAACTACCGCCAAGACGACCAGGTCGCGTGCTCATACTATAAATAGACTCACGCTCAGCAGGCTGTGTGCATCTGCAGTAAAACATAACGTGGTTGCCGCCAGAATCTGCCTTTTGAGGAGAGCCCCAGCTCTGGGCGAGAGTCGAGTAGTCGATACAATTTGAAGACATCGCCAATATAAAGGCTATTTTAACCAAGGGTACCATGAAGTCCTTCAAGGCTGCCCTCTCTTGGGGTGTGGCAGCGCTCCTGCTGGGCCTTTTCGTCACAGCTGCATCAGCTCGTGATCTGCCACCACCTGGTGAGCTCAAGCTTCGTGCAGCTAGCGGAATAGCCAGCCCATACCAGACATATGGTCGGTAACTCCAACACATGTCCATTACACTTTTGTCAGCTCCTATTGAGCATGCAAGAGACCTTGTTTGCCTGCATTGCAGCTCGTTGATGACTGCATGGATATATACACCTCACTAGAAGCCGCTGCATGAAAGGGCAGCATGTTCTGCATGCATCCCCTAGATCCAACAAGAGTGTGCAATGCACCTCCCTCATTCAGTATGGCAGCACCCCCCACCCACATTCCCCCTTTTGCTTGACGCTGCACAGCTGGACAGTAGAAAGTTTTGCTGTTTTGGGCCAAGGCAACTGCACACGCCATGCAATACGGCCAGATAGAGTCTACAGCATGGCTGATCAATCAGGTCATTACATGCGGGGTTGCTGTGTGGCCATGTATTGGGAAGTGTGTGCATGCATGGCGCCAACTAACAGAATGTGATCATCATGCTAGCTCTGCTTCATTTCAGGGTCCGTTGCAGTGGCATATGAAATGCATGGATGGGAATTACAACTCAAGATCTCTCCAGCTAATTTGGCACAGTTGGTCTGACGGATGCTATTCACGGCAAACCTCAGCACTACCTTCCGGTATCTGTACGCATCACAGGTAGTAAAGAAACTGCGGCCAGCGGCATGGCAAAAAGGACGCGCATTTGTTGGAAACTATGCATCTGGCATGCAGGAACAGTGAGGCAGCATACATGTGGAAGTGAATCTCTTCTTTAACCTCACTGCTTACTTTTTGTAACGTTTGTTTTGCTCTGTTGTACAGGCCAACCTGAAAACTGTGATGTCTGCACTCTTGAGTATGCACCTGTGGAGTGCCGCAACGGGAAGATCTACAGCAATAGCTGCGTTGCACGTTGTGCACGTGCTCCGGAGCCCTGTGAGCCTGTTGAGGAGGAAGGTAAGTGTGGATGATTGATGCTGAACTTCATACTAAGACAGGATCACTTGCGCACTGCATGTGCCCATCCAGTGGAACCTCACGTGGAACAAGGGGAGCCATGGTGTGGCAATGAGTGTGCCATAAACTTTTGAAAGACTCCTACCTAGGAACCTAAGCTGAACTACACAGGTCGTTCTAAGGGAAGTACCCATCAATGTGCAGACTGGTCTCTTAAGTCGCATCAAGCTTTCAAGCGGATTTTTGGTTCCGAAGCTCAGCTGGTTTGATGCAACTGGGCTGGGGCCTGCAGCGGATACATATCACTAGTAAGGGAACTGCTTTACACATGGATCATAGTGTTCTGCTGAAGATAGATGTAGAGGAGGTATTTGTTTATACCAACAAGACGGAAAGCAGCAGCTGCAGGTTAACAGCTAGCAGTTTGCTGGCCCTGGTGCTGAGTGCATTTCCCCTGAGCAAAGGGCTACATACTTTGAAGCTGCTTCCCGCTATCTTTTGCATCGGTACAACCCAGCTGTTGCATCAACAGCTGGGTTCTTTGATTATATCATGGATGGCCAACTCCAACTGGGATGGTAACTGTGATCGTCTGTCTGACTCTAATATGTTGATGCTTTTTTGTTTATTGCCAGAGTGTGTCCCAGACCCAGACCGCTTCTGCATCTTGCTCTTCCAGCCGCTTAAGTGTGATGATGGAGAAATCTACGGCAATGCATGTGAGGCGGGACGTGTCTGTGCCACGGGATGTAAGCCCGCGCCAAAGGGGAGATAGAGTGCAGTGGGCAGTGTTGGCTGTTCCTTGCATGATTAGGTCGTTCTAGTAATGGGCTGCTGAGGCTGTTCAATTCAGGCCAGCAGACAGGCAGGCAACTAATAAATGAGGCAATCTGAATTTAATGAAGGCAAAGTGTGTTCCCTTTAAGGAAGGGAATGGCCTGTGGTCTTTGCGAAGGGTCTGGGAGTTTTACCTCCTGCTCCTGGTATCAGATGTGCGCCTCCAGCCGTCGCGAAGAAAGTTGTGCATGTTTGGGTGGAGCTGCTGTGGTTCAGCAAGTTTCTGGTGCAAAACGTTTGCGAATTGTATCCTGCAGGTCCTCGTTCCAAGGTGCACTGAGAATGTTTAATACAAAGTTGTGCTTGCTGCGCTCATTATTGGTACTGCATGCTTCTCACTTATGGGAGGACAGATCGTTGAGTGTCTCCTCTGCTGATAGGATGTACTGTTCATTTTCCTAGTTGTGCATGCATTGTTCAGAAGACGCATCTATGATTGGTACCAATCCTCTTCTGAGTAAATGGGTGTTTCCGAAAGTTGTACCTGAAGTCTTGCATGAATTTTCAGGGTTCCAGCAAAGATGTTGGTGTTGTCACTGCTTTGTCTTTTTCCCGATCCTCTACAAGATGAGCTTTCATGGGCTTGGGAGGAAGGTCTGATGGTGCCTATGATGCTGGATTGAACATAAGGGGCATGTTGGGATGTGGGGGATTGTGAGGGCAGTGTGCTGTTCTATCCTAAACAGCTACTGATATTGTAATTTCTAATGGTTCGTAAGGGTGAAGGTTGTGAATCTGAATGTGTTTCGGTATGTAGGAGGGTTATGTTTCATGGCCGTGGTGGGATATCTGAGATAGACCACTGCTCAACCGTGGTGGGATAAGGCTTTTATGATTTGTCAGATATGCACCCACCGAAATCCACTATCACAACGTTCGAGCAGGCGTGTCTGATACGGCAGTAAAGAGGGCTGCATAGTGGCAATAAGGGAGCGGGAAACCATTAGGAGATAGTACAGTGGACGAGCAGCATTGCGAACTGCGTCGCAGGAAGATTACGATGCTGTAATGCAGTATGTAGTTCGCTGTCACTCTTGTTGCTACGACAATGTGCCGCATGAGCCATAAAAGGACACAGATCCCATGCAGACAAGGCAGTGTTACAGCTTATATCGTTAAATGGCAGAAGCACTCAATTGGTATCTATCTATCTTGAATTCCGCACTAGGTGCAACGACGAGTTCGCCGGTGGCACTACGAGTTCGCCCAAAGAGCAAAAGGCGAGCAATATTCCATAAAAGCTCACTCGAGAGCACCAGACAAGTGGACAAAACGCCAAGGTATCAGCGGTGCACCTCCTTGTAATGGTGGCGTGTCTTTACTGCATCCATTACAGTCTTCAGCAGCAGACCACTCTGGGCAGGACTGTCCTGTTGAGTCTTCGATACTCAGGAAGCTGTGTTAGCTGCTCAGTCTTACAGTCACCCAAACGCCTGCTTTAGCAGTTGCGTGGAGTGCTCGCTCTGGTGGGGTCATGCCAAGCAGCAGGGTATCCGTAGTTGCCTTCCTGGGGTGGCTGTTAGTGGCTTTTCCTGCCAGCATAACAGCACAGAAATGCATCCCAAAAGGTATGACTTTACTCGATTCAAGACGGTACCCCGCAATACTTCCCTACCGCATCAGTTGCGTGCTCATCCTGTCTTCCTGCAATTTCAATTCGCATACGACTAAGATCCTGCTCCAAAAACCCAAGCCAAGGTTGTGAGTACTCAACCGTTATGCAATCAAGCTTGTACAAGGCCAGCATCACATCTTTCCTGCTGCATGCCCCGACCAACCACTTAGCATCCCCTACATTTTGGACTCTTTGCAGCCAAGATGGTTATAAAGGCCAGTGGGCCATTGAGGGCGATCCCAGGGCCAGGAGCAGCAGCACCAGACGTCATTAAAGCAATAGCAAGCTGCGGAGCCTCGTGGCAGGTAGGTGATTACCAACTAGCGACAGCAGCAGCAGCAGCAGCGGTACCAGCAGCAGCATCCAGCCAGCAACGCTAGCAGAAGGAGCCGCAGGGAATGGTGGGAGACAACAGCGGCAGTAGGGAATGGAAAGCAACAACAGCAGCAGCAAACAGCAACAGGAGCAGCAGAAATGGCAGCAGGAAACAGCAGGAGCAACAAGAGCAGCAGCAACGGGAGCAGCGGCAGACAGAAGGGGCAGCTGACGCAGCAGCAACGGCAGCAACAAACAATAATAGCAGGAGCAACAAGAGCAGCAGCAATGGCAGCAAACAGCAGGAGCAGCACAAGCAGCAGCAATGGCAGCAACAAACAGTAATAGCAGGAGCAACAAGAGCAGCAGCAATGGCAGCAAGAGCAGACAGCAGGGGCAGCAGAAGCAGCAGCAACAGGAGCAACAAACAGCAATAGCAGGAGCAACAGGAGCAGCAGCAATAGCAGGAGCAAGAGAAACGGCAGCAGCAGCGAACAGCAGCAGCAAACAGGAACAGCAGGAGCAAGGAGAGCAGCAGGAACGGCGACAGCAGCATTCAGCAGCAAACAGCAGGAGCAGCAGCACCATCTCCACTGCGATATGAATCCAGCTAATGCATGGTTCAGCAAGCTCTGTTACAACCTAGCCAGCTGCGGTTCAGAAGCCATTGCTCACCCGCATTGGAAAGAGCCTCAACAGCTTTATAAAATAAACTTGGTGTTGGAACTATTCCTGTACTGGGCAGCACTATTCCTGTGCTGGGATCCTGCTTTGGGGTACTGAATCAGGTTGTTTTAACCCCCGGCAGAGACAACAGCGTTGCTGCAGAATTTAATGCCCAGGAGGTCAGTAGAAGGGGTAGTGATAGATCCTAACATGCAGTGATCTCTTTTAGACCGCAAAGGCAGCAAACCTCGACCCTCTATTGGATATTTGCAAAGTGGTATGTATCTGAGGTTTTGACCGGTTTGTTCTGTTGCAGGTGGAAGTTGGGAAGTCACCTGTGAATTCCGGGGTCTGGGTGACCCTCACACCACTGAACCCCCCAGAAGTCACCTCCACAGATTTCCCTGGGGCACTGCAAGGGATGGACATTGCATGTGCTGATATCACATTACAGGGTGGCATCATGGGTAAGAGCGACAGAAGAGCACCAGTAGGAGCAGTAGCAGGAGCAGCAGCAGCAGGAAAGTCAGGAGGAGCAGGAGCAGGAGCAGCAGCAGCAGCAGCAGCAGCAGCAGCAGCAGCAGCAGGAGAATCAGGGGGAGCAGGAGCAGCAGCAGCAAGGACAGTAGCAGGGGAAGCAGCAAGAGTAGGAGCAGTAGCAGGAAAATCAGGAGGAGCAGCAACAGCAGCAAGAACAGTGGCAGCAGCAGCAATAGGAGCTGCGTGGTCTGGATCAAAAGCAGAAGCAGGTGACAGATATGTGGCAGCAGCAGAACGGGCAGCAGATGCAGCTGTAGCAAGACACCTTGTTGAGCTGTTCCAAATGACGCTTGCTCAGCTGCCAACTCCGACAGGGCAGCACGGCAGTGCATAGTGTAATGGGCATGTTTTCTAGCAGTGTACTTTGTTGCCAGAGGAACTTGACAAACAGGCAAACAAGGAGTCCACCCATAAACGTTTTAGGCAGACGTAACTCTCTTTTCACGTTTTCGTCTCCAGCAGGCAGCAGTGCAGGCTGGAGTTCTTTGAGTAGCGCAAAAATGTTGTTGGTAGCCATATGGACAAAAAGTCTTTGCAGGATGGCAGGGGCAGCAGTGTGGGATAGGCCTTTGGCACCCAAGGCGATACCAATCTTAGCAGAGACGTTTCTAGCATGTAAACAGCTAATGGAGGTGCCAGATGCGGCTTTTAGTCTGCACTAGGTATGTAAATAATTGCGAGCTGAGGCAAGATTGAGCTTAGAATGAAGATTTTGATTTTTTGAAGTTGAAGCACATACATGTCGCATACAGCTGACGGGCTGCAAAAGCAGAAGTAGTTCACACTTAGGTCTTCATTTTGCTCCTTGGACTGAACGTGCTTTAGTCTGTCCTAGCTATTGGTGGGCTTTGGTATTGAGGTGCACTGAACGGCAAGCTGATTCCAATTATTCCACCCTGTCTCTGCAGATCTGTCCAAAGGCGGTCAAACCCTGCAGTTTAGCATCTACCTTGGTGATGAACCCAGCACGGATTGGACAACCTTTGATCCTGCCAATGATGTAAGAACAGTAGGGTATTGAGTTTTATGGACAACTGCAGTCTGGTTGCTCAAATTCCGCTGGTCTATTAGATGTAATCTCACAATAAACTCGGAACCTTCTATCCTGCCAATGAGGTAAAGATAGGTCAGCCATCAGGTCAGCCATTAGGTCAGCCATTAGGTTAGCCATCAGTCATTTGAGGTGCTTCATCACAACAATACGGTGTTTCAGAATACTCTTCTCAAGCTGGTATCGATCACATGTACATTCAAAAACACGCCGTAAAGGCAGTGATACAAGCCAATAGCATTGCACTAGTGGGCTAAGGGCAGCCAGTTCTGTTGCGTATGTAACTGTCCCTTCATTTGTTACTTGCCTTGGCAACGCATCCTTTCAGTGCTCCTGAATTTGAATTGCTGCACAACAGACAGCTGTGCTTGGCCCTTGGTCCCTGATCTCAGTCTGTGGCACCATGGGGTAACAAGTCTGACTTGGAGCTTTCAGCCCTGTTGTTCACCTTGGGTAGTCACCTGCATGGCTGCAACTGACCTTCTTGCCTTGTGCCCCCTTATACCCTGCCATACCTGTGCAGACTGCTTATGGTGTAGAGCTGCGGGCTGCCCCTGGGGGTGGTTTAGAGCTGGTGGATGTGGCCTGGTGTGATTTCTGTGAATATCTGGATGAGCTGAAACCTAGCCACAGGCTGCCAATGCAGGTGAGGGAGGGGCGGGTGGGGAGGAGGAACAGGGGGAGAGTAGGGGAAAGGGCATAGGGAGAGAATATTGGGGGGGGGGGGCAGCTGCTGAAATAGGTGACTATGGGGAAGGGGAGGGGAAGGGGAGTAGTTTATTGCGAGTATAGGAGGAGTGCCAGGGAGCGGGTGAATAGATGTGGACAAATGAGGCTGTGAGTGACAAATTGGGGGTTTTCCCTGCTATGGGACTTTGGGCAGGCCTCCATCTGGGGTGGGGCTCAGTGTTCCAGAGAGTGCTTGGTGTGCTGCTTCTATGACTGCAAATCCAGGGCAAATCCATGGCTCCTTGGTCTTCTGCAGTGTGTGTACATTTTGCAAAATGTTGCCCACTGAAACACCACTTCCAGGCAGGTACAGCTTGCACTCGTCCTTGTCCTGTGCTGAGCTGATTTGCACTCTTGCTTTTCACTCACTTTTCAAGTGCAGTAGGGGCCATGCATTCCCATGCAAAGCTGGGAAACATAAAGCAGCACAGCCATGAGCTGCCGTTTGTTCTGAGTGTGGGTATCACACTGGGTTGGTGCCTGCAAAAGCTGTCAGATGTTGCCATTGCCAGCTTATGCGGGGTCACCAGTCCAAATACCCTGTGGTATGGGCCTTGCTGTGTGAGCAGTACGATAGTGCCAGCTGCTTCCCCGGCTGGTCCTCACATTCAGCAAGGGCACCTTGGGATGCTGCTTGTGGAAGTTGTGTGCGTGATTTTGCAAACGGAACATCCCAAAGTTCTGTCAATGCTTACTGCCCAAGTGAAACCTTTACTGTGCACTCCTATGCACTCTCAGTAAAGGTTGCTAGCTGTTGGCAGTAACACTACATGCTTGTGTCGAGCAATGCTGTATTGCAGTCCTTGAGAAGGTGTCCAGTTTAAGGTGTCACAACCTATTCGAACAATGCTGCCAATGCACATGGTGGGGACGAGGAGGGGGGAGGGGGACCAGGAGGGGGGAGGGGGACCAGGAGGGGGGAGGGGGACCAGGAGGGGGGAGGGGGACCGGGGAGGGGGAGGGGGACCGGGAAGGGGG